>VZRQ01001982.1:54375-139986 GCA_013397975.1 Machaerirhynchus nigripectus
CGGGGCTCCCGCGCCCCCGCAGCCGCCGGGCGGGCGCTGCTCGGGCGCCACCTGCCGTGCGGAGGCGGGAGCTCCGCGGGTACGTTGGGCCCCTGCGCCTCCCTGTGCCGCAGCCGCCGCGGGCGCGGTCCCCGCCTGTGCCCCGGGATGTGGCCCCGCTCCCGGGTATCCCCCGTGCGACCCTGCGGCCCGAGAGGGCTGGCTGGCTGGAGGCCGGGCCCCGGATATAGGCTGCGCCGCTGCTGGGACGCCAGTACCAGTCACCGCCCGTGAGGGCAAACGGGCCAACGGGCCAACGGGCCAGCGGGCCGAGGTGAGGAGCGGCAGGGCGGCGTCAGTCGCTGTGTTCGTGGGTGAATTCACTACACGCTCCCTGCTCGGGAACAGCCTAATCCCTTCCTCTTCTCATGACCCTAATGGCCGAGGAATTTGATGATTTTTGAAGCTGAAATACCGGGCTTCGCAGGCGCCTCAGAGGATGTAACTGCTGAGGGAGAAGGAGAGGGACGGCCGATCAAGATACTGGAAAATTTCACTTCTTCGCTAAGCTTTGAGCAGACTATTGATCTGGAATATTATTTCTAAAATGTAAAGAGCAAGGTACAAACTCAAATTGGTACAGCCCGTAAGAACATGCTTTCCACAGGGTGGACGGCAGGAGGCTGTCCCTTGGTCCTCCTCCTCAAAAGTGACCTCAAAACAGTGCACGGGATCTACTGCACGTACCCTGCATAATCACTGTGAGCACTGACAAGCCCGGAGGCTCCTGTGTGCAGCTCCATCCTTAGGCATATCCCCCTTGTGAGCCTGCTATCGGTTGTGTGAGTGGCACAGTTGCTCTGTGTTCATGTAGAGATTCCCACCTCCTAATTCCCTGGGCACGCAGGCATGCAAACCCAGGGCCACATGTTCCTTCTGAAGGCTGTGAACATGCAGAGTGGCACAGTCCCACACCACATCTACTCCTGAGACATTTCAAGGTTAAACTGTCTTAAACATGCCAAAGAGGTGGGACTGTGCAGAGTATTTAATACCCAGCTGAAAATAGGCTCAAATGGTCCCAGAACTGGCCTAGTCCAACTAACCAGAACTATGCTGGGGGCTTCAGTCATGATGCAAGTGATTAGTGTGCTTAGTGGAGAATAATGACTTGTAGAATCATGGGGCTTAGGGCTACTGGAGATCAATCAGTCATTTCACCTCTTTTTCAGTATACTTCAAGCCATTTCATTTCATTTCATCTGGGTTTTTTACCCCCAGTGAATTGAGCCCAGTATCTAACTTTTAGCTCCAGTCTGTCTTCCAGAAAGGCACTCAGTCTTGCTTTGACACAAACAAATTCACTGTTTCCCTGGATAGCTTGCTCCTATGGTTAATCCTCCTTCTTCAGGGGATCTTGCTCAGATTCATCAAGCTCCAGTGCCTTTTATTTAGTGATACATTTTTCTCTCATAAAGATCTACAGAATACTTATACTCTCTGTCTGATAGTGGCTGTACACCTCAGTTAGGTCACCTCTCAAGCATCTATTTTGGGTGTTTTCAGGATACATTGTTACATGAGTGTTTCTAAGTTGTGCAAGTATCAATGAGAACGGCAGGGTAACAGCACGTGGTAGTCACGCAATCATCCCTTTGTCCCTGGATCCATATTGTAGACCAAATGCAACTACAGGCAGTCATGCACAACTAGTCTATTATTCAACTCAGATTATTTGTAGGCTTTCATGAAGAACGCTCTCCTTTTTCACACCTTAACAAATAGATTTTGATGCTTAATAATAATTTCCACGTACCTTTGAAGATGAAAACTTCCTCTGTCACCAAATGAAGCTTTTTCTGTGACCAGAAAAAAAAATCTTTCTTGAGCTAGCCAAAATATTGAGTTAATTTCTACTCTTAAGAGCACAGTGACACCTAAAGGCTCAGTCTATCAACTCTGTCTGGCTGTATTCCTGTCAATATTGCAAGTCATGCAGATATCAAACTGCCTTTTCAGTGGTGGCTTAAATACTTTCAACACAATAGCTGTGGCAGTACCAAGCTAAGCATGAGCTGCAAATTCTTCTTGAGAATGGGGAAAATATCCAAGTGGTTAACATATGTGGATGTCTTTAGCTTTGTAACTATACAGCTAAACATTTCATTTGAAGGGGCTCAGTATGCAGTACACATACCCTGATTATTTTATGTCAACCTCCTTTGACTGATTTTGAGGCTTCACTTATATTCACCTTGCTCCCTGTCTTTTTTTGCCTCAACAAAGGCTTGTGCAATCAGGACAAATGTGTAGGCATGTCTGTCCTTCCTGCCTCATAATTTAGAACCTATTAGTGCATTTCAGATAGTCTTGGTAGGGACAAGGTAGAAATTTCTTGTGAATAAACAGGTAGCTAGAGGAAAGAGAGTCTGTAATGGTCTCTAGATGCATCCTGGCTGAAAGAAACATTGTAATGTGAACTCAAGCTGTTACTCAGCACAGAGCTCACACCAGGCACAACCCTTTGCAAACACACTGAGTTGGTAATTCTGGAAAACATTTTGGTTTGAGCCTAACATCTATAAAACACCAGGCTGCCTAAAATCAAACTTAATTGGTTCTATCCATCCCAAGATGTTATGAATATTTAAGATATTTATAATTACTGTAAAATCAACATTAAAGGGGAAATAGTACCAAGAAATCTTTTCCTATTACACAAAGTATTTTGCATCACATTTGTTTGCCAACAAATCCACAGTGTTTGTCCCTTCCTTCCCATTTTATATGGGAGTTACTTCAAAATTTTTTCAGGATTTCATTGCACTTTGGTACAAAGGATTTAATAATTGCACTGACCTTCATAAAACTATTACCATTCATCTGAATGTTTTCAGCTGGTGAGGATCCAGTTGTGGGAACTACAAAAAGGGAATTGTTCCTTTCCCTTTGTTAGTTCTGTCAGATTTGTCTCACCAGTTATTGTTTTCTTCTGCTCCTTATGATCATTCTAGCCATTACTGGAAGCAAAAAGAGCTCACGAGAAAACAGAATTGGTGGCTCCACCATGCATAAACTCAACCATGTTTCTATACTTGACATAACACTCATTATCCATTTACAGAGAGCACAATGCCTTCTGCCGTGCCAGAGTATCAGATGTGCTGCTTTCAACACTAGAAAACACAAAGTTAGGATAATATCATTATCATGAAACTCTAAATTTACAGAAATTTGGGGTGGATCTGGTCATAGAAGACCATGCACCTGCTTCACTGACAAGAATTTTGTTCAGAGGAAAAATATTTCTATTTTTCTTTTCAGTGCTGAAAAAATGCTCATGAAGATCTTCATTACACAAGAGGGAATGAAAAAAGAGAGCAGTTCAGCAGAATAAGGCAACCCTCCAGTTCAGCTTCTAGGAGGTTGCACCAAACTGTAACCAAGACAGAAAGCAGGTCACAGGAAGGCTTCTGCTGGGAAGCACACTGCTAGGATATGCTGGCCTTGCCACTACATCATGATATAACACATCCTTTTTTTATCAAGTCCTCTGATATGATATTTAGTCCCTGCAAGCAACCTGTGAAATAACAGGGTTACACCAAAACTTCTGCTGCAGTAAAATAGCAGTAGCACAGCCATGCTGCACGCAAAAACACAAACTGTAGAAGGTTAAACCAGAAGAAAATAAAAAACTCAATTTAAAGCATGATCTTTTATTTTAGAGCCTGTTAAAAGCCATCTGAGATTTGACCCCTCCTTTCTGCACACCCTGAGTCAGCAGTATTGCTTGCAGACTGTCTGCAGCCTTGCCTATATGATCATTTTGCCTCCAGGTCAGTGTGTGTGTTTTAGCCCAAACTCCTGATTTACCTACACTGTTTCTCAGAACCACAGGAACAATTAGTTTTGAAAAGACCTTGGAGATCATCGAGTCCAACCTGTGATTGAACATCACCATGTCAGCTCTAAGTCCAGTCTTTCGATAGACACCTCCAGGGACAGTGACTCCACCACCTCCCTGGGCAGCCCCTTCCAATGTCTAATCACCTTCTTTGCAGGAATTCCTCCTGATGTCCAAGCTGAACCAACCCTGGTATAGCTTAAGGCTATTTCCTCTTGTCTTGTTGCAGGTTGCCTGTGAGAAGAGGCTGATCCCAAGCTGGCTACAGCAATTCCACCGAGCGATAAGGTCACATCTGAGCCTCCTCCAGGCTAGACCTGGAGCTATAAAAATTCGCTACAGCTTGGGCTAAACCAAGAGGCTGTTTACGGGAATTTAGAATCACACCATTATTAGCATTTCCTTTCTTCAGCTACTGATGAGCCCCAAAGCATCGCGCCCCAGGTCGGGCCGAGCCGGGCCGGGCCGNATGTCCGCGGGCCGCCAGGGCTGCCCAGGGAAGGAAAGGGAAGGAGGGAGGGGAGGGGTAAAGGGCGGGGGTGAGGCAGTGCTCCAGCGCTCCAGCGGGGCGGGGGCCCTGCCGTGCCGCGGTGGGGGTGATGCGGCAGCCGGGGGAGGCTGGGGCTGCCTCGCCGGGTCCGAGCTCGGGGGAGGCCGCGGTGGGGCTGGCGCTGAGGCACTGCTGCCATAGCAGGCGTGCGGGCTCCCTGGCAAGCTTTGGTATCTCGAGAGTAGGGCGAGTGCGGGAGGGAATTCTGAACGTCAAAGTAGAACACCTTGCAAGAGGGAAGGGTTTAATGTTTACACAGGTTAGAAACGGATTTATTCCCACTCTTCACTCCCCAGTATAGCTTATATTGATTTCATTTAAAAATGCATCAGCAGTATGCTTCCTGATCTTCCTTTGCTAAGTGATGCAGGCTCTTTCTGCAAATGTAGTTAGAATCTAGTTTTTTCTTTATAAATAAAATATAGACGTTAACTCAGTGTTATGCAGCATCCATTTAGTTTCTTTGCTTGCTTGTTTCGGACAGCCTAAGTCTGTGCTAGCTTTACTCACTTTTTAAAATGAATATAAATTTAGAACAGCCGACTAAAAGTATGTTACCTCATGTGGAGGCTGGGGTTAAGCAATGTTTGTGACCTGGCTAAGAGAGGAAGCTGGGCTTCAGATCAGTTTGCCAAATAATGTTTTAAGCTTTAAATTGTCCATAGTATCAGTTGGACAAAGACATAGAGGCTGTCTTCAATTCTGGTTGCATTTTGCAGTGATAAAGGAGATAAACAAAAAGTGCCAAGCTCAGACGGTTCTACTGAGTTCAGCTAATTTGAGAAAAGTTAAAAAATGGCAGAGAGTTTGTAGACGAAAAACTTGATGAGGATTTAGCTTTGTAAAGCTTGGAAAATGCATGCTTATAGTTTCCATAAAGAGCATTTAAAGTTTGAGCAGTTAATATTCTGTGTTACAGTGATGCCATCTACTTGATTTTCACTGATGTTGTTAAAGAGCAAACTATTAAAATAAGTTTCCAACCAAGAGCTGATGCTGGACTGTCAGTAGCAGAAACCATTTTGCCACAGGCTCAGTGTTTCCCATAAATCTTGGAGTGGATGTTGACTTAACAATAATTGACAGATGAATACGATCCTGTCAAGGAAATGAGCACATTTTGATGTCTAATTAGAGTTCAGTGATGTTTTTTTAAACTTCTGTTCTTCAGCTGTTATCTTCTTTTCAGGGAAGTGGATGCTGTTGCTAATTGTTTCTGAAAGTGAAATCAAACACCTCCAAATCAATATATACGAGCTTCTGGGTGAATTGATACCCTGTCCAAATAGTTAAGACTTGTATTGACTATTCAGGCTCTCAATTATTCCTCTCTGCAACAGTTTATAGATCTTGCCAAGCTAGATGGAACATAGGAGATACTATCAAAAGCAGCCTGCTTTGTCTCATTTTTTAGAATGTGGAAAACAAGGGGGTTACCAGTGACCTTGAAGTCAAAGTAGAAGCATAAGACCTTAATTATTCATAATAGTGATTTTCAAGCAGTAAAGCAATTTAGCTTTTACCACACTCTCTGGATCCAAGGAATATTAGAAGGCTTTTATTTTGCAGTTTATAAAAGACTTAACTAAAATCTTCAAATAATTTTGTACATGAGGTTTTTGATGCTCTATATTCTTTGGTGATACTGCCATTGTTTTTTTTTCAAGCACTTCTGCCATCATCCTTCTGCTTTGTTGCTTAATCACATATTCCTCTCTTTTCCTGCAGAATTCCTAAATCCTACAGTAAATATCTCTGGTTTTTAAAATCTCACTGCTAAGCCAGACACATCCAAATACAAGCAGGTTTATTGGGTTGTTGATTTCATGTCTGTTTCATTGAGTACATTTCCATTGAAGCTTTAAGATTCCTTCTGCCACAGTACTCAGAGGCTCAGTCTGCTGTTGTGGGATCCCTCACCTGATGTTTTGTACAGAAACAAAGTACTCAAACTTTGAGCAGCGACTTTCTACTGGCACTGATAACTTTGAGCGTTATCAGCACCAGTAGTAAAAGTCTTGTAAATATGACTTTAAGAAATGAGCTTGTAAGTCTTTAGAGTGAGTGGTGTGGTAGAGTAATATAGAAAGCAAGATAATTTATTACGTTTAACAAAAATTCAGAATATTGTGAGAAAGAACCTATTTTCTTCTCCATCAGGATCTCTCATTTATGAGAGGCAGCTTGATACATATCTAGAGCCCCAGTTACCCTGATGCCAAATACTTTTTTCTCTGTTTTCTTACTCATTGTTGGGAGCTAGGCTGGGAAACCAGTGCGACTTTTAAATGGGGAGGGGTTGAAAAACAAACTCTGTCTGTATTTGATTTTTTTTTTTAAAGTCTTCCTACATATACAAGGTAAGATAAATGAACACACAACAGAACTGTTGTCTAGTAATTCTCTGTTCCTTTATCTGGAGCAAGGACAAGCTGTCAAAGTCATTCTTCTAGACAAAAAGGACATGTCTCCGATTTTTTTATTCAATTTTTCTATCAGTAGCTTGGCAAGGAATTGAAAGCAAAGGCCTCACCTCTTACAGTGAAGGCACATAGCTGTAAGCATATAGCTATAATTCTTTATATCTGTTAATTAATTTATGGCACACAGACCAGGCTAGGTAGGAGTGGAAAAAAATGTTATCTCTTTAGTAGAGAGAAGGTAAGGTGGTACAATAATCGTTCTGTGTATCGGATATTTATCTCAGTTTCAGCTGTAAACAGTTATACTTCTTTAGGGGATTCTTTGAAAAGGAAGCTGCAAGGAACCCACTTCATCTGTGATACAGCTGTTAAAACAAGGGACAAAAAACTATTAAAACAGTACTGCCTTAATAAGTCTGATTCTAGATGGGAGATGAGAAAATTGCTTAACTTTTTTTAGACAAGAAAACAGAATGAAAGTGTTATATTCCTGTGTTCACAGAGATTTGAACCCTCATGTTTTCAGGAGAAGAGAAACTTGACAAGGGGAAAAACACCATGAGGTTTCTCTGTGCTTTACTTTCTCTTACCATGATTTGCTGGCAAGCTGAAGGTACCCTGTCAAAAACAGATGCAAAGAAAGGTGCTACAAAAAAACTGGAGGAAAAGGTAAGGGAAATAACTGAAATTCTTGTCTTATCTAACATGTGCAGTGAATTAATTGAACTTTGGTAAATGGCCTCTACCTCTGTTAAAACACTGTTACTGCACTTCCGCTGAAGCTTATGCTCACAGATAAAACTTGAAACTGTCCTTCAGCTTTTCTGTGTGTCACAAATGGTTCACTTCTTGAAACATACGATGTTGACTTCTGGAGCTTTATCCTCCACGCAAGCTGCAGAAGCAGGAAGTTTTTGTCCCCTCAGGGAACACACTTGGATCCCTTTGGAAAGCAGGGTGGCGAACAGTAGTTTGGGCCAAGAGCTCTAGGTCATTTACTGGTGGAATGGAGCCTTGCCAATGGGAAGGCTGTATCCTGATGAAAGAGTTTGAAGAGCCTTCCAAGCAGTAGTTCTTTTGCAGGCAGAAATGATTCAGAGTCCCACAATCATCAGAGCAAGCAGAGCCAGCGTGCTGAAGTCACTCTTCACTTGCGGTGCATGTTATTGTTTCCTGTCATTATGAATATACATCTGTCATTGTTTGTGTTACTTGCTCAACATCTACCAGGAAGCAAATCTCGTCTGCAGGTTGTGAGAATAATACAAGGTGTTAAGGCAGACCATATCCCTGAATTCCTTACACTGAATCAATAGATGGCTTCTGCATACTCATCATGCACACCTTATTAGGTCTTCTCATTCTGTTTTTGTCTGCTGGTTCAGTTGAAACATCTTCTCTAAATAGGAGTGTTTAAAATCTTGACCTTCAGTAACCACAATGCAGCATTCTCAGACTAAAATATGTCTGGTTTAAAAGTTGTCTTCAAATTGTTGGTTAAGAACTCCTAACCCCTTTTTATTGTTCTGGGGCTAACATGAATTCGTTAGAAAGCAGAGCACCATCAGCTGTCATAAATGATGTTCTTTGCTCTTATAATGTCTTGGGTTTTGTTTTTTGTTTATATGCTTTTTACCTTCCAAACAAAGTAAGTGTACTGATGATGACAAATGATTTCTGATTACTTCTGTGTTTCAGTTTTAAATCAAAGTGCTCTGCATCATTTAAAAGGAGTGCTCAGAGTTTAATGAAGTGATTTGTTTTCTTGTTGTTTTTAAAGTCTGTTGCCATTGAATGTGGCTGTTTCATATAACTGGTTCTAATAACTGTCTTCTCTCCACAGAAGCTCCATTCTGATAAAAATGTACAGGACCGGGGATTGGTAGTTCTGGATCCAAAAGCAAAGGATATTATATTGGAACATAAAAGTTATTGCTCCAAGAAGATGAAGGAAAGACATTTCTCAGGAGATGTTCTGGGATATATTACTCCTGTAAGTTAATACAATAAATAAAATTTGTGCATTGAATGAATATGCAGCAGACTGTGCTAACCTGCAAGCTTGCATCCCTGCTTTAAAAGTATTTTAACAGTAATGGGAACTGCTGGTCAAATACAGTCAAATAGCCAGAGAAGTATTTGAGACCTGGCTTGGGGTTCAAGCCCTTGTTCTCCCATCTATCTCTTGGAGGATGTCTAAGTCATATTGTTTTTCTTCTCCCTGGTGCTGAGCAATATATTTAGAGCAGGTAGCTGGATGTGCAGCTGCAATGGGAGCTGCAGGTTGTGCCCTGGATGGGGGACATGGTGGGAGCCTCAGGCAAGGGGCTGTGACCTGGTGCTGACCCTTTGCACAGCAAAGGGCACAGGGACCTGTGGCACCGGCCAGGTGACCGGGGCCTTGGACACAGCAGGAGCCAAGGGCTCAGCAGGAAGACCCCCGACTATCACAGGTATGGAGGGTACAAAACCTAGGGATCCCTAGGAAACCTAGGGATTTGTTGAGGGTCCATCCCTAGAGGCACCAGCTTGAGCTGTTTCTACTTTACTGCACCATGATTAAATTGCTTTAAGGATCCAGACATCTGGGATTCTGCTGTGGGAAAGCCAGGGTTATGCTAGTAAGGAAACCCTGTCTGACCGTGTTGATGCCATCATGATTTTTTGCTTTTTTATATACCCCTTTTATATATCCTTTTTATATAGCTTTTTATGTAGCGTTTATGTATCCTTAGTGCTTTTAGCCCACACACTTGTTAATTCCTTAATATAACTAGCTTAGACCCAAAGTTCCATTAAGCCAAGAGACCAAACATCTTGGAAGCCTCGCAGTTGGGGGTCAGAAAGCTCCAGACACCAAGGTCCTATCCAGAACACGTTCAGTAAACCAAGATAGGCCCATCCAGGGGGAAGGTTCCTCAGGACGGGGGATTCTCTCGAGCCTCTCATTAGAGAATCTTTGATAGATATGCTCATTTGCAAGGTCTATAATTGTATATGCGAATCATCGTGTGGGTGCATTTTCAGGGTGCATTCTGGGGTGCATTTTGGTGCATTCTACCTGGATGTGGTGCACCAAAGGATCCTTAAATAAATACCGAGGTAAAACCCATTTTCCCCCTCTAACCATGTTTGGCTTTTAATTTTAAGCCCAGGGAAAAGCAGCAATGTGAGTGTGGGGTGTGCAGGGAGACAAGAGGGGCACCCATGGAGTCACTGGAGCCACCAACCCTGAAGGGGCCTTGGTCCCAGCAGTAAAAGTTTGGAGTGGTGGGAGTGTGACTGCCGGAGTGGTTCCTGGATGGTCAGACAGGGAAGCTTCCTTAACACTGGTTATAAGAGGTATGGTAGTATTCTGTCAGTGGTCAGCCGGGTGAAGTTGCAGTGAAGTCAGAACAGGAGGGCTGCGACTTAAACTTGCTAAATCAACACTAACAGTTGTATGCTGCTGTCAAACTGATGTCTTCTGCTATCCTGTCTCCTTCAAAGCATTCTTTCTTGAATGGTAAAGGTTTCATCCTTTTTTTTAGAGGATACTTTTCACTTGTTTTAGTCTTACACTGCTTAAAACACAAATAGGTGCCTTATAAATTTCCACCTTTCTCAAGTTTTCTTGAACATAAATTCAGAGTCTGTAAATTCAAAACTGTGTTGGAATCTACAAGCGAGTTCCTGTAGTTCAGGTGAATTAGCACAATTTGAAGATTGCCTTTCATATAGCTGTCAGAGTTTCCGGAGTACTTTCTTATTTAAATGAAAGCAATATCCCAGAAGGTCTCCTCAAATGAACAAATAGGGATCTAGCAGATGATTGCATTTCTGTTAAAGAGTTTATATTGGTCAAAAGTAAAGTGAACTGTGTATCTTGCTTCTGAGTATCTCACTTTTTTCCTCTCCTTTGTTTTTCAAGTGGAACAACCATGGCTATGACATTGCTAAATTATTTGGAAACAAATTTACGCTAATTTCACCGGTTTGGTTACAAGTGAAAAGGAGAGGGAAGGAAAGGTTCCAGTTCACTGGGCTCCATGATGCTGATCAAGGTGTTATTTTCTTTTTCTTCTAATATGAATTGCAATATTGTTGCAGACTAGGTAGCTTTGGCATATGGGGTGGGTTTTGCTGGCTCTGCCTCATGGTGAAGTACTTTCATCCATTCAATTTTTTGGGGATTTTCTTCAGAGTAAACTTCTTTCTGTCCTCACCTGCTTCCACATGTGTACATAGTTTATTTGTCAAAAAATGTAAGTAGGAAGATTGGTTTTTCCACCATGATGTCTACAAAGCCCCTCTTAAAAAAAGGAAAGGGCAAAGATCCTGTACGGGGAATAATAGTCTTTGGTGTTGGACTGTGCAGTTGTTTACCTGTTGTGGGTTTTGGTTTTTTTTTAATTTGCATAAAACTTTAGGTGAATTTGTTTTAGAAAGGGAGGATAAATTTAATTTGAAGAGAATTTTTTCCCTTCATTGTGAGGAAAGTGGCAGCAAGTTTAAATTTCAGCTAGTATGTACTAGTTCATGGTTTTAAAGTTGATTGAATGTGGAATTTCATTTGAAACAGCTATAATTCTTACCGTGTTAGTGCCTACTAACAAATTCCTTCTAGAGCCATGACTGCCAAGAGGAGTGGATGGGACACTTTAAAGGACGATCTGAAAAAATCAAACATTCCTCCCAGGTGATGCCTGGTGGCTGCTGAAGTGTTGTTCTGAGTAGGCACTAGGGTAGTTTCCACAGTGAGGCAGAACTAAGCAGGGAGGGGCTGGGTGGGGACTACTGTAAGACTGTAGTGAATGCTGGCTGTGCTGTGGTGCAGGTTCATGGCTTCAGATGCATCCCAGGATGTTCTGTCTGGGTGGATTATGAACTGGTAGTCTGTGGCAGGAAGATATGTATAATGAAACTATGCTACATCATTTGAAGAATGCTTGAAAATATGTTGTCATTGTCAACATCATTTATATTTTATCAGCTGTCTTACTTGATACTGTTTGACAGGCTGGATGAAAGATGTCAGAAAAACCTCCAAAAATATCAAAATAGGTGAGTCTAGTTTGTGTTTGTTTGCTTGCTTTTCATCTTCTTTAGCTGCTAGGAGAGGAAAGGAAGGCTTTCTTCCAGGTCTGTATGAGAGGAAGGGAGATTACCGTAGAACAATTATATGATGGAAGATATCTGAGAAGAAAAATTAAAGCAGTTAACTATAGATATTTGAGTAACTGAAGTATTGACCCTCTTGATGCCTTAATGTTTTGCCTCAGCTTCTTGTCTCTGAATAAATCCTGGGTTGCAGTGCCCTCCCTGGAGGGATACTAGTATATAACACTGTATGCCTCCCTGGGGAAAGAGCTCTTCAAACTTGTTGCTTGGGTTTCTGTGTAGTTAAAAAGAAAAAAAAAAAAAAGTCCAAATCTGAGTCAGTCAGACTTTCCTGCATGATAGTAGAAAAGTCCTGTTTTGTCTCTTCTCTCCTTGAAGTTGGGAACTCATGGGATGTGCTGCGGTGTGTGTCTTTAGGGAAAATGGCAAACATTGCTGTAGAGATTCTACTGTGCTAGACTTCTTACATTTGTCTGTAGCAAGAATTCTGTGGAACTGTGAAATGCTTCTTGATTCAGAAGGGAGTATGAAATTTGAAATGCATTAGAAAAATTGAATACTTAGTCAGATATTTTAACATACTTCAGCTACCACAGGATAAAGCCTTTGAAATCTCTCTATACTCTTCTAAAACGCTCTTTTACAACCTTGGTAGTTAGAAAGGGCTTAGATATAGCTCCATAAAATTTGTTTGCTTTTCCTGTGGGCATGATTGTCAACTGTTTCAATAGCAGTTTTCCTGTCTATGTTTTTAATGTTTTGTGTTTTTAGAAAAAGAAATTACACAAGCTCGAGTGCCCATGCTTTCCAAAAGTAAAAATTTGTCTTAGGGCCTCAAGTTGAGTAGAAGAGTGCAGTAATATAGGGCTGCATATGGAGTAAATTAGAGTCTGAGGTAGACTTTTCTACCTCATTATTGGGGTAGAAGAGATACACAACTTAAAGATTGCTGTCTTGTGTTGTTGCTGTTTTAAGACTCTATTTGAGGCCCTAAGTGGTTGTTCAATTAAGATCATTCAATCAAATGAAGATATCTTCTCTTAAAACTTGCATCAGTGCTGACGATTAACTAAACCTAAAATGAAGAAGAATGTTCTACAGTGCCAATTTATCTGTTAAAGTTGGTCAGAGTGAAAAAGCAATGATCTTAGTCATGGGATATGATTTTTAGTGGCATCTCTGCTTGTATCTGCTGTATTCTGTTTCTGCAGAAACATTCCAGTGTAGATAATAAATTCTTAAATTTCACTACTGATTGACAACTTTACCTGATAGTGCCTCGAATTTTGTTTGATGGCTGGACTTACCAGGACTTCGAGAGTGTTTTTGGCAATGAAGATGAGATAGAGGAGCTTTCCAAGAACATGGTTCTGCTAGCCAAGGTAAAAAAACTATTTATGATACTTATAAAATAGGGTGAGATGATACTTGATTCCTTTTGTAATAGATGTTTTCTCATTTCTAGTGATTTTGTATTCTACAAAACAAAATTTGCTCAAAACAATAATGAGGCAGGATTCTTAATAGTGTGTCTTACTATGTGTCCAATTCCTGTGAATATGAAGTGTAGCAACACTTTAGTGCAGGTGACTATGAGTCTAATGTGACACTACCTCAGTCTGATCAACATAACCTTGTTGTCGTTGGCAGCTGCACTAGTGACTTTTGCCTGCTTTAAATTTCTTTTACATTTCTATTAAAAATATCATTACTGAGCAGTGGCTTAACTGCTTCGTGGTATTTTCTGACAGGCAGAAAAAGGGTCATGGATGCAATGAGTGCTGTTTTCTGTACAGGAATACGTTCGGGCTCAGTGTGGAAGAGCTACGGAGCCACTTCTAATACCAAAAATAACTCACTGGATATGTGTTACTGAACAGTTTTGCTCGGGTCTGATCAACCAGTTTCCTCAAAATGTTAAGAGACTGGGGAGAGGAGAAGAGGAATTTTTCTAAGGTTTCTGGCCAACTGCGTACCTAATGGCTTTTAGAGCTATGCATCTGTGGGACTAGACAAGTTGCACCCAAAAGACATTCAGTATAAGTGGTTGATTCGTGGCAGCCTGCTTAATTATTGTCACTTGCTACATGATGTGAAGAAATCTTCAGTGCTCTAGAGGAAGTTGGATGTAGAGTTAAACTGAGTAATTTCTTAAAATTTGTAACTGATACATTAATTTTAGGTCCTCAGTAACAGCTGACCTCTTGAGATCAACTCAAATACAACAGTAGCCTTGATCATGCTGAGAATAAATTATCAAAAGAGAGACTATTTGTGGGAGATACTTGAAATCATGTCTATGCTGAATTAGCATTTACATCTTTAGACTCAAGAGATAATGAGTTTTTTTCCCCAATGTACAAGCAAAAGTGTGTCAAATTATTTGCTTAACAACCACCTTTCATTAATGTCTGAATTTTCCTAATACGATGTTGGTTTATTCTATAAGAGTAGACATCATGGATAAATAATACAGATTTTCAACTTTTGCATGTTTGTTAAATCATTTAAGCTTCTCTTGGACTTCTCCATGAAATGTTTTGTTACAGATGAAGCTGGTATAAGAATACAAAGCGTGTTCAATCTGTAATAGTACAAGAAGAATAACTGTGTGGTCATTAACTGTGTATTGTTGACAATTCTCTTTATTTAGAATGAAAATTTTGACGGTTTTGTAGTTGAAGTTTGGAGTCAGCTGGGAAATCAAAAGCAAACGTAAGTATTAATCTCTAGGATGCAATTCCTAAAAATCAGTTCCTTTAAAGCATTCATTTAATTTGTCCATGTTGATTTGAATATGCCTTTATAAATAGATACACTTCATTCTAAACAATTAAAGCTGTTCTGCTTGTCTTGCAATGAAGTAGAAGGGTTTACCTCACTCTACATGAGATCAAAGATTACATAATAATCTTCACAGTGGGTTTAGCAGGTCACATTAGTCTTTCATACTTGAGTTTTGCATGATGTTACTGTTGTACAAGGATGAAGAGGGTACCTAGTTGCACACTCACTCACGTAATGGCACTGGCCTTTATCATAACATTGTTTGGTTTGGGTTACTGGCTGAGGCTTGGAACAGTGTGATGCTTTCAAGACCTAAAGAAAAGACCACACTTCTGCTTCACGAGGAAAAAGGCAGAATATGGTGGTGAAATTAATGATTCAGTGCAGGAATCTGAAGATTCTGTGTTAGTTTCTATGGAAATTCAGGCATCCATTTCCCTAAAGCACAGTATCTTCCAGATCTCTGTTGCCTAAAATGTCTGGGGGAAAATAGCTTCAAGAAAACTGCACAGAATGCAGAGTTCATTATGGAAGGCTTTCACCTTTCAAAAACTGGTTACTTCAGGTTATTTTGTTTAGGGCAAATGCTGCTGACTGATGGCATATACTAGTCACTTCTTGAAGTGAGTGTACTATTAGCAGTCCTACCTTTTCCCTATAAAATTAACACTTGGGAACAAAAAATTGAAACTGCAGAATCTTTGTAGCTTTGTCAAGGGCTCCATCAATTGCCCTGCAATGAATAATCCTTAAGCTACATGCTCTTGCTCATAATTAGGTAATTTGCCAGGTTGTTCCAAATACTATTTAACTCTGTCAGGCTTGGTGCTGTGACCACTTCCCTGGGGAGCCTCTTCCAGTGCCCAACCACCTTCTGGGTGAAGAACCTTTTCCTAAGGTTCCAACCTAAACCTCCCCTGTTTGAACAACTTCAAGCCATTCCCTCAGGTCCTGTCACTGGAGAAAGATCAGTGTCTGCCCCTCCTCTTCCCCTCATGAGGAAATGAGACTGCTCAGTCTCCTCCAGGCTGAGCACACCAAGTGATCTCAGCTGCTCCTCATACAGTTTCCCCTGAAGGCCCTTCGCCATCATCCTCACAGCCCTCCTTTGGACACTGTCTAATAGCTTTATGTCCCTTTTATATTGAGGCACCCACAACTGCCCCCAGCACTCGAGGTGAAGCCCCCAGTGCAGAGCAGAGGGGACAATCCCCTCTCTTGCCTGGCTGGCGATGCTGTGCCTGATGCCCCCCAGGACAGGACTGGCGCTCCTGGCTGCCAGGGCACTGCTGGCTCAGATTCAACTTGCCAGTGACCAGGATCCCCAGGTCTCTTTCCACAGCATGGTTTATCTAGCCATGTACTAGGCTAGATAAACTACATTTTGTCCAGAAGGAGACTATGAGAAGTGTGATAAAAACAGTGATTAAAAACTGTTCGTACTAGAGGAGGTACTGCTGTTTAGTTGCCTTAGCCTTCAGTTACCTGTTATTTAGATGAAGCACCACTTCCATATTCACTGTCTGTCTGTTATTGATAGAAAGGAGTGGGAAGTATTTTCCATAACTTCTGAAAAGGAAAGGGTTATTCTCGCACAGTATAATGGTAACTGGATCCTTTTTTCTGAGTTGGTAATGTTTGATCATATGTGGCCACCTGTGAACAACACCTTAGGATTATCCTAACTTAAAATGTGAGATTGTTTGTCACAAAAACATAAATAGAAACAGAAGTTAGGAACTGCAGATTTTCCTCCATTTCAAGACTTGATCTGATTTAAGTGCTTCATTGGAAACTCATCAGTGGGTTTTTCCTCCTTTTATTGCTGCTTCCCAGAAATGGCTAGGGTGTTTAAGTTGCACAATGCCTTGGGTTGGGCTTGCAGCATTCTGAATTGTGCCAATTTAGATAGAAAGCTGAAGCTGGGCTCAGTGTGCAGTAACAGCTGTTTTGTGAATGTAGGAGACACATCATTACATTGAAATTTTGTCTCATGATGCTTCTAAGTTGTGGGACTGGTGTCTTCATTTTGAGATTAAGTGTGTTTGCCTATCACTTGCTTTGAAACTCGATGGCTTGGCTATCCAGTGTCCCAGGAGTTTTCCCTAATAATGTTTTTTGTAGTGAACAGATTCTTTGAACAGGTATTAAGGGGAAAAATTAAGTGGATTTATTACCTTGTAAAGCCTGTACTTTTATTACACTTTGAGTGCTGTTACTTTAGGATCAGTTAATTTTCAGTGCATTTTTTTCTGATAAATGGGTAAGCACGGGTGGTCTTCTGCTTCGCTTCTTCCTGTCGGGAGTTGGAGCAGCGCAATGCCTCCTTTAGCCCACAGCGTGGCAGTATTGTAACGTGAGTCACACCTGATCTTCCTTCAGATTGCGTCTTTCCAAAGTTACAAACATTAGTAGTAAAGCACGTTCTTAACCTTGGAAGGGTGGGGGTTAGTTCGTCGGAGATGTCAGCACAGAGATGAACCCTAATCTTTTGGAGAGGTGAAGTGTTTGTAGGACAGTATCTGTGTATGCTCCAAATAAAGCATCTGTCTTAGCTGTTAGGTGCAGTGTAGGCTTTCTTGGTTCAGATCCTTCAAGGTCCAACACCTGGAAGTAGCTTAATGGAACAAAAGATCATAATGATGCTCCTGGGGAGCATTTTTGCCTTCAAAACTACTTCCTTTTTTGCCTTCAAACTACTTTCAGAGCAGTCTGACAATACAAGGAGATCTGACTAGCTAATACAGTTTATTCATGTTATTTAAAATGAATATGTTGTAGTTTAAAAATTAATTTTAAAAATCCCTTTTTTTCCTGACATACAAGAAATAGCCTCACATAAGCAGTTCTTAACAGGTTGTTGAAACTCAACACAGGTCTATAACAATATATGGGAATATGCTGCAGCTGCCAGCTTGCCTTATGACATGTTAGAGCAGTGGTGTCGATCTGGGAAAAAATATTTTACGGAGAATCATTATGGTTTTCATTTTTCAGAAACTAAATTAAGTGGGTACCTAGCTATTAAATTAATAAATGGCACTCAATTATTTGGTATATTTCCTATATTTGTGTTGAGGGGAAAGCTAGGGAAATTATTCCTGTCATGTTTTTAACTGTGTTATGGAAAAGATGTGTGATCTCATTCAATGCACTGCCTTAGTGTTGCAGGAACACTTGATATAGCACAGGTTTCTTTATCCACTTTAAAATGACTACAGCGGGATTTGCTTATGGAATATTTGTGCCTGATACAATGTTTCAGCTACAAAATCAGTATCCACTCTCTAAAGTCTGCAAAAGAATCTGAAAACCTGAGAATAGGTGTCCTAACTCACCAACACACTGGGCTATGATTTAAAAACTATGTCATATATTAGAAAGCTGGATTAATTGCAGCTGAAGGTCTTTTCTCCGTTGACCTCAGAGGTCTCTTCTCAGTTGACCTCAGCTGAGCAAGTGTCCCCATGAAATACATTTTTTCAGTAGCTGAACCTGCATATTGGATGGACGTTGTCATAACATATGCTCTCCCTTGTGTCTTGATGTTGGGTCTTGAAAATTGCCTAAAAACTTTGCGATGATTAAATTCTGTAAGAATCTTCATGTAACAAGGTAATAGTGGTAGCTCTTTTGTAAAACATAAATCCTGTAACCAGACTCTTTAAGAACCAGTGATCACTGAGCACTTTTAAAATTAGGTAAACTTTGACACCCTTCTGTCAGCCCTTTGCATGTTTCTAGAAAACGTTTATTTTTGGGGGGTAATCAATTCCACTTTAGAAATGAGTGAAAATTTTTCCTTCAAGGCCCAAGGAATTATCTAAGAAGAGTCTTCAGTTTCCTGTTTATTCTAGCTGGCATCACAGATGAGATGAAATACTGCTAAGAAGTTATGTTGCTGGCATCTACTAAAATATGAAATTCTGTGGTTTCAGGCTCATTAAGTATCTTCTGGTTTATGTCTTCTTAAGCAAAACCAGGTCAAACTAGTTTGGGTTTTTTCAGGAACAAAAAATTTTCCAATCATTCTGGTTTGGGGTTATAGAATTGCTCTGTAATGCTTAACAGACTAAAGTCCTAAATTATATGAATCCTTTGTCCTTCTTTTTTTGCATATTAATTTAATGTTGATTTTATCAATATTATCAATTTTTATAAGAGAATTATGTGCCTAAATATATTTGCCTGCTTTCATGTTAGATATCCTGAGCAGCCTCTTCTCTGGCTGTTCATGCAGGAGCCTTGGTGCCTCAAGTCTTACACAGCAATGCTGTATGCATGCTTTGTATACTTTCACATGTATAAACTGGCATTAGGTTCTTCTGTTTGGGGTCTTATTTTTAGAAAGAGCACCTGTTCCATCTGAAGAACCTGAATTGTCTTGATACATGTGCGTGGACCTGTTTTGGGGGCTTTATACTGACCACTTCAGGCTCTTGCAGATGTCTAATACAGATACTTTGAAGTACCCTCTATAGCACTGGTACCTACTTCTTCCCTGTGTTTTCTGGGAATAGAGTTGTTAATATACAAATCACAGTGACATCAAATTTAATGTGAGATGAAAGACTGCATCTAACTGATGCTGCTTCCTTTCATGCTGGCAATCATTGCACAGTGAAAAAGTGTTCAGCTACCCACCTTTTACCCTAACACATAGGAAAGTAGTCTCCTAATAGAAATCTAAATGAGCTGAGATACCCTGTTAAGATACCTCAATTCTAATCTGTATTGCTGCTTCTTATAGTTTAAATCTACTTCTAAAGTACCTGTCTTCTTTTTTCTGAAACTTTCTTGCCTGATTTTGCAATAAAATATCCCAAGTTATTCATCCCATGGCATTTAAGTTTAGAAATGTACATGGCTGAAATATTGAGAGACCTGAGCAAGCAGAGGTTCTCCTGCTTATTTATTTAACAGCTAGACAAGACCACGTCACACTAATCTCAATTTTGGGTTTATCGCGTGGGTTTATTTTTCTCCAGAGGTATGAGTATGTATACTCATAAGACTCTCATAGGCTACATAAAAATGCACACAATATTCTGATCAGTCCGGCATTACTTGACAGATGGCACTGGCATCGCACAGAATTAATCGGAATGACGTGATTTTTTTGTCACTATATGCAGAAGATGACCTTCAGGCATATTATTAATGTTGGTAGAAGTATAGGAAGAAAAAGCTCTTCCAGCAGTTGTATCCTTCATGTTAGTACCTGAAAAATTAATCTATTAATCAAAGATTTGCCATAATTCATTCCAGTTTCTTGGTATTAACTAGGCAATGAAATGGTAGACAAGGGCAATTTCTTTTTCAAGTAGACAGCTTTGTTTTGTCCAATTTTCTTGACAAGGCATAAATTTTAGGGAGAACTGACTCCCAATTTGTGCAAAAAGGTGACTGAAGTTGGAAAGTTGCAGAGCTCTGAAGGGTGATGTAACTGAAGGGAAGGGTATGACAACCTTTCATGTCTTCTGCAAGGCTTTTCAAATGCATTGACATCCCACTCTTGTGCACTGAACTAAACTGTTTTACAAGGTGTCCAAAACACAGTAGACCAGAAATGCTGGAAAAAGCGATTTCTGAAAACGTAAGCTTGCCACAAACTTTGGGTCATGAAGATTTGGAGGTCTGCATACTTTATAGGGGACGAGGTACTTTGAAGTCATGAACACTTGGAAAATTGACCTATCAAATAGTAGTGATAGGAGCAGGCCTGAAATAGTATGAATGCCAATATTTTAGTACTACGCTGAAGTTAAACTTGACTACAGTGAAGTGTCTGGTAAATATTTAATGAAGCTTCTTTAGAAAGATTGATTCTATTCCTACATTCCTGTACCTCATTATAATGTTTAAAATGTCAGTAGCTTTTCTTTTAAAATTGCCAACAGTAACATTGGAGAATATTGCGTTTAAAACACTGGAAAGCACTGTTGGGACACGGTAAAGTTTTAATTTATAGTACAATAAATGAACATTCTGATATTGCTCTTTGGGGGAGAGGGAAGAGAGCACATTTGATTTACTTAATCTGTTTTGGCCAGCACATGGAAGTGAGCCTAAATTAAATCTTTAGCTGTTAATGCTGCCTGATTTGTCAGAAAGTTTTCAGGGCCCAGAAATCTGGCTTGACAGATTAGTGAGTAGATATTAATCTGGGATTCTTGAGCAAAAATCTGCAGTTGTCCAGCTCTCCCTTTTTTCCCTGACCTCTTTCAAGTTGCAGGTAATTATTTTTCAGCCAGATCAATACTGATTGAATTTTGTGGGGGGAGGAGAGGAAGTGGCTTTTTAGATGTAGCCTGTTTTAGAGTCCTGAGTGCACCAGCAATCCGAACTGCATTCCTGCTCCTTTTTCAGGCCACAAATCTCTGTCCTGTGTTTACAGATGTAGGTTTTACACTATAGTTGGAGGTCCTACACTATATGTTTCAACATATGACTTCTTCTGTGCAGTCACTGTTTTTGTGGCTGTTACTGCCTTTGTGGATCAGGATTTTCCTCTGCACAATGGGAGTGAGGGTGTTAACCTTGTTTCTAAACCAAAAAGGTGTTATCTTGTTCTGTACCTTTGCTAGGTTCTTTTGTCCTATCCTGCCCTTCTTTTTATCCCCTCATCTTCTAAATAGTTAAAGTCAGCAAATGTTTTGCATGGTGTAGAGTTCTCAGAGCTCCTACAGCTAGCAAAGGCAGCCAGGCAGAGAAGAGAGATCCCTGCTGTTGAACAGTGTAAAATAATCTCAAGGCTAGACGAATTGATTCTTTGGTCAGATTTATCTTATATGTAGCATCTCTGACATCTAATAAAGGTTTAGTTATACTCAAACTACTACCTTTAGTAGTTTGGCCATATTTAGTTAAAAAGGTCACTAAGCCATGAGATACAAATCAGTGGGAAAGCTTGCTTACCTAGTTTTAATACTGATCATAGTTTTTGATAAGATTATGTCACGTGGGAGTTGTGATAGATGTGTATGTTTGTGTCAATAAATGTCTGTTTAGCTTAGTGTTGTAATTTTTTAATGTGTTCCTATGCAAAAGGGTTCTTCTATGCTATCATTGTTTTGTCTGAATAGCGACACCCCTAATGTGGAATGCATGTGGTAAAGTAACAGGAGGGAAAGCTGTTGGTTTCCCAGAGCAAAAATGGTAGAAATACATGCTGCAGACAGACCAAAAGCTGATTCCTGTAATCCCATGTCTTCCCCCAGAAGAGAAATATAGGTGGCAGTGTGATAGTTCATTGTTAAGGGCTGTTCAGCACAGCCAGCTCTCAAATTGTAAGCACAAAATATTGCTGGTATTGGGAAAGTGATAAAATGTGCTTTGTTTGTTTGCCAGGATTTTGAGAGTGATGGCTTTTGTAGGCCCTAGGAAGTTTTCATCAGGCATCAAACCATTTCAGGGAAAATGAAAATACTTGGTTACCTTTGGATAGTGTCTACATTGTGCAAATCAAGCATAAGCACTGTGATGGATAATTATATTGGAAGAGCAATAATTTCAGAAGAATATCTCTGGGATTATACTGCCTTGAAAGGCATGACAATACCAAGATGTTGTTTCTGAGAGTTCAGGTCTAATCCAGTTTAAGTGGAACAAACAGCTTGGATGATGGCTTTTGTCTATTCTGCCTTTCCTGCTTCAGCACTTTTAGCCTCCTGGAGTGGGTGGTGAAGTTGCTTTTTATTTGGTTCTGGTTTAAGCATAGTCCTAAATAGATCTAGAGTTCTGTACTAATATCATCTGACTGTGTTTGTGGCTCCTCCTGGCCAGTTGAAAAATAGGAAAATTAACTTTGTTCTGAAAAATCAAATGACTTAAGAAAGGCACTCAGAAGGGCCATGTTTGTAGTGCAAATGTAAGGTAATATTGAATTCCTCTTAAGATTACATTAAACTTTGTTTCTGCAGACTGAAGGGTTTTCTGTTAACATCACCATTCCAGTCAGGAGTGCTAAAAACAGTTTGCATAAGAATTTTAAAGTTTATTTTCCTGTTGAAATACCTAGAATATGGATATGAAAATCAGCTTTTGTGGAAGTCTTTATTTAAACAATGCATACAGAAGACGCTATTTCCAGATATGACATTGTCAAACATGTATTTTGTAGGTATTGAGAAACAAAAGGATTATTTATACAGGGAAAAAAACAGCAGAAGAAATGTTTCTAAACACAGGCCTCAGAAATAGCCCTTGAAGATTGCATGTTTTGCCGTGAAAGCATCTTCACAAATTCTTGTGTGTAGCAACACAGTGACAACTTTAATGCTTTCAGCAGCTGCTTCTTCAGAACAGCTTTTAGTTCTTCGATTGATCTGATTCTTTTCACCAGAAATGACCTCAAGTGGTGACATGCTCTGATAAGATACACTGGCTTTTTTACATGCTAACAATGCATAGTTAGATTAAAATAAAACTAAGAAAAACTTACACCCCAAGGTGATCACAAGTTCCAATAAAACTAAGACTGTCTCGAGCAGTGCTGTGTTCATAGTCCTTAAAGAAGGTAAACCTAATCAGTCTTCCTAATTGTTTTTTTCTGCTATGATCATTTGCAAATTGTTTGTCTCTCGTCAGCTGCATCTTTTCAGTTATTACTACTGTTACTTGTTCTTGTCAATACATAGCAGCAGTTTTCCTGCCTTTCCCTCTAACAGTGTATTTGTATTTCAGGGAGTTGATTCACTTGCTCACTCACCTTTCTGAAGCTCTGCATGAAGCACAACTTAAACTCATACTGGTCATCCCTCCTGCAGTTGCAGCAGGGTAAGTATTCCTATTTAGATGGCAGGTTCCAGATGAGAAATACTTTCTGGTCTGATAAACAGTAAGTTCAAAGCTTTGTTTAAAGCTGAGCAGTTGAAAAGAATAAGAAATTATTTGGGTTTGATTGGTAGTCCCTTCTCCATGCATGTTGCACTGAATAGTCTCGGTAACTATGTGCATTCATATATACCTCTTAATTTTTGATGTGGTAGAGGAGCAACAAGAAGTGCTGTGCTGGGCCTTGTTCTCCCCCACACTCCAGGAGGAGTGTCATGAGAACAGAGTAGAGGGGCAGAATACCCTCCCTTGACCTGCTGGCTGCACTTCCCTTGGTGCAGCCCACGATGTGGGTGGCTTTCCCAGCTGCAAGTGCACAGTTGGCTGCCAATTGCATAGTTGGGAATACAAGATTATTTTTTTTTCCTCCTGAGTTTCCCTTTTTTCCTTTAAGCTGTTCAGCAACCTTATGCCTGCATATGAAAACTCAGTAATGTAAGTCAAAGAGAGAAGCATTATTAGATACTTTTTCAAATGAGAATGAGTAGACAGCTAAAGAAAAACAAGACAATTTCTTCTTTTTCTCACCTTGGGCTGTATAGCAGTATGGATAGGCTCACAGCCAATACAGATTATGACAGTTCAACAGCACAGTTTCAGGACAGTGTTGTACAGCCTCCTAAATTTCGTGTAGGCTGTCACATCCTTCAGTGTATATTCATTTTCAAAGTGCCAAAAAGGCTGAGAAAATTGAATGCCTGAGCAGTCTGGTAAATGTTGTTTCTGTGTCTGGACATTTCTCTGCAATAACCTCAAGTTTTTGTTGAGTTTTATGAGGAGGTCCTATAGCATGTGAGGGGAAATAAAGCATTTCTGCCTACACCTGGCTGTGCAGACTTAAATGCATCTGGCTGAAAAAATTCAGGAATCCAGTAGTAGGTGACTAAAAGGTTGTCCTTGTGCTGAGATCAGTTAGCATCTGCCCTATAACTGAGGTGTCCCCTCTTATGTAGGTTAGTAACGTAACCCCATCCAAACCAAATCCTGAATATATGTACTTCCTACCATCTTAAGACTGTAAGCCCAGAACAATATCTACGTAATTTTGTTCTTCAAGAGCTGCCTGAAATCTGATTGCAATTTATTTTTTGTAAAACTATGTACTTTAGGATATTTATTGTTTCTTTATGTTTTCCTCTGTTGCATGCTATAACTGATTTATAGCCTTACAAGAAGTTGCTAGTTTAATGCAAAAATCACTTTGCTTCCATGTGGGGCTGGCCACCAAATTTTGATAGGCAGAGAGAGAGAAACAATGCGTTGGAGACTGTGGCAAAACAAAACAATAAATTCCATGTAAATTGGTAAAGTAGACAGCTTTGTAAAATGATAGCTGTGCAGAGCCCTTTACTTAAAGGACTGAAGGCCTAGCTGCATTTTGAGGGGATTCCTTCCTATCCCTCAAGCACCTTTGCTTTTACCTTGGTTCTGGATCATTATTCCTCTAATTTCTTGCAGATTTCTCTGGAAAATTGTGGGCTTCTGTGCCTTTGCATCACATGGATTTTCAGTGGTGTTAACAAGTACTTTGCGTTTGTTCTGATTTGGTTGCATCGAAAATAATGAGAAATTATTATGTCTTATCTCCTGTCATTTATTCCAATCTTTCATGCTGCCCTCTTATGTCCTACATTTCATCCCAATTGATAGTTACTTTTTAAAGTAATTTCTGTTGCTATTAATTTTAGTCTATTACAGGTAAAGCAAAGGAGAACATTTTAAAACATTTTTCTAAAATGCCTTATCAGTCACTGCATTGCACAGATGCTTTTTAAAATACTAATGCATGCTCTGGTAGAATTTAAGTAATTGCTATAAACAGGGTTCACATTTGAAGTGCATTTGTATTTTTGGCGGTAGGGAGAAAGTGGAGAACAGTACAAACCTCAACATTCCTGTCCATTGTGATACCTATTGATGTTACCACGGTCAGCCAGAGGAACCTAAATCTGTTTTGTTTCTGTAACTCACGTGGGGCTCTACAGTCTATTTTTTTTAAATCCATGAACAAGAGTTGGAACCTCTGGATTCTTAAACATGTTTTGCCTTGATCAGAATTTACATTTTTAAGCTAAGTGTCTTTCAGGGCTGTTTCTCTGTTGAACACCACACTGAGGTTTGGATCTTGTGTTGTCACTGCTGCCTCCTGCTGTCCTGCATATTGACACAATAGTGAGGTCACAGTTCTGAAACCTTTCTGAACTGGGATTTAGGGATGCCCTATTAGAGCTGAGAAGAGATGCCTATCTGAAGTGCAATTTTTAACCTGAAATAAGTTTTACATGCCTCTCCCTAAATGGCCTGTTGTAGAGGAGTAGTGAAGTATTTCTCAGCTGTGAGGAATAACAGCTGTAGTTTATATAAAAGAATCTGAGTGTCTCCTTCCTCTAAACCAATTATATATATCTTTATGCATTCCTGAAGTTTTTGGGATATATCCATAAAACTTTATTGCCCAGGAGAATTCATTAGTCACATTCTTTTCAATTAATAATCTTACATAAGCCATCTGTCTTCCATGTATGTGTTCTTGTTGCATTAACTAGAAAAAACACTTTAAGTTTTTGAGTAAACAAGTTGTTACAAATACATTCGTAACTTACAGAAACATCTTAAAATATTCACGATGTCCATGCATACATTAAAGCTTAGAAATACTTTGGATTTAATGATACCAATAATCAGAATCCTGAAACTTTCTTTCTACCTTTACTTGACTTTTTGGATAGCAGTGGTACGTGAAAATACTTGATCTCTAGGGTGCAAGGCTTGAACTGAAAAGTGCCTCCTACTGTGTATTAAATATCTCATGTCTTGAAATTCACTTTGGGTTTTAACATTTACACGTGGTTGAAAGTGTGCTTCAATGCATCTTACATTCTTTAGTTTTTGGAATCATTGTTGACTGTTAATCAAAAATACAGCAAAAGGCATGGGAATAAGTACCATCAAGAATCAAATAATATATCAGAGTTCAGCAGCTGGCAATAGACTGATAAAGGAGACATGAGCTGTATGTGGAATGCCCTACCCAACTGGGATGCTAGGAGCTGAAACATTGTCCCTTTCGTGTTCTACCCTGATAAAAATTTAAAGAGAGCATAGTCAAATGTAAGCAGTTTATTTAGGAATTTGTAATTTAGACTCTTTTGATATGCATTAAGATCAAAGCGGTCTGTCAGTGAATGCTATCTGAATGGAGACACTTAAGAGCTAAAAATACTAGTTTGCTGAGGGAAAATCTGTCTGGAAAATACAGCACTGCACATGAGATTGAGTGTGGGATGCAGGAAGAAAACATGTTGGGTCATCTGTTTAACGTCTCAAGTTCAACTTTTGCAACAAAAACTAAGTGAGATTGATGCTCTACTGAACCTTGCTTTGGTAACTAAAGGTTCCAGTGGCACCTTTGGATTTTGGTTTGCTTGTAAAATGTTCTGGACTGAAAGAAAACTTCACTTGTTTTGTTTTGTTTTGTTTTGTTTTTTAATTCACACATTTTATAGCTTTTCACAACATTAACCAGAGGCAGTTGTGCTGGCGTAATCAAGAGTAATCAAGAGTTGGGAATGTGTTTGGATGCTGATTAGGAGGCAGGAATCTCTCTAGCAAGCTTTACTGTCACAGAGAATGCATGTAGAGCTCCCATGGTGGAAGACAGTGATTGAGATAGCGTTTTCATCCACCTGATGTCCAGGAACTGCATGATTTTCCTGAAAATGTAAGTGATTTACAAGAGAGAGGAACAGCAGGAGCCGAAGTTATTCTTTACAAAGTGTGTGTGTGTGTGTGTGTAATTGTCCTTGTGATTGGAGTCTTGCAGTTGCAGATGTCTGAAGAGACATGCAAGGATTGCAGTGGTATGTAACTGGTTGCTAGAGCAGATGGTTTGCTGAAGACTTCCACCCTGTCTTTCAATAGATTGTCTCAAAAAGTTAGAATTTTACTGCTTTTGACATTCATGGACATATAAACTGTGAGTACCATTTCTAAAAGGTCAGTGGGTAGCCAGGCATATTCTGTCTATTGCTGATGATGAGTAGCTCCGTTGATCCTACTAATCCTCAGCTTGATTCAATTCCTGTCTTAAATATATGCACTTCAGTGTTTTATTGTGCTGCAGAAATTATACTGGGTAAAGCTGTGTGGATGTTTTTAAACTGATTTCAAAAGCCTCTTTCTAAATAGGATAGCTGTGCTGGAGTGAACTATCTTTATGCCTAATATGCACATGCATAACTATATTGGGGGGAAAAAAATATGGCAAATGGACCTTGAAGTTTGGTTGCACCTGGTCTCATAAATCATAGGCATTGGGTTGGTTATTTTGTTTCACTGTACTTCAATTCTTTATAGTATTAGGGATGCATTTTCAAAGCAAAAAGTGAGACTTGGTATAGTAACTCTTTTCTGTCTCCAAGTAAATTCAATTTCATCTGACTAGATTATTGCATGTTTTGTCCGGATTCAGCAACCATTTTATCCATTGTGTTTCCCAATTACTGTAAAGAAAACAATGAGCAAAGAAAATTAAGTTTATTTACATAAGCTATAATCAGAAGGAGCACCAGTAGCGTTCCTGTTTCTTGCTGTCCTGAGAAAGAACAAAGACAGAAAGTACTTGGAAGCTGTAGGTACAGTGTTGTCTTCACAGGGGTTCTCAATCTATCCCTGCTTGCATAACCATTGCCTTCCTGGCATTTGTAGTTTATTACAGAATTTAGACATATGATATAAATATGTTAAGTATCTGTATATGCTCATTAAAAGCTGTTAGTTTTGTTAAACATAGTGTTAAATAACTCTGTATTTAGGTTGCTAGTGGTCACTTTCCTTGGACTTTCATTGTCCCCTGAAGTATAATCTTTTGGACAAAGTAGAAATAAAAATGGCATTGGTTGTGTCAGTTCATAATACGATCCTATACTCTTTACTGACATTTTGATGATTAGGATATGCACCAGGCAGTTTGTACTGTGTGATGGATATCCTTTTAACACTCCTGTCTTCAGGCTACAAGACAGTAGCCTCTTCTTGAATAACAGATGATTCTTTATCTCTTGATGTTGTGTGGAATCCATAAATGAGAGAAAGTAAACTGTGAAGTAAGTAAGTAAACTCAGGTGCTGAGGTGAGAGGCTGCACTGTCAGCATGGTCCATGGTGGAGCACTCTAGTGTGCTGCTCAGGGAGGTTTCCTGAACTGGAAAGATCTCAGGGAATTCCACGAGGAGGTGAATAGGTTGAGTAGTATCCGGGAATCCAAGAGAGAAACAGATTACAGGAATCGCACCCTACCTTCCTAGGGAGAGGCCTGTTAGGCAAACAGGGCACATGACACAGAAGATTCCCTGTCATCTTTCCACCTGACTGAACACATGACTTAAGGGATAGGGGGCAATGGTGACAAGTTCCTGCCTGTTGCAGCAGTTGCATCTCCTCTGTCACTTCCCTACCTTCCCCACTTTGATCACTATTAGGAGTTTTAGAATTACAGAGGTAACTATTGCTGCATTTCTGAGAAAAAATATCAAAAATCTGCTGAAAAATCTCTAAAACTTTGGAGCTTTGTATGTATCAATCATAATTAAAATGCACGGAAGACAGTGTTAGAAAGAGATTGTTTCAATTGTGTAAGAAGCCTCAGGTAACACAAAGTAGCTTTATACTTCAGCAATTTTATCAAGTCTAGCATTGTAATAACTAGATATGTTAAACTTTGAACCTTGATTTAAGTAATTGTATGCAAAATAGGTGCTGTTCTTAGCTGTGTTTTAATAGCATGCCTGCCAGTACAAAGCAGAGGCCAGTGAGCAGGATGGTTTCATTTAACCTTGTGGGACATGGTGGTTGGGATTAATGCTAAGAGTGAAGCACAGTGTAAACAAACCACTGGAGCTATCGCTGTCCTCATGACATTCTCAAGAAATGCTGCTATTGGTAAATTGCATACAGTTTAGCTAGAATAATTTGTTATCTCCTGGCTAGTTTCTGATAGCATATATCAAAGCAATATTTAAATTAAAACCAAACATGTTTCTCCCTGATAAAAGGCACACTTAACCTCACAGCTTCTAGAAAAATTTGTCTGTCTTTATTGACTTCTTGAAATGCACAGCTGTAGTGCAGCTGCTTTCATTTTAAAGCTGCAGGAACCCAAACCACTTTCTCTTCAAGTATTTGAACATAATGTATGTTCTTGTCTTATCATAGCAAGCAATCCCTAGCTTTGGATTTCATATTTGCATATGTAAGGAAAAAAAAATCTTCAGCTTCTCTTCCTGTTACTTAAAACTTCTCTAGGTATGTATTGTGAGTATTTTCCACCACTAGACTGCCACTTCTTCAAAATTAATATTTGAGGTACTCAGTTAATTTTTTATTCTTGTTGCAAAAACATTGTGGATGTGAAGTACTGTCTAAAGTATCTTCAGCTTTTTCTTTCTAGAGCTGCTGTGCAATGAAAATTACCAGAATCTATGCAGTCGTCGTTACTGCTATCCAGTAGCAGTCAATACCAGCTTAGTTTTGTTACTCTGCCCCTTGGGAAAGATTGGCAGGAGGGTAGACATCTCGTCCCTTCTCTTACTTTGTGCTGTCATGCTCTTTTCTTCCTTTCCTGTAAATATACGTACATATTTGACTGAAAAGTAGGAAGAGCACACAATGAATAACTGCTCATTGACCTCACACTTGCTCAGCCTAATGGATGCCACAATTGACCAGTGTTTTGCAAATATGATGAAGGAAATAGGTGTTTTGGTCTTTTAGAAACTGATCAGGAACAGATACTTGTAATTATATTTTTGTTTTATATCTGTAATCTGTCATCTTTAGAAGCTGCTGCAGATTCAATTGCTTTGCCATAACTTTGTGTATACAGAATGATATGTTTGTTGGTTTACTATTCCAGTGTATATATACACACTGGTTTCCTTAGAAGGATTTCTAGTAAGTAGAACTTCTGATGTAGAATATACAAGTAAACAACAGGGTAATTTTTATGATAATGTATGGTAAACGAATTCAATGAAATTATAAGCAGCTTCTAACATGTGTCTGTTTTGGAGTGAAATGGAAACCGTCACTTACTTCTAACATCATTCTCAGGCAGAGCTATGTGGGACAGAGTGTAGAGCCTTGAAATTTTGGTAAGTAAATAATGCCAGGGATCAAACCAGCAGGAAACATATTGCTTGTTTCAGATGAAGTTTGCAATTATCAGATTATGTCAAATAACAGTTTATTAGAAAACCAACTTTGTAGACTACTGTTTATTAAGTAGGATTCTGCTTTACCAATACATACACTTAAAATTGTGAAAGGTTAAAGTATTTGTGAGAAACCTGGTCATAATAATCTTTTTTTTTTTTTGAATCACTGAGACTGTTGATGAATTTTTCTGAGCTTTCCACATGTCTAATCTTTCTTTCTTACTTTTCCTTCCAATTTGACAAATGAGGTCACAGAAAACCAAGCAATTCTAAAAATGATAAGTGTTTTATTTATTCTAGAGTTAGTAAGTATATACCAAATATACTCTGCATGCTTACTGTTGCTGATAAGGAAATTTGATGCTGGAAGACAATCTCTTTGAACAATCAATATACAGAAAATGGGACCTGGGAGGGAAAATCTGACAGCTGACTATGCACAGTTTCATATTTGTTGTGCCTAGTTGGTAATAACACTTTGCCCTCCATTGTTCCCATAGTTGTCAATCTTCCTGTAAATATCCTAAAAAAAAGGGATTGTCAGGAATGTGGAGACTAATTTGTAATTGAGCCCTGTGCATAAAATTCAGCACTCAAGAAAGCATAGAAATGACTCTTAAGAAGGCTGTCAAGGCTAACTGACTGGCATAATCATTTTTATTGCATGCTAGAGAACCTGTATAATATGTTTGATTTGGATCACAAGATATAGGTTGAGATATGAGTTTATACTGAGGGGAACAGAAAACTCAGTAGGAAAATATTACTGACTACTTCTGAGTAACAGTTACTGGAGAAAGTTTAATAATGTCTTCAAATTATGGTAATACTATGAAATCATACTAAGAGTCATGCTACTGGGCTCATGTTTTTTCCCTGTATAAAGGCTCAAGGTATAGATCTGTCGGTCACATCTCTTTTTGAAGTGAATTTTGTTAGCTACAGTAAATCTGGGTGCTTGTTAATGGCTCTAAACTACATCTGTTTCCCTTGCTGATGACTTCCCTGGTTTTGCTGCTGTTTGTTGGGCTGCCAGCTCAGTACAGCATGGCTCTGTCTGCAGCCATGAGAGGTTCCATGCATTTTGCATAGGTTTAGAAAGGACTCAAGAGGAACAAATCTATTCTTAGAACTGGCTCTTTTAAAGACTATACCTTACAATATAAAATCAATGCAATGAAGATCTGAATCTACTGACATACTCTGAAGCAAGTGCACGCATCTGGTTTTGAATTCCCACTAGGGAGAATCATTAAAATAATCTGTAGGTCAGCTAACAACAGTTAAAGAGAAGAAAGGGTGGAATGTATTCCTCCACGTATCTGTCATTTGTAGCTCTACCAATTCTAAGCCAGCTGGTGTAGAGCAATTACTACGTAAGTTTCAGTACTAAGTTGGAAAACTTTCCAAAAAACAAAGAGAAGAAAAGTGGTGAGCATTTTATGCAAGGAGGAATTAAGGCTACATTTGGTGTGTTAGAGTTTTTAAATTAGGCTCATATGCTCCAGAGTGCAAGCTTGTTTAGCATGATGTTCTGCTGTTGGAGCATGGCTTGCCTGGGCATTAAGCCCTGGCATGAAAGGCACTGGAATGGTTTGGAAATTAGGAGAAGCAAATGGTGACACAGTGGATGTTCATTTGTGCATAGTCCTTCTTAAATGGCTCCTATGAAGAGGCTGAAGCAACATAACAGAAACAGCTTTAAAGGAGAACAGTTGACCTTCCCAAAAATGGAACTGGTAAATACAAGTTTCAAAATGAATTTTTTCTTCTTTGGTAGTCAGATTGTCTGGTTCTGTCATGCGCGTAAGAAATGTGTATTTCTTATGTTGACTTAAGAGTTTCAGATACACTGTATTTTTCAAGTAACTTAAGAATTCTTAAGTGACTGGTCTGCCAGCATGCCTCAGCTCTGAGGACAGCAATTTTCAGGCTTATTTGTCCCTAGCCGTCTGCTGAGATTTCATGCTTTCTTTTCAGGATATATATTGGTTGGCATGTTTCCCCTTCTTGACTTCTGTTACTGGTTTAAACCAGATGGGCCACAGGTAATTAGTTTGGCTTCATGAAAACTGTGTAGGCTACTCCATGGCAAGAACAGATCCCATGCTTCTCCCTTCTTGGAGAGCAGGGACTGCAAAGGCAACAGCTGGGATGGGATATGTGTATTAAAGAAGTGTGCCAGCCCTTAATGTTCTGCAAAAAAATTCATTAGGTACAGAGATACCATTCTGCTTCCTGATAAAAATATAGCAAGTTTTCACTTGTCAGTCTGTTATAATTCACAGTCCCCTAGTGATATGAAACACTCAGAGTGGATGAAGGAACCACTCCCAGGGCCTTTGTGTTGTAAATCTGCAGCTCTCAGTTACAATTATCTTGCTCGTTGAGCTGTCTAGGTTTTGTTGGTTTTAAAATACCTGTCTTAATCTTTCCTATCTGAGAATTTGGTAAAGAGATTTTTGCCAGTGAGAAAATTTGAACACAGTCAGTAATGTGGTTTGTGTTTTTCAGTAGAGATGTTTGTTTATTTTAAATTGTGATCTTTTGTGTGGACAAGGGACAGATAGCCCTTATGCTCTGAAGGCATCTGAGTGTCACCATTCCTATCATGAAATAACCAGACAAAGACGGTGCACAAGTAGGGTTGCAGGTTTTTATTTCTGAATTTAAGCTACTATTCAGAATTGTATAGTATTGGAAGGTGCAAAAAAAAAAAAAAANACTACATTACTTTCACTAGAAGTTTATCTAACAAGCTCTTAAAATCTACAAATGAATGGATGTCAGAACTGTCCTCCCAAACTACCTACACATTTAGAAGGTTCTCCCTAATGCCCAGCCCAGGTTTGCTAAAGCAGTTATCTTGGAATATTCAGACTATTCCAACTCATTACAAATGAGCTACTAAACCATTGTGTTTACATTAAAATTCTCCTTTTTCATTTGCTCATTCTTTTATATCTCTTGGGATGATATTTTTCTGACCTATTAACAATACGGTATCCTTTCATGTTATGTAAGCAAAATGGGATTTGGAGATGTTAAGAAGATGGACTTTAGTTGGGAGGGGGAGGAACCTCTTGCTTTTGTCTCTGCCTTCATCAGTTCCAACACTTTAGTGTGTGAAACTGGGAGAGTGTTCTCTGAGTAGAACCAGATGAAAAACCGTGACTGGAAGAGTGTATGTGACCAGAGGTGATTGCACTGGTTTTATGGAATTACCTTCTAGTTTGATTTTTAGTTCTGTTTTAAGAGGAATAAGACTTTTATACATAGATTGTTAAATAAATTAAAAAGTGGGAAGGAGAAATTTATACTAACTTGAAATTTGTGTTGTTTCTCCTGAAATTGACTGACCTTAACACTGTGGTTCAGTGGACATTTTTGGTTTTGAAATGTACAGTTCCTGATTTGTCATATTGATCTTAGTTTGTAGGCCACAAGATCAGATACTGTGTTTGGATCATGCTTCACCTCTTGCAACATTTTTGTGCTTAGAAAGGAATTAGAGAAAAAGAAATCTGTGTTTCAAAGGCTGGTGAAGATATTTGAATTTACAGTAAGCATTTGCATTTTCTGAAATGCCTGAGTAACATGCATCTCTGCAAAAGCCTTGATCTGTTGTCTGTGAGGATGTGCTCACTGAGGGAGAGAGGTCAGAGATGGAGAACATGCTGTGCTTTTTGCAATCTCCATCCAACTGCATGGAATTCATCCCCCACTATGTAGTAAATCTGTTTTTGTCTACCTGAGGATCTCTCTCTTGTTGGTTAAACATTCAGTGTGGTCATGTTCTTTTGACAGCAGGGGTTAGATCTGTAATTATTGTTCATGTCTTTGAACAGCAGTATTGTTTTAAGGTCCTGTTGTTGACTTGGCTGCTTCATACAGTGCTGTTGTGGACACCTTAATTCTGTTTTTAGCTTTATTTCTGAGGTAACAAGGTGTCTGTAAGCTTTCTCTCTTACGTTTTTCATCTCTCCACTAAAGCTTCTTTGGCATTTGACCAGTTTCAAGCCAAATTGACATAGGCATAGATTTTTAATAGTCGGGTCCCTGTTACTTCATGAAAATATGCAGCTGGACAGGTGAAGATAACTCACCTTTTTTTTTTTTCCCTAAGACCCAGCTGTAAGAGGGCATTGTAAATGAAACATCTATAGGACACCAGAAAATCTAGTTGCAAAACATCCATGGAAAACCAGGATCCATGTAGAATTGTTTTCTACGTACTGATAGTAGAAAATTACTTCAGTGAGCTGTCAACCTGAGAGTTTTGAAAAACCTAAAATCAGAAAGGGTAGTTACAAAACTGCCAAGAGGATTTTTTCTGAAAAGGAAATGGTTTCAGATTGAACTTGTTTATACATTTGACTATTTCATTATCAGTGCCTATAGTTGTGTGATGAGCAGGGTAGACATGTAGCTCTTTCTTCCATTTTCTACAGAACATACTTTGTGCAGGAAGAAACAGTGAATTTTTATTCAGTGACTGTGCATTAGCTAAATTCAGTGGTACATTTCATAAAATGCAGTAGCATTATACTCTAATGCTGCTATCTGCAGCGAACTGTGAAAACCAATAATATCTCATGGAGAAGAAAGATCTGCAAACAGTAGCTTTACAGAAAATTATACATGACAAGAAAATTAAGTCATTACTGAGGGGCTGACTTCTGAAATAGAATCATAGTGGAAACAGAAAATCAATCAGTTTTCCATTATGAAGGCTATTCAAAGATGTGAGGATACAGGAAACTTCTCTTTTATAAAGGAGGGTGAAGGTGAGGTACCCCGACGAGAATGCAGTTTGAACTTGCAGGGAAGAGCAGTCAGTTAAAAGACCTTTTTTCTCCTTATTTCATTTTGAGAGTAATTGTAGTGAGACAAGAAGTAATTGAGAATGTAGATTCATAGGAAAGTAAATGAAAGCAGCCTGCATTGTTGCAGTATTTTATCCAATCTTTCAATATGAAAGACTACAAACTCAAGACCTTGCAGAAATACTTACCAGTGAAGCATTAATGGGAATTTTGGTACATATGACTGTATGTAATTTGGAAGATTCGAGTAATGAACCTTCTAGGCTGTGAAACAAACTCCCCTGCAGTTATTTTAGACATGAAAAGATAGAATAGTATAAAGAGACTGTGGAATTCCAAGCTGTGTATATGAAAATACCAAAGAAAACAGGTGGTTTCTTCTAAGTCTGTGATGTTGTCCCAATAATAGGGTTTTTTTTAATATACATGTGGCAGTGTGCCATTGGGAAATGTTGACAAATTCTCAGGAATATGTGCAAATAAGACTTATGCTCTCAGGGGAGTCATTGTTCTGTGAGTTCTGCCAGGTTGCCATTGCTCTCTTACTTGAAATGGGGAACTTGTAAAGATTATGTTGTATTCCTGAGGCTTTGTACAGGAAGGATTTCTGTGGATGTTGTGTACGGCAGCTTCTTCACTGTTTTTTAAAAGGAAAATATGTCACAGAATAAAAATTGTCCAGTTTAGGTGTCCACTTTAGGTAAAAACCAATGAACTGGAAAGTAAAACTCTGATTTTCTCTCTGCAGTGTGTTTTTGTTCTTCCACCCCCTTTCTGCACACGCAGCAGTCCCATGCCCTGTTTTCTATCCTCAGTGTTAATCATTCCCCTGCACTGATAATTTCTGCTTGCTTTTGTAGAAAGCCAGCTCTCTGAATTCCTGATGTATGGTGCCTTATCCCTTAAATGTTAAACAGGAGTGACAGACACTTTTTATATTAATTCCAGATTTTTACAGGGCTAAGTGCATATATCTTACACATTTTAAGAAATACTAAAAATACTATAAAGAATATGTACTGCATCCATTAGAAAGTCTTGCTGGTCCAAGGAATTTAAGTGAGTGTTTCCATTTGGTTGGTATTTTAGAAATATAATCCTACAGATTTTTTGAGAAAACAGAAAATTGAAAAATATGGGATAAATATCATTCCAGTTTAACAGTTGTTTCAAACCAGAAAGAAGAAAAAATAAAGCTTCGTTTCTTTTAGGGATTCTTTTTCTTTTCAGTAGTAAGTAACACACATTCACCTCAAAGTGTTAGTTTAAAATATTAATTATATAAGACAGAGGATACAATTTGATTTTCTGTTTACTGTGGAATTTTACAGCATCCTCATTACCAGTGTCTGAGCATTTTCAAGTCACTCTTTAAGTGACAGAACTGATACCTGTCACGCTTTTGATGTCTCTTCTTATGGAGATCTGTTTATGCACTTCATACTTTGCATTGGTGTAGTCTTGCTTAGGTGCTTTCCCTCCCTGAAATGTGCTTGCCAGGCAAATAAACCACATACGCTGTACTGAAAGTAGACCATGAAGTGTAAGATGAATTTTTGGATCCTGAATTGTCAATCAGAAAAGTAGGTTGAGTGATGATTCAAGTCTGAACACTTACTAGCTTTGCATCTGCTTTTCACCAGAGCATTTTTCACCGCCAGAGAAGCTCTTTCATGGAAACAGGGAAAGCATATTGGGTAAAGAAGACATAAAAATGCAATATAATGCCTGATTGCATAGGTTGAGACATAATACTGCAGTGCCACACTGAAACTGCCTTGAAAAGAACTAAAAGCGCCAGTGCTTTCTCAATAATAGTGCAAACCAATGAGACTATGCGATGTTGCCTGAGCAAGTTTAAGGCCTATTTAATAGTAAAGAACCCTCAAGTATCTCAGATTTAAAAAAAAAAAAAATTGGTTTTTGTTAATAGTGTAAGGCAATGGTTTTCAGCAATCCCAGAAAAATCAGTCTTATCCTTTTCTCTTCCCTTTCTTCCTAATGTCTCTTTCATTGGGGGATGCACTGAGGAGCAGGCTTGGTTGTAGGTTCAATTTATATAGTTCAGTTTTTCAGTTGATTATAATTCACATTTATGTATTTTGTTCAATCCAAGTTACTGAAAACCCCCATAGATGCTGAATAGGAATAGTTGATACTAGCAGGAATGCCTTGGAATTTTAACTCTTTGAGGATATCCATGAGCTAAAACTGGTTCCATCCTGGTGCCCTGTGTTCCAATTGGGTCAGGGCGGTGTCACCAGGCCCATTGCTCATGTGGCCTCTGCAGTCTTCCTGCACTGTGGAACAGCACTGCCCCAGGGAGCAAGTCCTGGTACAGGGACAATCCCAGGGGCTGGAGCTCCAGGGCTGGGACCCGGGGCACCTGCTGTGCCACCTGCAGCATCCTTTCTCCGCCCCATCTTCATTCCTTCTCCACTCCTCCTGCATCATCATCCTTCTCCCAGCTCTGGGAGGGTTTCAGGATCTTGCAAGAAGAGTTTGGGTCTGGTTTTGCGAAGGGCCTGAGAGGAGCCCTGGCTTGCTCAAGACCAGTGGAATTTTTAAGAGCAGATTTGCAGAGCAAATTGAATTGTTACTCTCGCCTCTCCTTCTGCAATGTCTCTTAATCTTCTTCATAAAGTTTTAAAATTAAACAAGCCATGTTAAAAAAAAAATCCCAAGTGAGGTGGAGTCTGTCCCAGTTTAGCAGACTGGAAATATTCAGCAAACTTGTTAAGTTATGCCAAATTCTCTCCAAAGACAGTGGGACGTAAGCTTGAGTGTTTTAGCAAACTAGGGTAACTGTAAATACAGGCTCTTTTTTTGGTCTTCATGGAGGTTTAGGTTGGAACCTTTGGAAAAAGTTCTTCACCCAGAGGGTGGTTGGGTGCTGGAACAGCTCCCCAGGGAAGTGGTCCCAGCAACAGCCTGACAGAGTTCAAGATGTGTTTGGACAATGCTCTCAGGTATATGGGGAGATCGTTGTGCAGGGCCAGGAGTTGGACTTGATGATCCTTGCGGGTCCCTTCCAAGTTAGCATATTTGATGATTCTATGATTCTATGTATATTTTACAGAGCTAATAAATGATGATGAAGCTTCTGCCACTTCACTGACTATTTTGGAAATGGTATTCAAAGTTTAGAGGAATGACAGGCTTTTGGCTTAGATTTGGAAAGTATTACTTTCATGGACTTTGCATATTCTGTGCCAAGTCTCCTGATTTTCTGTGCTGGCTTTCTCAACTAAGTAGTCAGTAGAACATACCTGCCCTTGAGTTAAGTTTACATAAATATCAGAATGATTGGAAAACCTCAAATTTGAAGTAAAATAGCTGTTAAAAAAATATTTAGGTTTTATCCTTGAGTGGCAGTTTCTTGACTCAGAACAATTCTAAAGACATAAATCGAATAGTCCTGGTTTTGTTCCAGTGGACGTTTTCCCAAAGTGCTTGACTAGAGCAGAGTTGACTGGTGGTACTCATTGAACTGGTGAGCGGTGCTTGTTTTTTTGAAGAATGCTGCTGTTTTAGCACTGTACATTAATGGACAAAGTATATTCATTGCTGCTGGGTTTGTTCTAAGTTGGAAATTTATGCCTTTGTCACTCAGATGGCATTCCTTTGTAACAGAAGTAGTTGAGTTACAAAATTGCTTTGGAGAAAATTGTGACAACATCCATTTTAACCTGTGGGTTTCTTCTTAAGTTACACATGCAAATTTCATTAAAGTTACTACCTGGCTTAATCTATAAAGCAATCCAACTTGCCCTAATATCTAATACACATTATAATTACTTTTTATGGTTTTCCCTTCGGGAGTAATCACAATCAATTTACTGAAAATGTGTTTTGCTGGAGTTTGCGTCAGGAAATTGCTTTGCCTACAGACATCCAAGTTGCCATGACATTGTTTCAAAGATGTTATTTATTATTTTAATTCTTGTAGAACAACTGTAGTTTGCAATTGCAGTACATGACAAGCAGATGACTATAAAAAAACCTGAGGTCCACCAGTAGGTTCCAGGAGTGAGGATTTGTTTTAATTTGTTACAACCCTTGTAGGAAAGGAATGGGATTTCTCCTTCCTATGACCAGTATATCACTGGTTCTGAAAATTTGAGACTTCCACAACACCACTATGCTTCATACAGATAACTGACTTGCTCATCTCACTCATGCTTTGCTCTCTTATAACATGACAGGCATGCTATGTGATTTAATCTGTCCCACTTCATAACCTGCATTTTGTTCACCTCTTTCCTTATGCAGTGGAACACAGAGTGTCCTTGTGGACTGATAAATGAACACTGTTATGCTCTGGTGATCCACACAGCACATATTGTTGGATGTCGAATTTGCCCACTGATCCAAAAGGGATAAAGGTCAAAATATGTGATTTTTCTATTTATTACTTGCATCTGTCACTGAGCATCTTTTTGGTTTTTACATTTAAGATGGAACGTGAGTGGTTTTAAAAGCATACCTTTCCTAGACAAGGATTGGCTTCTAATTTGTAGATCAAGTAGCAGTTTCTGGTATTACTGTGAGGGTCTGAATTCTCCAGTCCCTCTCCTCTGCTCTCTAGAGGAATCTTGTACAATCCTGTAAGTCTGCCTCTTAAATGGAAGAGATGTACCACTGAGTTTGTAGCTGTTAAATTACTTTTTTTCTCCTTTCTCTTGTTTTGCAATGTTCCCCTATGAACACTGCTGTCCCTGATTATTTGGGACAATATCCTGCTTCTCTACCTGTTTCTCTCATGTTAACATGCTTCAGAGCCCCCTGGCTGAGGACAGGGTTCTTCTGGCTGTAGCTTGTCCATTTTAGTCCAGTCCCATCTTTGCAATGTGATTAAGGTTGCCTTATGTTGCCTGCTGTGCTCTTTGTGCTGCTATGTTGAAATTACTAATTCTCTTTGAAACAGATTCAACGTTTTCAGGCAACTTGTGTGAATTAATTGTTTCTATCTTGAATGATTGAGGGAAGTCAATAGCCTCTCTGAGTCCAAAACAGACAAAATATACCCCCATCACCCATGAAAATAAGGTAGATATTAATCCAGTTCTATATTTTTTAAATCAAGAGTAAACAGAAAAAAGGGGAAGTAAGAATGGTGTTCTGTATTTCATACCAAGATATGCTGAAGGCATAAGTAGACTTCTGTCTAGAGAAGGTCATAGAATGGATTTCTTCTTTCCTCTCCCCTGCCCAAAGAAAGAAATGGATCTGGTTTTGTCTAAAGAAAACAGGTTTTCTATCTTTAGTCTTTCTTAAGTATAGTATAAACTGAAATGGTTCTTTTTGAGGTTAATAAAAAAATTATCTTTGGTTTATATTTTTCTATTAACAGCTGCAACCATCCATTTATTTAAGTATGCCTCAGAGAACTTAGTTTTGTAAGTGTCAAAACCAGTTCAACAGCCCAAGCAATTAAAGGTTTTTTAAAAGCTTTTAGAGTTCAATTGATTGCTACCTAAGGCAATTTGATTAGTCCACAGCCCTTATAATCACTATTGTAGCCATGCTGGAAATGCTTATTTGGTAAGTATGCTGTAGAAGTATGATTCTTCCCACTGGCAACCTACATAGCATTGAATTTTTTTTTTTCTTAGATGTTTATTACAAAAATGGCACTGAAATATATATATATATTTGCTACCTCAGAGTGAAAGATTTTTCCTATGTGATCAAATGTTATGAAACCCAAAGGAGGGAATAAACCCGGGTATTGTAGTAATTTATCTCTTCCTGTTTCTTTTTTGCTTTGTTTTGAAAGGACAAACCAGCCAGGAATGTTCACAAAGAAAGAATTTGATCAGTTGGCCTCAGCAATAGACAGCTTCAGTCTCATGACATATGACTATTCAGCACCACATCGGTAAGACTCCATCTGATATCAAAAAGATCACTGAAGGAGCTGTTTCCTACTTAAGTCTGTTAAATCTACAGTGCAAGTTCATTTTTTTTCTAGTTAAGTGGATAGTGTATTGTAAGTTTATCAGATACTAAAGTTCTGGATTAGTAATTAAAATAGATGATTTTTCAAGAAGCTGCTAACTCAGTACAATTTTAACAGCAATGTGTAGCTGGGGTTTGGATATTATGAAAGACTTTGTACTCAAGCTAAAAAGGCATCCTTTTAAAAGGATGACCTGACACTTGCTCTTTTCCAGGCCAGGTTCTTTTGTTTTGAGTTATTTAGCCCAGTTCTGCAGGATAGGTACACTAATAATCTACTAATAATAACATTGATGAACAAATAAGCTTTAATCAGTTGATACTTCATTTGCCTTTAAATATGAGCACAGTTCCCTGCAACATTGCTCTGCTGTATTAGTATGTTGAGTTTTAATGGCACAGGTATCATGAAGGCTTTGAGGCAGATAATTAGTAGGGAGTAGCAGATGTTGATATTTGTAAGACTAGGATATACTTCTCCTGGTACCATGCTAGTGAGTGCCTTTTGTCATGTTAGTGTTTGAGGGGAAGCCTGCTGTCCTCTCCATGAGGTTGGAATGGAATGAGGGCAATATCCTGATGCTGCATACATGAAAATTTAATTACTCTGTGTTTTAAGGCTACTCTCTTTTTCTTCATGTAACTTTTTGTTGGGTAATTGCCTTTTTAGGTTTTTTTCCCATAAATAAGTGTCACACAATCTGAAACTTGTCTTGCTTACTAGTCACTAATTTTATAGTTCCTTCTGTAAGTAAATGATGGATTTTGTCTCAGTATATTTTGCCAGTTCGCAGTAAAAACATTGAGGATGCTATTGGAAAGCAAATGAAGTCATCCAGAATTTGGAATTACAGTGTCGGCATTGTGCAAGGCCCAGTGACAATGGGCTAGGGGGAAATCTTTTCTCACCCACTAGAGGGAGTTTTATGTCCCTTCAACTTAGAACTGAATCAAAAAGTCAAGAGTGGGGCAATCAAGTTTTGCATATCAGCTCTTCAAGCTACTGAAGAATGTGCATTTAACCTTGATAGAATTGTAGGTTCATCTTCACTGACTTTTGTGTGCCATAACTTGCTCTTTACAATTACACTGATCAAAAAGAGAAGGCTGAGTATGAACATGTACTTTTTCTGACAACCTGTTTGATTTTTGCTAACTTGACAGACCTGGTCCAAACTCCCCCCTTCCCTGGGTACGAGCTTGTGTTGAAGTACTGGATCCTGATTCAAAATGGAGGAATAAAATACTTTTGGGACTGAATTTCTATGGCATGGATTATTCTGCTTTGGGAGCCTCTGGGGAGCCAGTCCTTGGTAGCAGGTATGACTTGTCTGGATAATAAGTACTTCTATATGATATATTCTCACAAAAATTAGAAATTCACGAGTATTCTTGTTTAGAAATATGGGTGTGTTAACAACACAGAAATGGCAAAAGTGATAAATCTGCACATGAAATAGTAGCTCACCAGTTAGAGTAAAACCTGTAACTTCTCTTCCCTGGACAGAAATGCAGATAGATGGCACAGTTATCCTGTGAGAACTCTTATGCAAAAATGGTTTGTGTAGTTTTCCCTCTTTCCTTTATCTGTGTTTGTACATGCAAGTTGCCATCTTGGTGTTAAAAATGTTCTGCAGTATTCTCTTACGCTCTGTATCGTTTTGGGGGTTCCTGCAGTTGCCCTAATGATTCTTTCTCTCAGCTCCTGAAGCTGTTATCTGTTATTTTGAAATTTGATACTGGTTTCCAACAGCAATATGCCATCAAATTTCTTTTCGGTAGAAAAACCTGCAATAAGCTCACCCAGAGACAAAAATCTATAACAGGATAAAAGGAAATATTCCAAAGCCAGCTTAAAATTTTTTATTGATTCTCAGAGGAAAATGGTTGTTTTTAGTTTTGGATAATAACCACCAATACTAACAGTGGGCTTTACAGAAATATAGTCAGGGTATGGTACATCAAGCCATAAGAAAAACAAGAAAAACACTGTGAAATTTACAGGAAAATCAGGTTTGTTCAGAAATCCGTTATTAAATTATAAAGTAGAATGAAGCCAAGTAGAAACAAACCAAAAGCACACAAGATCACTGTTCTTGCTTTCATAGGGTACTGAGTTAATTGCCCCATGATACTTGAATGTAATAATAAATTGCTTTTTAGACATTGAAATACTACATGAGGTGGACTGTGTAAGGTAAGCCTGAATTTTTTTATGTCCATGCCTACAGTTACACAAACACTCTGTTATCATTGCACCTGCTTCTGCTCTCTTCCTGCTTCTCCTTTGCTCTTTGCAGGGGTGTAATACTGTAGACACAGTTTTCTTCCAGTGCTGATTTGTGTTTGAATCTGACTGAATAAGAGAAAAGGGGAAAATAAANTTTTACAGGAAAATCAGTTAGGCAGGAAGAAGACAATAGTCAAATAGTCAAAGTATTGTTGATTTACAGACCTAATTTTACAAGCTCAGAAAAATTAGGTAGCTTCACTGTTATATTTACAGATCCTTTTGCATGTGGAGTGTAGCACTATCCAGCAGAATAAAAGGTTCTTGCTTTTTTCTGAACTGCAACTTTTGAAATTGAGTTTCCTCTTGAAAAAACACTGTGCACTAGGATGGCATCTACTTTACTTTTCATAGATTCTTCTGGACTATATTTAGTATTAATTCATGTTGCATTTAAATTAATGGCAAAAATATCCTAGCCAAGAGTCATGTATGATTACTGTAATTTTTATTGAAAGTGGTTATAATTATGTGTATGACAGTGGTGCCAGTATGGGACAGTATGTTTTATACAGAGAATAGTTCTGTTAACATATTTTTCACTGACAGATCATGAGGTTGTAGTTTTCGAGATATTTACCAGAAGCAAGATTCTGGACAAAGTCTTTAAGAGTCTTTGAATTTATCCATAAAACACATCAATTTTCCCTTTGCTCTGTTACCTGTTGGTCAATGGTTACGTTTATTTTACCAGAAATACAGCTCTGAGCATCCACAGTTGTGTATGTCGTGTAGGAATGTAAAAGAAGAATAGATTCAAGGTAAAATAGGTGCAAAATAGGCCAAACTTCTGCCATAAAGAAAACAGAAAAACAAAGGGGGGGGGGTGTGGAGGTTAGTATCAAATAAGCTTTCTGCCACTTAAGTGGTATCAGGCCATTTGCAAGGAAGTCCTTTGACCTGCAAAAAGTGCTGGATGGTTGATTCATGGCTCTTTTAAGGCAGTGTCCATATGTTGCAGTGATAGTGAAGTTGAGCTAAAGTACTGGTATTAAAATAAATTCAAAGTCTATTCAGTTAAGTGCAGTCTGGTGTGTGTCAACTTCTTTGTTGTAGATTTCTGCTCAAGTTTTTGCATATGAAATGTATTGCCAGTACAAGTCTCCAGCATGTCAGTGCTCCTTGGCAAACAGTAAGGTGCACAATTTCTTGTTGAAGCATATTCATTGGATCTGATCCTCTTTAAGAAGAGAAATGGAGAATTGCAAGATTCAGTTGCAAACTGTGTATTTTCAAGTTGTTTGATGTCAGTGTATTATGCACTTTAATTGATTCTTTGTAAAGTGTATGCATAGAATTGCATGCAGAATGCAGAAATCTATGCTGGTCTCATGTTTATGGGTTTTTTTAGGATAGGAATTATGTGATGGAAAGAGATGCTGAACATAGCTGGAGTTCATTCACTGCATATTTTTTTCAGTCCAGAAATTAATAAAATAACTTACAATAGAACTCCTATTTGCGTAAAATATTAGTTGGCAGTGGTTTTTTATTGCAGAATGTAATCTAAAAGTAGAAGTACTTGCAAAGATATACAGCCTTTCCATGTAATATCCTGTTTCCTTCATACACACCATAAGAAGGAATAGGTATATGTGTATATGCTTGCACATATATATATCTATATAGATATATCTCAAGATTAAATGAAATGAAAACAATTTCTCTCTTACAGCAGCACAATGTAGTTTGTCCTTGGGTGTTGTTACAATAGAAACTACAATTTATATTTGCAGCAACAATTTGTTTCTTAAAGCTCAGTTACAGCCATTACTTATTAATACAATGAGTCAATCACAGAGATTATAGCACTTTCTGATGCTTTAATCAACCAAGTACTGTTCGGTTAGCTGCGGGGAAGCTGCACTCCTGTGTATATTTTATTGTGACATAATTTTTATGTCCTAAATCCTAAGCTGGAAATAAAGGTGTTCTGTTTGTGATTACCCAAATCACCTGTAGTGCTTCTGGCAATGTTTTCTACCCTCTGGCAGTCAAGAATCAGGTGTCTGAATTGTTAAGATGCAGTAATTCTAACTTTCCACTGTATTAAAATTCTGTCAGATCATAACCATCAGGTGCTGCTGACTTGCTGTTCTAGTGGTCACCTTGTTCCAGCATGTCCTCTGTTGATGCTGTGACCTGACAGTATTTCCTCTTCACCTCACAAGTGTATGTCTTGGGTAAATAATTCTTCAGTATACCCTGAAGCTTAAGAAATTTGTTAGTCTTTCTGAGAGGTCTTTACCTTTGAGTCCTTTTTGAGACCTGCAGTAGGTCAGCAAGCCCCTCAATGTCATGAGCTTCTTACTTCCAATGTAATTTTTCTGCCTTTAGCTATCTGTTCTACAGAATCTCTCTTAATCATTGGGACATTACATTTCAGTTGCAGTTTTGTTTTGCCTTCTCATGGGAGGTTGCACAGCAGTGTAGGGGTGTTTTTCATTCCATGCCATCTAAAATCTATATCCATTATAACCTGGGCCAAAAGGGAACTGATAAACTTCATTGCTAGCTAGGAATTAAAAGCAATGTAAATCAAAGGCTGTCGTGTGGCAGTGGTGTCGCTTACGTTTAATAAGTCAAAATTCTTTATTGAGCACCTCCCTGCTAAGTTTCATGTGATAGTGTCATATTTTTTTTTGTATAGTGTTGAAAGAGGAAAGATACATCTCTAATGTTCCACCTGGCTCTGTGTAGCTTTTGAATATATTCTGCATTCAAGCTGCTTTTGTTCCAAATGTAGCCATTGAAAGTAGATATGTGAATAACTCCATTATTTTGAAACAATGCTATGTGTGCTTACCTTTCATTTAAAATAATCTGAATAAGGACTTTCATGTTAGTTTTAAACATTTAGTAAGACTGACATAATAAATTGCCAGCTGAAGCAAGGGAGAAACTAATTTTACAATGCATTGTGCTGTTCAGAGATAGAAAATAAGATGACTTGCAAGCTATATGAGGATATAGATTTCTACTGAGAATTTCACTGGCTGCCTGCCATTCTGTAAATAGCAGGTCATAAATGTGGTACTTAGAAACAGTTAGAGGTGAACTTTTTCTCTGACTTATCATGGCAATATCTTTATAAGCAGCATTTTAAGATTTGGGCCAACTGTGACTCATGATTTTGTCTTACAGAAGTTAGGAAGAAGCTTGTGCCAGGAACTCTTTTACTATTGAAACTGCAAAGCTTTTACAACATTGCCCCTCATGCTATAATTCTCAGGATTTTTATTACTTCCCTGTATGCCAGGATTCTGTATCCTGATTTAATCGATTTTGTTCATAGTTCATGGGATTTTCGGGAGATACTAATATTTCAAATAAACCAATGTACCCATTAGCTTTGTAGAACTGAACAACTTGACCTGTTGTCCTCCTCTCCTCTTTACTGAAGAAACTACTAAGCTATTTCTTCTTAAATTGTACTGCTGGGTCAGATGGTAAAATCATGGCAGTGATAAGAGGAAATTACAATTGGGCCTGGTATCAGAAATTATTTCTGTATTACAGATGTCTAAATATTTCAGGAGTGTTTCAAAAGTTTTATTCTATTAAATTCCCTCTGGAGTATTCTGGTATGTGTATCTTCCATGGTATATCTGTCCCTCCCTCCCCTTAGGAATGGAAGGTGAGTTTGAGCTGTTAGCTGAAAGTGTATGTAAAACTAGTTAATTCATGTAAGCTAGACAGAACATTTTACAAAGTAAAATTATGGGTCATATTTCAGCTTATCCAAATTTACCTTATGATTATAAATAAAAAAGCTGTTATAACTGGGGTTTTTTATGTAACACATTCTTATTTCTCTTGAAATGAGGGAAAGGTGACTTTTGTTTATTAGGCAAATGATTGGTTCTCAACTTCAGTTGTACAATGGCATTGGCTGTGGGTGAGTGTGTATATCTCAGTGAATCTGCTTTAAAAAACTGGTCAGTTGTGATGTACATTTTAAGTGGTGGGCATATTACTGTGAAATGTGCTCTTGTCTATCTCCCATGGTGTTTTTTAATAGTAAATTTGCTACGGGCAATATTTAGGCAGTTAAATATTGACAAAATAATAAGGGTATAGTTCCTTACTGTCTTGTTGTTATATTCTAACCATTAGAAGACAGCATGATGAAATTAGGAAAAATACTTCTGTGGTTTAAAACCAAGAGCCAGAAACCTTTACCGTAAGCTAAATTTACTTATTTCCCTAGATCTGCCTGTGGGTGTTTGTGCCTGGTGTAAAGTGAAAGAAACTCATTGCTTTGGTAGCCTTATTGGGGCTTCTGAGATCACTAATGGTGACCTAAAGCTCTGATTGAATCTCTTCAGATATATGATGATTAACAAAGAACATAGAACAGATAATACCTCGTGTGTATCCAGATCACTCCACTAAGAATCCCTTTGCTCCCATTGCCCCATCCTCTCTCATGCTCAGTGCAGAAAGATTAATTTTGCCTGGTGTTGGCTGTCCCTTGCAGTTTACTCCTTGTGTTCAGTTCCATTGCAGGTCAGTTGGGGATGAGTGTGAAAAGGGCCTCCTGAAAATGCTTAGTGACTTTATACAAGTTAGCCTAGAGCTGGCTAAGTGCACTGTGCTCACTTGTTGGATTGTGTGCAGTGTAGATTCCTCTGCGAATCTGCCGTTTCTGAAGGTGAGGTGTCTTCTTTTGGAGCCAAAAGATAGCAGCCTGGGTGAAGCTTATCAGCTACACTGGGACCTGCCCACCACTGACAGGGATGCATGGGCTAAGGTGTTGGCTCTAGACAGCTGGATAGATTTCCTTCTTATTTCTAAACAGGAAGAGTTTTTGACCTTTTCCTGAAGAAAAAAAAAATATAGATCCTGGAGTTTTAGACTGATTGCCTGGACTCTTTACTAGAAAACTGACAGTAGTGAGATCATTTGTATTTTTTTCACAGAGGGCCACTGTTCGATGTGTAGTGTATGCTTGGGGTTTTTTAGCAGACAAGCTTTTCTTTTAAAAGCAAGTAGCTTGGAGTTTCTCTAATCTTAAACTGATTTTTCAGTCCTCATTATCTAATTTTAACATTAATCTGTTCAGTGAATTGAATTGCTATGATTGTTGGGGAAGCAGTCAGAATTAAAATCAATATATGAGTTTCTGTAGGCCTGTTGAAACTGATCTGACTATCATCAGCATAGATTTAAAAGTTGAAATGAACATTCTTGGTAACTCAAATGTAATTTCAGTTGATTGATTTGTAGGAAGACAACTATATACTCCTTCATTTGCTAAAGAGCACCACTTCCAAAGCTTTATTTAGCAAGCTGTGAAATATAAAGTAATTCCTGATAAAGCACAGCTCTTTGCTTTTTTCTTTTTATGTGAAGTTATGTCTTTATTACTTAGCTATGTGTATGCTGTCAAGCTCACTGCCACAAAAGTGGTGCTGGAGACCCAGTTCTCACACGATGAATCTTTGAGGCTTTTTCCTTTGAGGTGACTCTGGTCTGGTCCTATGAGCTGGAACTCATTAGCAGTTTGAGTGCCGCTCCACTTGTTTAATCCAAAAAAAGCATCCGTTTTGTGCACTATGAGACTGCTGCACAGTGCAGACTAAAGCATGGAGATGGTTTTTATTTTAAAAGTTCCATCCTGGTGTGAACTGTAAGTTTGATACAGGCCGAATCACACAACCTAAATGCTTCCTTTCATTTTGACACGATGCTTTTAAACAGTATGATGGAAAAAAAAGGTAAAGTTGCAAAACATTATTCTTTGTATATGGCAGTGAAAAAAAATCTCTAAAAGCATTATTCCATTTCTCAAGGCTTTTTTTTTTGTGCACAGTTCTTTCAAAGGGCAAGAATAAATGTGCATATTTATTGCAATTCCAGAGAAAAGTAGCAATCACAGCAGCAAAGTATTCAGAGTGATCAAATTACCAATGGAAGGACTCGATAACTGAGTGAAGAGCCAGTGTGGAAATATATAAGATTTAGGAATAGGTTTGAAGCCTTGAAGTAATACTTACAGGAAATAGTAATGGAGCATATAGCTATACAGTCTTTGAGGTAATAGAAGTGCAAGTGTGTTCCACAACATTAACAGCTTTTGATTTGTGCAAACAGCTTGTTTATGCTTGGAATTATACAGTAGGTGATTGAATAAGGTTTCTGGTGCTAACATTCAGTAGTGGTACAATGTCCAATAAATTTTTTCTTTATGATTTTATGAGCTATTTCAGTATATTGGTAACGCCAGCAAACAGAGTGGGGTTTTTCCACCCTAAATTAATTCATGTCCACATTAGGAAAATAGATCTAAAAATGTTGAGTAGTAAATTTTACCTAAAATAAGTTTTTGGATTTTGGGCTCTAAAAATAGGAGAGTTGCATTTCAGAATGTTGCTGGAATGCAGTGTTGTTCATGGCTAAAATGGAAATCAAGGCAGACTTTGATACTTCGTCTACTTTTAGGAAAATAATACTGTATTATGAAAATTATTACAAATTAGTTATTTGGAAATTCAATTAAATTTACAAGATTATGCCCAAAATATATATATCCTAAATATATACATTACTTACCATATATGCCCATATAGTTAACCATTTCAATATGTAATTTTTGTGTTTAAACCAAACATTGGTTTTGTTACACTATTTTAGAAAGAAACTGTCTTTGAAAAAAGTAAAAATATCTCCGTACTTTGAATATGCTCCACATCTTTTTACAAGTAGCTTCTTCCTTTCTTCCAAACCTGTTCCTAAGGTTTGAGAGGAAAAAGAAAATGCCTCTAGAATGCCACATAAAGTTCAAGGCAGCTGCACTGCCTGGCTTAGAGCAGGTGCATCCTCTTTGCTACTTGTGAGTGAGGACGTTGATCAGGTGAGAGGGTTAAGGAGGAGACTCTTAAGTTCTGTGACCCAGTCTGTGTGAGATTGGGGATAGTCCTACTGCCAGTCTCTAATACAGGATGGGGGTGTAGATGGCAGATGGTGCTTGCAATTTTGAATATAAAATCATTTACTACAGTGGTTAAAACCTAAAGGAGGTTGTCTTATCTTCAGGGTTTCCTTGTATTTACCAAATTTAGAGACATTAGTATTATACAATATTTTTTTTCCCTGTGAGTGAAAGCAAATGGCCCTGAGTCCTGGGCTTTGAGCCCCAGTAAATTAAGAAAATAAGGTGTTTCCACCTGAGAAGTTGTCGTACACTGTTCACTTGGAGCCATAAATCCAGAAAGGTAAAAGTCAATGAAGCTGTTGCTTTCCATATTCATGCACTGTTTTGAATGCTTTTTAATGGATAAATGTGTAGTTACATTTCACTGAATTCTACGTTTTATAGTAAAGACAGCAGAAGTGAAGTTAAGATGCCTATTGATAATAACAATTTACTGAATTGGTCCTAGGTTTTAGCATTTGTGGATTGTAAGCATGTGGAGAGAAATCACTGGGTTATGAATCTTTAGGGAGACCTTTATATGCCAAACCTGGAAACCAATATGGGCATTGCAAACTGCCATTGCTGAGCCCTCATCACCCAGTGAGTACACGAGGAAAGCATTGTGGGTAGCATGGTGTCTCTGCTGTCACCACTGTAATTTTGAGTTATAAATATGATGTGTCTCCTATCACCTTGATTGCTGCTCACTTACAAATTAAGTCTTGGTTTCCTCTGAATTTTAACCTTTCTTTTTGTGGACTCTAAGTTTTAGCTGAGTCCAGGCATTCTTGTTTAGTTCATCCTGGCTTTGTTTCTGTATTTGAGCTTGCATATTGAAGGACTCCTGAACAATTCTCTTTTTGTTGATGTATGCATCCTTCGGAACATGAATTAGGAGGCAGGAGAATGGGTAGAATAGTTAGAGATGAATGGTAAGTTGTTTGTCATGTGTAATTTCTCTTACAATTGACCCTGAAAACCAGTACTATAAGCACCTGTGTAAAGTGCGTATCATGTTGCAAAGGCTTAAATCTTAAGTGTCAGTGTCTCTGTAAGCCTTGTTTGAAGGTGCCATTTATGGGGTTTTTAGAACTATGAGTTGATAAGGGCAGCAGACACAGTGCTTCCATTTATAGGCATAGCTGGTATGGCAGTATCTGTGGGACACTTTTTCTGATTTATATTCAAGAGTATTTTAGCAGGTTTTTTTTGGTTCGTCCTCACAAATCTCGTCATGAAAGAAAACTGATGAATGTGGTGATGGAAACTGCCCACCAAAAGCAGCACAGTCTTAAGAAAACCAACTTAAATTTAAGTCAGGAGAAACTAAGGTGCTTGCTAAATACAATGTAAATTTAGTCTCTCCCCAGATTAAAAAAAATCCAACCCTGTACCACTGATGGTAATATGTCAAGCTTGGGAACTCCACCAATACATTTCAATCAGATCTGAATACCTCTTTCCAAAAATGAAGAGTTTTCATCTTGCTTTTTACCCCTAGAGTACTCCTTGAGAAAACCCATAAATGGAATATTAAGAATAAGATGTGCCTGGAACTCTGTAGCTGACTGGCAGCATTTATTTAACAGATGTATTAAGAATAGTTGAAAATCTGTGGGTTTTTAAAGCAAAAATCTGATACTGAATCATGAGCTTGCCTAAAGTAAACCACTGTTAATTTGCAAAGAAACCATTTGCCATTAGTCTTTCGTGAAATGGTTGTTATCAACCTGCATAATAAAGGACTGTTGGCATCCATTACTATGTACAGGAGTGTCTTCCAGGATAAATAGTATTTTATTAGAATCTGTTTTATAGCACTGGGAGAAAGAGATGTTTAAATAGGAGTGGATTAGGAACATAAAATCTTTGAGTGCATTAGTAGATAGATTTAAGCAGTAGGGAGTCTTTGGCAACAGGTGAAACAATTTGTTCTGAAGAACTCAGTAATCTTGTACTTGAGCAGGAAAAGATGTGGTTTTTTAGTTGCAGTAAGGAAGAATAAATGTCATCAGAAATAGTTGTAGTTTTAGAGCATGGAAGAAATTGACATGTAGGAAATTACCTGGCGCCATTTGTTTCAAATGACATTAATGTGCATATTTTCACATGTGCTGTTCAGATTTACATTCTAAATAATTTCCATTCACTTTCTCTGAGTTCACTGCACTTAGTTACTAAAATTCCCTTCTTTGCATTGGACACAATTTACAATCACCTCTTCTGGTCTGCCACATGTTGACATCTTATCATTTGAAATTAGAATGTTTCTGTTCACATGGATTTGATGGGAAGTTATCTTTAGAATTGTGGCACTGTTATTTATGTGCATTCTGTGTAGAAAAACCACCAGAGCAGCCCACTGTAATTCACTCTGATACAATTCACTCTGATACTTATGGAGGGTTTAAAATTTTAAGAATGAGTTATTTCCAAAATTGTTTTTTCTGTCTCTGTAGCGTCTAAACTCCAGAATGTGCTCACAGACCACTAGAGTAGCATTAGCTAGTCTAGGGCATATTTGCTGGTTTGTTGTTTATATTTTGGCCACTCTTCTGAGTATTTCTTGGATTCTGATGTTAAATTACCTGCCGTATAAATGTTTCTTTTCCTCCCTCCATGAGTTTGAAAATCTCTGCAGTTAAAGTATTTTGGCAGCTTTAATTTCTTGGGTATCTGAATTTTAGTATTAGAATGTTTCTTGAGCTGAATTTTTTTTTAAAAGATGTTGATTTATGCAATGAAACTCTTGTTCACAGGATAATGAATTGATTCCAGAGCTTATTTTTTCATTAAAGTTTCAATTTGGAATCTTTTTTTAAAATTTTTATTAGGAATGAGAAACACATTTTGACATTTACCTGTTTTAGCATATTTTGTACATAAAACCTGCCTCCAATGAAAAGCTATTTCATTTTTGTTCATGAAAATGAGTCCTCATCTGGCACAAAACCACACATAAAGACACGAAGGGTGATCAGGGAGAGACAGCTTTTGAAATTCCCTCATTTAGGTAAATGCGTAATTTGAAAAATGCTGGTATATTTATTTATTCAGTGCTATTATGTACTGTACAGTCATTTTAAAATCTGATTTTACTTTCCACAGTCTAATTGTATTCTCTGGTAGTCAGTTAAGGCTAAGTTGAACTAGCAATATTTGTAGAAATATGGGGAAAAAAACACTTGCAGAAATAAGTCTGAGTCGTATTTGATAAAAAAAAGAGGTTGACTTTCTACACAGGTGCTGGGCCATGAAGAAAGAAATAAAAACCATTAAGTTGTGGCATCAGTGATAGAATCATGTAATTATTTACTGCAAAATGCTCAAATTCTGAATTTAACTTCTTTATAAAGCTGCTCATGTAGCACAGTGATTCTCTACATGTAATCTTTAATAGCTGTCAAAGTTTGGAGCATCTTGCCATTTAATACAATTATCTTTTTACGCATGCCTGAAACCCAGGTGGTTGTATTAGTATTAGGGTACTGGGTGTCAGGTACATCGTGGATGCCCTTGTTATAATGCGCTAGTGCAATTGCATTAAATGTCCTCATTTTCCCTTCTTTTCTTTCCTCCAATTTTTTTGCCACTGTAATAGTTGTAATGTAGTGACTACTCTTCTGTAGTCATGTCTTCAAGTTTAATAGAATAATAAAACAGTCATTTATCGATGGCATCCTTATCTGGAATTGTTGTCCCACTATTTTAACAAAAAGGAACAGCACCAGATACTCAGTTTGTCCTGAAGTAGCCAAATTAAGGGCATGGATTTGAGACCTTTGACCAGAACTTTTGAATCTCATTGCCTGGAGCTGTGCTTTTAACCAAATGATCTGCCTTGCCTTTTCCACCTCCTTCTAGCAGTTTCTATTTGTGTTTAAATACAGCCTTTATTATTCCAAGCTGAAGCTGTCCTTTTAACAACCTGACCTTGGGACATGGGACTTTCCACCTTGAAACTGTTTTTTGCTGGGCCAGTCAGATTGAGACCCGCAGTCTTTCACTACTGGCTACTGCCAGCATAGTATCTGAGGAGAGCACTGCTGTGCAAATGTTTCCCTTTCCTTTGTCAGTATTTCTATTAAATCTGTATTTCCACTCAACATGCCTGATGCAGCAAAGCCTCCCATCACCTCCAAAGCAAAATATTGTATGAGACTAGAACTGTTCTAGAGTTTGGAAAGCAAATGATAGGAAAACTTATTCAAAAGAGGCATCCCTGGAGAGAGACCCCTGTTCTTTTAGCTAGCAAGATTAAAAAAAACAAGCTTATGTTTTTAAAGGGAAAGGAATATCATGGTGAAAAGGCAGAATTTTTAACAGATCTATACCTGCTCTTTTTCATTTCCTTTCTCAATGCTGTTGACTTCAATGTGAAACCTTAGCAGTTAATTTAACCTCTTCCTCTTTATCTTTATTTGAACTTTATTTGTATGTGTTTTACTTCCAGGAGTATTACTGGTAAGAGATCTACACTTGAACTTTGGCAACTATGGAGATTTTTAATACAGATGGACCAGCTTGGCATTAGTTTCAATATGCAGCTTGTGCTTTTGTAGTGATTCTGCATCTAAAATTGAAAAGATATCACTTAAAATTAAAAAACCTGTGGTGCATTTTTCTGAGCTATGGCAAATATAGATAATGCAAAATTCAAGAATGCTCTGCAGTAATAGGATAATAAATATTTGTCTGTCAGCTGGTGACCTGAGCTGGGCTTTGCTTTTGTTTTGCTTCGCTGGTTTTGAGGAAGGAATATCTGATCTTTCCACTGAAGTAAAAAATGAGTTTCACCTTACCCAATAATAGCCTTTAATAATTTCCAGTTTCTTGATTTCCTTTAATCATATACATTTAGTCAGTTATTTTATGAGTTCTAGCCAATTTCTCTCCTTTTTGATTCCTGATTCCTCCGATTTCTCTTAAAGGTTTTCTCTATTAACCTCACTTCCTGCCTTGTATCATGCAGCTTCAAATTCTTACTAATTGTTGATATTTAGCCATAAACTAAGACCGTCTTCATGAATGGAGTCACTTTGTCTTTTCTCTCCAGACAGTTTGTATGGAGAATAGATTTTTGACAGGGAGAAAAACTGGAAAATATGGAGCTTGTTAAACAAGTAAAACCTCCACCAGGATTGCTGCGGAAAAAATTCACTCTCATGGGAAGTAAACTGAACTTTTGCCTCCTAAACGTGTTTCATACTAACAGTGGTTCAGGTAAATAATTTTTATCATGTGAGTGACAATGCAAGAATCATCTCATTAAATGAGCCAGAGAACTCAGCCTTTCTCCAGCCTTCCAGTGGATAGCAATTCTGTCCCCTTCTCTATGTTGACAGAGTTACTGGCAGAGAATAAATAAAGGGAAATCAGAATATTTTGCCTTACTTGATAGCTTACCTAAAGGGAGACTTTATCACCCTTTTTAGAGCCTTTAAAAGAATGAAATAAATTTATCATTTGTCAAGTGAGTTGCTTTATTGTAGGGGGTTTTTTTGGCTTTCATTAAGAACAATCCTGAATTACTGTGCAACAGCGAATCTTGGTTTGGATTTGGAAAATGTGTTTCTGAAAATGTTGGCATTTGATCTTATATCTTCCTTCACAATATTAGTTGGCAGCATTTTCCTCCAATATAACTAAAGTAATTTTACAGTGTCCTCTTTGTAGTAGAAAGAACAGGTTGTCTCAAAACTATGTATTCAAGGATAACCTGAGATGTTATAATATTTTCACCTACTTTGAAGTTACTTCAAGGAGATTCCAAGTTGTTTGTCTTTTTTTTCAACTTTTCTATCTTACTTTACCAAGTAAAAGTTTTGAATGTTGTCCATCCAAGAAAGAATAATCTTTATCAGAGAAGGATGCATGATACCGTCTTGTACCAGTACTGGAGGTCCATTTTAATGGGTTTCTTCTATTCTGGAAACAAATAACAGTCCGATAGCATTGCCAGTGTATCATTACCAGTGTTGTAAATCTCATTACAAGTTGTTCTATCTAGGCTTGCTATTTGATGTGTGATTTTTCAGCTATTTATTCAAAATCTCTAATACTTCTACTACCTCTTTTAATTTATATGTTCACCCATGCAAAGTTTGCCATACCCATGCAACGTCTCTTATCCTACTTTGTGCTAAAGTTTAAAAAAGTGATTCTGTTTATAATTCCAATTTCTACGTATCTTAACTCTGAAACATTTAAATAGAAAGTTCTCAAATAAGACTGCTTCAAGCAGGTAGTGAGTGTGTTGCCTTCAGAGCCATATAGACCTTCTCTCACTGTTGCAGCATCAAAAAGGAACATTCCTGATGCCAGGGTTAGAATTTATCTAATCCAAATAAGGAAACAGAATTCCCAAAGAAAGTGAATTATATCAACATCCGATACTGAATCCAAGACCTGGTCAGGGAGAAGATGAGCATGTTAATCTTATAATAATTTGGAGATACTCATAAATACTGGGACTATTACAGGACTTTTGATCATCCTGACCTGCTTGTATTGAAAAATATCTGTATTGTAGGCAGGAACAAGCATAAAAGGGAGCTAAACAGAAAGGGATTAAGGAGGGATGCTAATTATTCACAGTGGCATAGAAATACTGCAATATTTGAAAAGTAGTGAGAGTTGCTGAAGACATTGCATGAAATGTATTTATTTATTTACCCATGTTATAGCACTATTAAAGTTCAGAATTGTGCTTTCAATTGCTCAGAAATGTAAAATGTATGAAGACAAAATCCAGGTATTCATTAGAGTAGTCTAAAAAAAGAAAAAGGCTGTCCTGAGGACAGATTTTAAGTAAATTATGTATTGAGATGCTAAGGAGTGATTTTTGAACTACCAGTGAAAAATAGTAGCTCTTTATTAAGTGCTTGAAGTTTCACTGATTTCTGTTTGCTTTTGAGAAGCTTATGCATGTTTCATATATGTTACTCTTCAAATACATGGCTTGGTTTTACTTTGATAAATTTTATATTCTGAATATTCTACACTTGGCTATCCAGATTATTATTATTTTTCTGAACTGCTTAAGAAAATAAATTTTCTACTGCCTTTTTTGGTCAGCTTGTTCATGCAGTTGTTCTCTACAACCTTTTGGTGCCTTTTGCATATATGAACTATTTTAAACCACATTTGATGAAGCTCTCAAAGATATAAAACTGTGTTGAATATAGCAGAGCTAAATTAGGGTTGTGAAGAGATTAAGCCTCCTTAACATAAACTGGTTGCTGGTTGCCAGAGAATCTGTGTAAAGCTCAAGGTGTAGGAAACTTCACTGTTTTCAGAACTGAGGGTCTCCTCCTGTCTGCTGTGAACTGTGTACTTATTTGGTCTAGAGTAACTTATGCCTGTGCATTTCTCACTGTGATTCTTTGGATGTGGATTGCAGGGAATGTTGCAATAGCTTTTTGACGGGCAGACTTAGCTGGTGGGTGCTTTCTCCTTGACCATATGTGAATTTGGGACTGCAAAAGGTATTCTTGTCACATTCAGATGTCTGGTATTTAAAGGAGTTGACAGTGAAGAATGGTACTTAACTATGTTACATCATTTCTATTTATCAAAGATACTGTTCTCAGAGAACTGAGGTTATTGATGTAATAAGCAGTTTACTGGTAAACAGGTAGAAAGCAGTAATTTTTTTTCTCTCAGACTACTGTATTCACTCTTCTTTTTTTCTTCTTTCCTTCTTCCTTTCAAAGCTCTTTGACAGATGCTAAGGTTAATGAATTTTAATTTTAATTTGGCCTTTTCCTTGGGTTGCTGACAGTTCCTTCTACACCACAGAGACCTTTCTTTTCCAGCTCACTTCATGTTTCAGTAAGAAGTAAAGTATCGGATGGAAGCTTCTTCATGAATAAGTGAACCCAACTGGAACAGAGCCAAACACTGTCAGAACTGGCTCCCCGATTCCCAGTCTTGTGTTTTACCATGGTTTGAGAGATTAGATTCATTAACCTCTTATTAGAAACATGTCAATGCTAAAATCCCACAGTATGCTAGACTCAGCTTATTAGAAATCCCAAAAGGCCAGTTAACATTAAAGAATTAACATTTCCTATTCCAGAAGTTAATAGTAGATTCCTCATTTGGCTCCATTCCATTTCATTGATATGGTAACTTCTTAGGTGCTTTTCCCTTTAGAATTAGCAAAAATGTTATTTATCCAAAAAGAATGGTTTGATAAAAAAGCTTTTATCATCGTAGAAATAGAGGCACTTGCAGTATGAAAATGCTTACTTTATTGTAACATTTTCTACGTATGTGTGGGGAGAGCACTGCATGTATAGAATATGGTATACTTTTTGGCTATAGATATAATAACACTTACAAGAGTTATCTCTGTACCAGAGATAACTTATACGGAGTTTGCTATTTATAGAAGAATATTAAATCCTATTTGAGCAGGTCTAAATGCATCCAGATATTAAAGCACTGTGTTTAGTCCCAGAGTTCATAGTCTAAGGTAAAATGAAATATCATTTCCATTGTCTTTTGGCCTCAGGAGCTTTCTTCTCTAATGAGAATAAGGACTGCAAAATAATTTGAGTAAGATGGAATTCATTCTACATCAGTCATATTACATGGCTTCTGCTCAAGCTTCGTGTGAATGCTGGTTAAATCCATATAACAAGAAGTAAATGACCCTTTACTGGCAATACATTTTTGTGTGTATTCATCTGCTACTGTGAGCAAAAAAAGAAATTTCCATTTTGTGTGGCTATTATAAGAAGCATGAAATAATGCTTTTGAATCGCTTAATGTCATTGCTTGAAATGGAAAATAGTATTTTCAAAGACATTGCACTTTGTTATTCAGAGCTGCGCTTATCAGCCACCATTATTAGGATATTTGGCTGCTATTTCAAAGTACAAGAGTGGAACACGGGGTCATTAGTAGGGAAATGAGAAAGAATTCGACTGGCAAACCCGTGCTCTACTCTCCCTGAGACAATAACAAGAACAGCCACCAGAAAAAAAACACAAGATCAGGGGGATCCTGTATTCTTCCCCTGCCATACAGAAGGCAGTAACTTAAACAAAAAGAGTGAACAAGGACAAGTCCCTGCTTGGAGCAGGAGGCAATCCCCCTCTTTGCCTGCCTTGCCTTGCCACATGCTTGTACACAACAATGATGAGGCTCTTGATGTGAAAGATAAGTCAAAGGATGATGTGGATGATGGCTCATCTACACCAGAGATACTGCTGAACAGAAAGGACTGGCCCCTGTATGCTGACCACCTCCACAAGGAAGAGAAGATGGGCTGTGGTGGCAGGTGACTCCCTTGTGAGGGGAACAGTGGGTCCACAGTGCTGGACAGACCCTCCTCTTAGGGAAGGCTGCTGCCTCCCTGCGACCTGGGTTAAGGATATCACTAGGAAAGTTCTCAGGCTAGTGCAGCCCTCGGACTATTACCCATTACTGTTCTTCCATGTGGGCGACGACGAAGCTGCAAGGGCCAGCAAAAGAGATGTCGTGGTTTGTAAGGGAATTCAGAGCCCACTTGTGGGCAGCGATATTGGAAGAAGACAAAAGGGAATGTTGTGAGATTATGTCAGTACTTTGGTATCCATTAGGAAGAGCTCATGGAGTGCTGTTTACCAAGCATGGCTACAACCCATGGCACACTTGGCACTTTGTAGTGTGCTACATCATTGTATGGCAGTAAGTCTTCTGGCCACTGACACCTGGTCCCAGAGGTTGTATTGGTCTCCTTCTGAATGTCAGTCCTGCAATTTTGTGTATTTTAGTCATGTCAGAACAAGACCACTGCAGTCTCCCCTGAGGAAGTTTTAGCTTCACCCACTGGAACAGTCTAGAATATATATTTTGGTGAGATGACTGAGTAGGGTGTCTTTGGAAGGGTAAGCCTGAATCAAATATCTGAATGAAAAACATAGAAGTAATGGATTTATAGAAGTGTTTTCCACAGGAGTAAAATGTATCAACATCACTAGAAAAATAGTTTTTTAAAATACAGAAAGATAGCCACCATGGTTTCTGTAAGAGTAAACTGTGACCTTTTGTTTCTGGGATTTGTTTGGAGGAGCTTTATTACAAGTAATAATTTCATTTAGATTTGGATTTTTTTTCTTCCTTTAGAAAGCATCTGGAAAATTGCCTCAAAAGATCAATAAAGAAACATAGAAACATGGCTGTAGAGAAGTTAAACAGTCCTTGTTATGTAAAATGGTAGTCACTGAGGAAACAAGAACAAAATGATCAGTGCACAGAATAAGTAGTTAACAACAGCGTGATTTCTTTAAAGTGCTTTTTCAAAAAAATGCTTGAGTGATTCCAGAATCACACTCAGTAGAGAAGAAATAATCTCTCTAGATATTTTCCAGTTATACACTATTGTCAGTATAATATCAGGGCTTTGGTGTCAAAGGGGCTGTTTGAAGAAGTGGATGTTAGACTGTTAGAGGTTTGGGCTATGTTTAGAGTTAAGATATTAGAGTAGCTTTCTTCAAAGAAAATTCCCTCCAGGAATTCTTTTTATTTTTTTTAAGATTTAGTGAAACAACCAGGGTTGATTTCTGCAATAGAAAGTTGTGCTTGTCTTGACAAAGCAAGTATGAAAATACCTCTCAATTGCCTTGGTTGTTGAGACACATTTGGCTTCTATTGTGCACAACCAAGAGAATTCTTTGTTCAATGGTTTGGTATTTGTAGTGAGGGTCTTTTTCAGGTTTGTTATGGTTTGTTTTTTTTCTTAAGGGTAGTTTTACTACTATTCTTTACAAAAAGCCAAGAAACTTTTCCCTAGAATATTAAACTGGAGAGCAGCTGTTCAGTAGAATAACTATAAGGGAACAGATCACTTCTGTCTGCTGGTGGTTCTTAGTTGCATTTATGCTTTTCAGTATGGAATTGCTGATCAGCAGAATTTGAAAGTCACCTGTGAGATGTGCTTTTGTACAACCAATTGGAACTCCAATAAGATTTGTGATGAGTTTTAATTCAAGAGGTTTTTGCTTTCTCTGGTACTAAATACTGGAGGTAACATAGCATATTGCTTGAAAATAATGACATATAAAATCATACTTGTTCACGCATATTAATAATAACCACACGATAATTCTTGTCTATTTTACGTACAAACAAAAACTTGGGTTCACTTTGGAAGTTTCTAGAGAATGTGGTTTACCAGCAGCCTCTGCTGAACTGGAAAAACAAAGTCACTTTCCACTGACACAAATGGTCCTGGAGCATTATGTGAGCAGTGGTTTTTTCCCCAAGGTTAGCATATTTATGTATTGTTTTGAATGTGTTCTTTTGCACAGATGTGTTGCATTTCAGAGTGATAATTTTGTAAAGTTTCTTGAGATTCAATATTGAATGATATTATTGCTAATATGGTTATATGGACCTTAAGTCTCAGAACTCTTTAACTGTATATACCTGCTGGTGCTCTACTTCTGTATTTTTGGAACTGAAGAATGCTTTGGAAGTTGATGGGGTTCTCTGTTGTGTTTTAGAGGTTTAAGGTTTTTTCCTGTTTCATATGAAACAAACCAGTGTATTAGTGATCAATGTTTTCTGAAATTGCAGTGCGTATTCTCTCAAAGGCCTGTGTCTACTACTGATACACTTATAAAGATGTAGTAAAAAGGGTTCCTTAATATATGCTGTAAAAAAAAAAAAATTGCCAGTTTTTTAGTGCGTCATCTTCAGGGGGTAAGATCACCCTTGCACACAGTATATTTGGTTAAGAGGCCAGTTGAAAATGAAAGGAGGTTGTTTCCAATCTCTGTTCAGTCACAGTTTAACTTTCATTTTATATTTTTATCTCCAGATAGATTGAACTCCAGGATATAGCCCTGTTGGCAACACTTGCTGATTAAATTTGCCATGACCTCTGAATATCACAGGGCCACACAATTTTGTTTCTCCTTCTAGCTCCTCATTATTTTAGTGGCACTTTTTTGCAGTTAGGGCATTCCTTAACTGATGTTAGTGAAACAACAAGCACTGTAATTTGGTGAAAGTATGGGTTGTTGATCATACATTGTGACTGCTGTTCTCATTCTTATGAGAGCTATGTCTGCTTTACATACATGTGAGTGGGCATCATGACCCTTTACATCACAAGTATTTGGGAAGGTTGGAGAAAGAAGAGTTTTCCTTTGGAAATGGCTTTTTAGTTTAAGTAATTGTTAGACCAGTGTTTTCTTTACGCACATATTCTTGTAGGTATATGGCAAGCATAGATCCTATTAATGTTAACAGGCATGGTGTTTAAGCTAGTTACAAAGAAAACTTAAGTCCCTGTATGACCAATCCATACTAGTGAATCCATATAAAATATTGAACATTGAAAATGCTTAATGCTAGAGAATGGTAGAGGTTTCCTAATGCAAGTTTTAGCATACTTGACATTCTACCTGAAATAAGCTCTTCCTTAAAGATATCTTTGTTGGGACTTGTGTGCTAGCTGTTTTTCTATTGCCATTTCTGGCCTTACTGAGTGATCCTTCTAAACAGAATCTTCCTGTAGGAGAACTTGCTTCAGAAGTGCGTGCTGGGTCATCTACTTGTGTATACTGTGTTTGCATAACAGGCCTCTGCAATGTGTTTTGCCTAGGAGAAAGTTGGAAATTACTTCCTAGTTGTTTACTGTCCTTTGGATCTGCAATTTTGGCAAAATAATTGTTGCAGCTTTGAGCTTAAAGACCTGCAGTATTTCCATCAGTGATGTTTTCTGGCTGAATCATTCACAACCTGGCAATTTTTGCTAATCCAGTGATTGTGTACGGTTTCTGAACAGCTCTTTTACTAAACCAAATTCATATATGCATACAGTAATTATCTCAGTAAGCACATCACATGCAGTGTTTATAAATGGATACGGATCAGCTGTATGCCCTTACATTATTGTGTATTTTTAGAGCTAAGGCAAGTCTAGCCTTCCAGTGTCTGCCTGCAATCTCCTTTTCAATTACTTTTACATTCAATAGTCATTATTCATAATAGAAGCTTATGTAAGCTTTCTATTTTTGTCTCATTCTAGCTGTGGCATGTGAATAACTTTTAATACTCTCTAATAGCAGTGAAATTGCAAGTACATACTTCAGGGCATTTTCTTACTGAGATTTGCTAATACATGCAATTCATAAAGACCTCAGTGCTCAAGCTGACTCTTCTCCTCCTGTCATTCAGCCCTGTGTGGTGAATTGACATTCAGAAGCTTGTAGCTAATTACACTGGATAATAAGTGTACTTCCTTTAACAGTGGCTATTAGCAGAAGCTATGCTTCATATTTTATGTATTCTTTCAAGCTGAGGTAATTTTGAAAGTGATATCCAGGGAAAGGTGGTTCAGCATTTCTTAAATGATGTTAAGTAGATGTACCTTGAGTGGTGTCAAAGAGCCAGTACTTGACAGAAAGTCATAATTCTTGTGATGGACCAACAGAAGCATAACTGTCTTACATCAAGGGAGTATTTCAAGATCCAAAAGATATTACTAAGGCATAATATTTTGACTTCTGTAAAGTGAAAGTTAGGTAGCTTTCAGGTAATAACTAGTTTACCTGAGAGAGCAAGTTCTAGTATCTGAATCACTCTCTTGAATAACACTGGCCACAAATTGTATGTAAACATTATATGTGCTAGGACATTTTGACTTTCTTTGTCCATGTGTCGGGGATGGTTCTTCCATGTATTCTAAATGCTTTACACAGTCGTGCAGGTTTTTTTGTAGAGTTAGCCTTTGTGGCCTTACGTGTTCATAAAAAGATTCAGGAGAAAATTACCCCTTGCTTTATGGTCTAAAGGTGATGCTTATGACCAACCAAGAATTCCCATGTACTCCATCCCTGTAGCTGCTGCTGTCTGTATTCTCAGTGCCCTCTTGGCTGCCTTGACAACACTTGTGCAATGTGCTGATGCTTGACTACTTTTCACCAGCCTCCCCACCTCTTCTGGGTCTTTTCTTTTTAAGTCATGGTGTTTTTTTTCCTCTCTCATTTTGTGTTCAGATTTCATAGATTCAGTGAAACATGTAGCAGTCATCTTGGGGCTGAGGAAAAGTGGTAGAACAAGTATGCCTAGAATTTAAAATACTCTTAAGCAGCCTTCCTCTCTGAGGAAACAGAGGCTGAGTATGGGGGTGCTGGATGATGGAAGGATATGGATTCTATCAGCCATGCATGAGTGTGCTGTACTGATGATGCTGACACATAATGTTGAAGGGCTTAAAAAACACCATCATTTACAGCCATTCTTAAAATTGGACTATTTTACACTTAATTTGAGCTGTTTCAGTGTTCAGTTGCAGTATCAGTGCAGGGTAAGAGCACATGGCTTCTTTCTTTTTTAATACTTCTGTTGCAGTGCTGTGATGTCGCTGTACTTCAGATTTGTGCAGAGCTTTTTGTAATCTTAGGTCAAGTTAGTGTTTCACTGTCTGGTTCTGTGAGCTATTGCAAGAGACCGACACAGTCCTGATTACTAAGCAGAAAACTGTAATTAAATTCTTGACATCTCTTCAAGAAATTTGTCTTTTTCCATTGTACAGTTTTCTTGTACTTCCTGTCTCTTGTCCATCTTCCTTTATTTCAAACACTGGCATAACCAGCGAGTCTCAACAAACAAAGAATATGGAGGAGACCTCATATCTAGTAAGACAAGAAATGCAAGCTTGGGGAAGGAGTGTTTAACAACAAACCCCACTTGTGTTATATATGTTTGCCAGCACGGGGAAGAGGATTTTAAAATAAGGTTGCTGGGGAAGGGGAACTTCCCTCATTCCACTCCCACCAGTTTGATGCCAGTGCCACTAATAAATGTCCTGAGCCTGGAGATGATTGCAGGTCAGCAGAAGAGCACCTGAAGGGCAGCGCAAAGGAATTCCAGACACTCCAGCCAGTATGTCGGCCTCAGTGGGGGCCCAGCTGAAATGCCTCTGTGCAAACACACACAGCAAGGGGAATAAGCAAGGGGGTTAGAGAGGTGTGCATGCCTGCAGGGCTATGATCTTCTTGCCATCATGATGACTGGAGTGTGGGAATGGAAGGATAGGGTGTCTTTTGGAAGCACGGGCAGTGGAGATGAGGAGTGGGTGTCACCCTCTGTGTTAACGAACAGCTGGAATGCATGGAGCTGGAGCTCTGCCTGGGGATGAATCAGAAGCATTCATGAGAAGTTTATGGGTCAGGATTAAAGGAAGAGTGATGTTTAGGGAGGTAGTGCAGTTGGGGTTTTTCAACAATTCTTTGATATTTCAGTGTGCTTATTTTAGTATTCACGTGAGTGCCCCCATTCTCATGTCACTTAAAAACATTTAATGAAATGCACCATCTTGTACTGATTAGATACTATTGTATGGAAAATCTACTTGTATAGCAGTCTGCTAGATTATGAATACATAAGCCATTAACTTGCAAATTTATTGGCAGAAGCATCTTCTAGACTTTGGTGTTGTACATCAACCTTTTGCTTCTAAGCTAGAGAAGTAACAGTTTACTGCCTCATTCTCCACACAGAGCCAAAAAATAAGAGGATGGGCAGGAATAACTTCACTGTGTTTCTCCTTAGTTGCCTTTGAAAGAGGCTGTACCAAGTTATGGATAAAACACACTTTATTAATTATTTAGGATTAATTAACTTTTCACTTTTAAGATGTTCATTATTCTGAGATGGTTAGATGAAGCTGGGCAGGTTAGACCTTCTGATACATTTGATTTCACACTTGGGAGTCAGTCTTACTGCTTTATGTTAATTGGCTGCACTTACTCTTGTGTGCCAAAAGGATCATTTTCATAGGAAGATATATCCAGTTCACTGGGAACCTATGCACTGAGCTGGGACAATAGGCCAGCCTGGTGGAGTCAGGACCATCCTTTCTATTGTTCTGTGACAGCTGTAAAATTTTCCCTGAAGTCTGTGTATCCAGCTGGAGATTTTTTATTATTTCTGTGTGTGTAAACGAATGGTCAAAAAAAGGAAAGGTTGTCTGGCAAGTAAAATAATTCCAAGGTAGTAGGGTATTTATGAAGAATGCATGCACTAAGCGCATCTGCTGTCTGGGGTTTAGGTGATAGGATCCTATAATGCGCAAAGGGGTGGTCTTGAGCACACTCTTAAACAGAACAGGTGGCTGTGCCGTGTCTATGAGTAGAAAATAAAATAATGATGCTTCTACTTTTACAGATTTTGATGTCTGCTTTTTCAAGAAGCTTAAGGGACTGCAGTACTATTACACTGAGTGTATGCACATATTTATATATATTCTGTCATCATAATTTCTGTGCTTCTATGAGTGATATGTGTTGCTTGCCCTGATTTTAAGGACTTTACTGATGAGCAGTTTAATTTCAGAATTCAGCCAGGAACTGGAGTCTGCTCATAATTCTCTTATTGAGTTGTGTCACCTTTGGCAAACTGCCTAATATTTGCATTTCTAGTATTTGAAAAATGCTGGTACTTATTTTTGTACACTGCTTCTGGGGGACGCTAGCTTTAGAGTGAAAAATTGCTGAATAAATTAATGTTTATTTCTATATATTAAGCTCATCATTCCAGGATTTCTTCCATATTTAGTTCCTCAGGCAGATATTCAATAATTTTTTTTTCTGGTACAGCTCCCAAAATTATTTTCAGGGAACTGATTGTGGTGTTGGAAGTACAGAGGATGGAGAAGGCAAGAGAGAAATAGATGAAATATCTCTGAAACACTCAGGTTTTTTCATGCTTTCTGAACACTAAATACATGGATAAATTATGTATTTTGATATTATGAAAATTAGTGGGTCTGTATTAGCAATAATGCTACTACTTCAGTGTTTTCACCATAATGTTTTGAATTTGGTTTCACTGAAGGTATACAGAACAGTAAGAAACACTCTTACTTGAGAATATTTTCCTTAGCTATTTCATTTTAAAAAAGAAAGTATAATGTACATATATTAATGAGGGTGTAAATGAGAGATCAGAGAAGTTCCCAATGCAGCACCATACCAATTATATTTTAATGTAATGGACTACAGATAGATGCATATGTGAGATATAGATGAGTAATATCTAGTAAATTTGACATTTCTTTGAGAGCCTTTGCTTTCAAATTTCATGATGCTTGTCTGTTTAAAATCTATTTAAAATCCCATGCATATTGAGAAACTGTGACACCAGTTCCATTTCATTTTTGCAAAGAAACATAATACTAATTTGTGTATGTGTGTGATCCTGTAGAAGAAAAATAGTGAAAATAATGAAATTCTATCCAATATATGATGAAAGGAGTGAACAGCTTCATTGTAGCTTAATCAGAATTATCCAAATAGAAGTATTTTGTATAGAAAGTTATTTATAATCAAGTAAGGTAACACTCACTTACATAGGTTATTAATTACAGGTATGTGCTGTGTTTAACCCATGCTGTGGCTGCACCAGAGAAGTTGTATTCCCGTGCACCTTCCATTACAGCTGACTGCAGGAGGGCACCCATCTTAGCTGAGAGAGCTGATGAGCATGGGGTCATTCTGACCATTCAGCATAAATTGTTATAAAACAACCAGTAATTATAAAATTATTTCATCCTAGGTCCAGCAACAAGGCTGAGATTTCAGTGCTTTGGATTTTGGTGCTGCCTCCTTTGAGGTTTTGTTTCTGCACATAAGTCATGCCTGGTGGCTGTTCCTCTAGGTGTTTTTTTGAGGGATCTTGGCCAAAAAAATAGAAAAATTTTACTGAGATTAAACAATTTATCTGTCCATATTTCATTCAGGTTTTCATTACTGCACATTTTGATGCCCTTTGATAAGAAGGCATTTTTTATCTTTCTGCAAAAAATAAAACTGTACATTGCAGATACAGACATGGAGCTGTCAACTCAGCTAGCAGCAAAATAAATTTTCAAATTTCTCTTAATCACCTGTTTCCATCAAAACCAGCAACTGTTTCTAAAAAAAGATAGCATTCTCCAGGTTTTGGTTTGTTGTTTTGAGGTTGGGTTTTTTTTATATACAAATCTGATTGCATTCAGATAATTAAAATGCCGTAACAGTTTTCACATTTCATTGCCTAATTAACAGCAATAAAGGCCACACTAAATCAGGATGAATCTGTAATTTCATCACTAATCGCACAAGTGCGAGTGTCAGAATCATAATGAGATGCACAAATCTGGAGGTAATGAGGCTGTGGCTGTCTGGGAAATTAGAGCAAGTGCTGGCACAAATTGTGCAGCAGGGTTTATTCCCATTTTATTAATTATATGCTTGCACAGGGAATTGTAACCAACTCAAATTACTTCAATTTGTGGAATGCATGCTCTAGGTATGAACCTGATATCTGAACATGAAGTTGGGTTCTCCATGCCTCCCTCAGTGCAAAAATTATGAAGCATTTCAGTGCTCTGAAATGTTTGTTTGGATCTGAAGACTGTGACATTCTAACATGGAAGGATATTGCAGCTCTGATGGCAGCACTGTTGCACAGTGACCATTTATTGCTGGTGGGACCATCCTGCTATCTAGGACACCAAGGCTTTCTCAGGTGGAAAGGAGTTTCCGTAATACCAAGATCAAGAATATGGCAAATAAAAATATTTGGGACACAGATTGTGACTGGTATAACTTAATTTAATCTCTTAAGAAGTGTAATACTTCTTTGATAAACTGAAAAATACCAGCCTGACTGTTTCAGTCAAGTGAAATTCTAACATTCTAACATTCTAGCATTCTAACAAAAACCTGTTGTAGTGCTACAGACTAATAAATACTGATTGGAACTTGTTGATTCCTGTGAGGTTGGTTGATTTTATGAACAGATCATGCAAGTTAATCTGTGTTTTAGACCAAGATGATTAAATGATTTGTGCTGATTCTGTCCTGAGGCTGTATGATAAACTGCCGAGTAATTTGGATGTTTATACATCTGAATTGACTTTTTTGGAACACATACACATTTTATGTTGGTAGCCAAGGATGACAGTGACCTTTCTCACACTGAAGTATAATTTGGTAATACTTAGCACCCAAATTTTATACCATAAGCTTTTGTTCTAAATGCTACTAGACTGGTACATAAAAATTTTTCTGTAACATGGTCATAAAATCACCATTCGTTCTGTCTATATTCAGTTCTTATGTTGTATTAATGTTTGTAACTAGTTAATATCATGCCTGCTATCATTGCCAGAAGGGTTGTTCAGAAGGGATTGAATGAATTATATTTCCTGGGTTCTGTTTGTTATGATGTTGTAAGGTTGTAAAGGTGCCAGTGAGATTAATGATTATCTTCAGTAACATGATAAACATTTTAGAAGAAGAACATTGACAATCCCATGGTGGGACAGATGGATTTATTCTCTTTCCCTAGATAAAGGTTGTTACAAGCAGGGTAACTCCTTGTATTAGGAGTTAATAGCTAAAAAGTTTATTCCAAAACTCTTCTCTAGTCGTAGTGAATGCAGCATTAGCTGTTGTAGCAGCCAACACTGCTATATTCATTAAATCTGAGAGAGAGATACTATTTCCAGTTTCTGGTAGTCACCAGCAAGAGCTGGTGTGTATTACCATGTAATGGGTCAAGTTCCTGGTGAAAGACTCTATGAACAGCCATCTTGTTTGTGAAGCATGTATTGCTTGAGATGAGAACTATCTTTCAGTCAATCAAAACAAAACCTTGATGCAATTCACTGCATCTTTGCTCCAAACTGGTGTGTGGTTTTGGTCACGTTTCTGATCTTGTTAGGTCTTTTAGGCCTTTTCATTAAAGGAAAACAATAGTAGCCTTGTAAAACCTACAGTGGCACAAAAAGGTTTTTCTCCATTTGGGTTTTCTTAATCAGCCCAGTTGGACTTACTCAGTGCTCTGCAGATAGTCTGTGTCATTAACCAGAATGTGGGGTTTACCAAGGTAGAGATGAAGCTATACTAATGACTGCCAGCATAAACCCACTACTCACATCTTCATCTTTTATTAACAGGTGGTATTAGAAGAGGTTCACGGTGGTTTTTCATAGGACTTGCTGATTGCTACTTGAGGAGAAAATTTTATCTGTGTCCTTTCCTATCTGGCACAACTTGTTCCTAAGAGCAAGAAATTTGATTGAAAAGTTGAAGTTGGACAAAACCATGGTTCTGACATCTCCCATAAAGCTGGTTGTTCCATCTCAAGATGCTATCTGTCAGGATCCTTGTTTTTAGATTCCTGTTCCCTGGTAAAAGATTTTGGAAATCACAAAGTTCTAGGAGCTCTTGCCCTAAGAGGACAGGTGACAGACTGCATTGTAACTCACACAGTGAGTGGTTGTGTGCTCTGCTCTGAGCTTATCCCCAGTGTTTGATGCGTAGCAGGCATGTCCTCTCAACTCTGTCTTAGAAGAAAAACTTTTAATAGAAATTACATCTTTTTTCTCAATTTTTGTTCTTCAGATTTCCCCACAAAGCAATTAGATATTTTTTGAATTCTGCCTTGTCATATAGCTGTACATATTCTGTGACCTTTTATTTGACTTTAAGAAAATTACATTGTCCATCATATTGCTTCAGAATTTATTTATTATTTGCATCCCGGTACAGATGTGCTATAATCAGGAGCTAACACTCAAATTTTATTTTTTTTTTTTTTTAGAACTTTTGCGTATCTGTGAATAGCAAGAAGTCTATGAGGTTTGGGAACAAGGAATAAGGGGAAAGGAAACTACATGTTTTCTCTTAGTATTTATTTTCTAGACTAGTTTAAATTTTTTTATACAACATACCTTTTTCAGTTATTTTGGTTGGCTAGAACAGAGGATGCTGTTTGGCATCCCAAAAATCCAAAAAGGTGCCCCATGACATTGGTCATACACAGGATGAATTCCATCTAGCCACCATCACAGCTTTTTGGAGCTTCCAGAGTTTCTATTTATCTCAAACATGGAGCTGAGATGCAGGAAAGTGAATTTTCTCAAAACCTAGAGGCAGAACTGTAGACAACATTCTCTTTCCAAGTTCTCATACATTGTCTCTATGTGGATTTAGTATTGTGTGGATCCACTGAACTGGTGGAATTCTAGGAAATTATCAAAAAGCAGTTGAGAGTCTAAGAGTATCTGGAGTAGAAGCAGCAGCTCAGCACTGAGAAATGAATGGGTTTTTATCTACAATTTACAGGTGGCAGTGCTAATCAGATTCCTAATGATTACATCTTTTCTTCCTCTGCTCTTGCTTTTCTATGTAAGTTGGTTTAACAGATGCCTTTTTGAATGGTAAGAAATACTGAAACATGATTAAAAGTTGAATACCTAAGTTTATCAGTAATGATGATCTAAAATAATAGGTGTAAAAACTCTAAAGCAACAATACGAATTGCAGTTGACCTAGTTTTTTGTGGCTTGATGAGCTCATACTGGCTTTGAAGGAACTCAAGCTTGCATAGCATAAACTATTATTCTGAAATGTGATTATCCTGTTGAACTGTGGTTAGAACTCATTGCAACTTCATTCATTATTCAGAAGACTGTAGCCTTAATAGTAGCTTAAGATACATGTCATGTATTTGTAATGAATTAATTCGCTTTCAGCATTGATCAACGCTTAATGTATAATTAGCGAGCAGATTTAACAATCTGCTAGGATGATACTCTCTGCTGCATAACCATTGTGCTCATGTCTTACAAAATCCGGGGCAGAGAAAGGCTGCTGGAGAATGGTTTTTTTTCACAACAGCACTGTTGTTCAACAAGGAAAGATAATATGTTGTGTTTCTGGATTTCAGAGTGTAACATTTGTGTGTTGTATTAGCATTGAGTTGGTACTGGAAGGCAAAGTTAAATGGAATATGCTGTGTCTAACACTGGCTTTAGAATTTGAATGGCAGGAATGCATAGCTGTGCTGCCTGAGGTTGTAGTGAGGTGGGGTCGGTCTCTTCTCCCAGGTAACAAGCGACAGAACAAGAGGAAATGGCCTCAAATTGCACCAGGGAGGTTTATGTTGGATATAAGGAAAGATTTCTTCACTGAAAGGGTGCTCAGGCATTGGAACAAGCTGCCCAGAGAATTCCCAGATGGAATCACCATCCTTATGATGATTCCTGAAGACATCTACATGTGGCACTTGGGAACGTGGTTTAGGGGTGAGGATGGCAGCTTTAGGTTAACTGTTGGACTTGATGATCTTAAAGGTCTTTTTTAACCTTAAAAATTCTATGATAAGGCACGTAACAGTTTTAAAATAAACCTAGGATGATCTATAGCAATAGCTGAAATTAGATCCCCCTTTTGTGTGTGTTTGAATGTTTTGCTATCTTACATTACCCTTAGGCAGCAGGGTAACTGGAAGGTCTAGAGGGACTTGTTGCTGAAAAAACCTCCCTTTACTGAACTTGCGCAGTCACAAATAAAGAAATTCACAGGAAAAACAACCTATTCTCAGCTGCTGTATTTCTGCTCTTCACTCAGAACTTTTACAGAAGAGTCCTGTAGAAATACTTCAGAGAAGTGTTTGAGGGCTTCTATCTATTCAGGCATAGAGTGTTTGAATATCTACAGAAGGAATTTATGAATGAATGAATAAGTAAGTAAACACTGGATGCATTTCCTTCTTAGGAATTTCTGCAAGTATAACCCTGTTTCAGAAGAGCATTTGGCCTGTGCTCTTCGCTGGTGAAAGCCTGGGCACAGCTACCCCAAATGTATATTGATAAGTAGCTGTCCTTGGTTAGTGTAGGTCTGAAACCCTGAAATATATACAGCATTCAACAGGTTCTAACAAGCAAAATTCAGATGATGCTCCTTATGTCGCGCTGATTTTTGGGTTGCTCTGAGAACACTGGAAGAGCTGGTAATGTCATATGGACAGCTGTAGTACAACATGGCAGTCAGCCATTCACAGGCAACAGCTAAGAGCTGTTTTAGTGAGCACTCATGATGTATTTAAACACAATTTTCATATTACAAGCAATTAGAATAAGTGGTTTATGGAGAAAATTAAAAGTTTCAGCACATTAAATATGATAATTTTATCCCTTGAAATAGAATTAATATAAAGTTACACTGTATCTAATAATAATTATGAAATAACATCATTCTTCTAATTCCAGCTGGCCAAATGTTTGGTTGCTGAATGTTTTTCAGTGCAAATATTTGCTGAGCCATGTGAGATTGTGAAATGGCTTGAACAAAATAGTAATCCCTAGTCAGCCCATCGAAGCACTGACTTTCTGAGGTTACTATGTATCAAACCAAGACACTTGAAAGGCTTTAAATTTGTAGAATTTCCACACATTTTAGAAAGATTCTTCTGACTGCAGCTGTAACTTAATCTAGCACTCCTCACAGGAACTGTTAAGATGTAAAAACTCATGTGTTATCACTGGGTACAAAACTACAATAAGAGCCTCCTGTAAAAGGAATATCAGACAGGCAGAGTTCAGGAGAACATGCTGCCCTATACATGGGAAGAATTACAAGCATCACTCACTGCAGCAGCTGTAGCAATTAGCCAATTAAACAGGTTTTATTGATGATCTGCAATAGCTAATAAACTTTTAATGAGCTATAAAACACCCCATGGATCAATCTTGCTATTAACAGGCTGGATCATAACCAATGCTTGTTAATTCTAACTAGCCTTATTGCTGGGATATGGAAGGAGTAAGTGGACTGTATGCCAAATGTAAAAGTGGAGACATCATTCCAAATAAATTCTGATAGTTCAGGGAATATTTATAATTTCCTTCAGTAGATAAAACAGCCATTTTGAAAAGGAGGGTCTGGGGGCATCTTTTTAGCTTTCCATGCCATTAAGTCAAGGATGAGACTTCCAGCCATCAGACTACAGCACAATCACAGAAAAGCTGATAAAGAAAACCAGGAAGGTTTGAGGGGATTGGGGATTTTCTATAGTCCTATATAATACAAAACCATCTCTAGGGGAAACGCTGTTCCAGAACACAGGGCTTAAGTAACTTTAGTAACTACTTGCCTGATACTGTATTTTTATCTGATTGGCTGAATGTTATTTTTCTCAACCAAAATGGTTATTTAATCTTACACACTGGCAGCTTGGGGGTTTTTTAAGATAAAAACATAGAAGGCTAATAGGGAGATATTTAAGGATTAAGAAGTTGTAGAAAGTAAAATGTTGACAGATAAGATATTCCTAAAAGTTTTAAAATACCATAAATAGTAAAGAACTCAAGAAGTATTTAGTCAGTATTACTGTTACAGGATAAATTCATTGGGATTCCTAGGATTTAGAGTGACTGATATAAGCTAGAACTGTGAATTTATGGAAAATTCTTACCAAATTCCAAAGCAGCGCCAATGTTAATAGTTTGTATTTTTTAATTTCTGATGTCACATTTACTTGTGGTTAGTCCAGTACTGTTATTTCCATCATACTGTTACCAAAATGTCAGTTCAGCTGAAGTTCAGATTGTTGTTCAGGGAAATTGCCATGATCCATGCAAATGCATCCAATTGTGCACTTAAAGACAGAAAATAATATTGCTTAATATAGGTCCTCTTTCTAGCTCCATGCATGAAAAGCACTTACCTTAGTGTAACATAAAGTCCATACATTAAGATTTCAAATATTACATTTTTTTCATAAAAATTTAGGCTTCTAAAAAAAAAGAGTTAGTCTCTAAAAAAACTTAGTCTCTAAAAAAAAAGAGTTCTTTAATGTCCTGGAGTGTTTTTCTTTATCTTCCTCTTTGGTATAGCATTGTAATGGAAATTTCCTGCACCTCAGGTAACTGATGAGCTCAGAGTTTTTTTGTAAATATTTGCTTGAATGGTTTGTTAGTATTTGTTACAGTTTGTAAATGTTTGGAGTTGGCAATAAAAATATTTGCACGTATCACTACCAGAGAAAACATTCCCAGTGTAAAGTGTGTGAAAGAAACTGTACCACAAAAAACCCCCCTCTCTTAACAGATGAGAAATACTGGAACATCAGAATGTTGCAGAAAGGATCAGACCTATAACCATCAAGGCTCTCCCAACAAAAACTTCAGTTACACTTCAGTTGTTGCTAGAAAATTACCTTTCGTTTCTTGGCCATGAGTTAATTGAAAGTATAAACAAATAATAAATAAAAGCCACTCTACTAAAGTTTTAAGTGAAATCTGTTACTGCAGCAGCTTAAGATTTATCTGCAGGATGAACAGAACCAATATAAAGTCTGTAGGTAAAACAATAAAATGCTGGTGGCTTCAGCTGACTTCAGCAGGTCTTTCCTGTTCCAAAGTCACTACAAAAGCAATATAAATTCGAAACAGTACAGCGTGTAAAATGCCATTTGGCGGTCATTTGGTTTGCATCTGCTGTGCAGTCAAGTACTCAAACTTTTTCATGTGAACTGTAACCAAATCTTTTATCAGGGGTGAGAGTGGGAGGTGGGGTGTGGGGATCTGTGGAGTAATACCAAAGTACATCTGTAATGCATCCTGTTCCTATGGTATAGAATCAGTACACAGATAAGTTCTCTGGAAAAGCTCACCCAACTCTTTGAGATCAGTAGAATTGTTTGCTTTCAACTTGCAGTTGTTCTAATTAATGTGGTGAGATTTCTTCAGGGATTTCACAGAAAAATTAGGTTGCTGCAGTTGGGTCTTACCTAGAATACTCTTTGCAGGAGCTGCAGACAAAAAGGCTGGGCAAGCAATGAAAGGGTGCCACAAGCACCACTTGGTTCTGTTGCTTCATGTGCAGGTTGCTGGGTTTGAAGTTCACCATCATCCTTGTACTCATACCTTTGCTGGGTCTCGGTTGGTTACTGTGCTGTCACTCTCCTTGCTTCCCTGATAGTTTTCTTGGAGGCAGATCCTTGTTTATTCCCTGGTAATGCATTGTACTTCACAACTGTCTTAAATTCCTAGATGTGCATGAATCCTGCAAATTCACTCTTAGTACAGACTCTTCCTGAGCTCCTGCTGTACAGTTGTATTTTGCAGTTTGTCTTGTCAGATATTTGTGTTATTTAGAGGAAAAATGAACAAATAAATACCCACTGGGTTTTACTAATGGGTCTAAGAAAACAAACACTCTTCCACTTTAGCTAGAAAAGGAACCATACAGAGATTATAATAATAAATGTCTGTGTATTTCTTATGGGTTTATTTTCCCGAGTAAAGTATTGTTCAAAGATAATGTCAGAGCCTCTAGAAGTTCATTATTCCCCTCCTGCACATAATTTTTACCCTTCTGCTTAGGAAAAAAAATATTGTCTGTTTTCTATTTTCTCACCAAAGAGCCATTATGTAACCCCTCCTTTTATAATATTTTGTCTCTTTCCCAGGCAGCCTTGTCTGAGGATCCAAGTTCAGTAGTACATTTAGAGTTAAAAGTAAAGTGAGTTTTGTCTTATGCAGTAAGCCCTCGTCCAAGGTTGCTCCCTCTGAGTAGCTGGTCAGCAAATGGTTGTTTATTGCACCTGGCCTTGGAGAGCAGATGCTGCTCTGACAGAGAACTGCAGAGTGTGTGCACCCTGAGGCCATAACTGCTGCCACATTTTTATAACCTTAAGCAAAATTCATAACTTAGTGAGATTCTCCGAATTGTCAGAGGTAGTTGATAGAAATGCATCTTGAAGAAATGATATTTAAAAGATTTATTGGGGACTACATTGTATGATCTGTAGTGCAGAAAAGGTTCTGAAAAGCTCATTGTGATATTGCTTTTGGATAGAACATGGATGGAATGGCAATGCAAAGGCTTGTTAATGCAAGTGACAGTGATATGGTATTTGCTAAGATATGGACGTGGAAGAAGAAAAGACTTTGTGAGTTTTACAAAATGTAGTTGGTCAATGCTAGGATTCTAGAATCCATTTTTGCTTAAGTCTGTAAAAATTATGAGGAGACAGACTGCATACATCCAGTTTTAAGTTGCTGTAAGCAGAAAATAAATTAGGTGCATTGCATTGCCCAAATTCAGGTTTTCATTTGGATTGCATTTGTAAATTCTGTTTCTCGATTTTGAAAATTTTCATTTTCTATGTTTACATAGTTAACTATTTTGTTACTCCTCTCACTTGCACAAAATGTCAAGTGGCTTCAAAGCACTGGGCTTTTTTTTGCGCCTCTGTAGTGAAATGGAGAAAGAGAATGGCATTGAAGTATTTCAGTTTTACAGTTAGGACACAGTTTGATTTTGATCCTTTTCCTATTCTATCTACATTGCACGTTTTGCACAAATTATATATATATTACTGATGCAAAAATTGTTACCCCAGGGTACATGAAGATGTAAAATGTTTAGGTTGGTAGTTGCCTAAAATATTAGAAGAGTGATAAAAATTCTTTCCTTAACTAGCAAAGCTTTATGCTGACAAAACCCTAGTGCAGATTCATTTATCTTTTTGTCCATTTAATTTATTCTGGTGAAGTTGCTGATTCAGGTGCTGCCATTAAAATCTTGGTCAGTCCTATAGGTGTGTTTTCATTTTGGAGGTAGGACAAAGTGGGGCTAAATCATTACANCCTTGGTCAGTCCTATTCCACAATGAAAATGTGTTTTCATTTTGGAGGTAGTACAAAGTGGGGCTAAATCATTACATGCCATGACTGTTTAAATAGGTACTATTTCACTGATTAGCCTGGTCTCCTAGACAGGGAAAACATTTTTATTCTTTTATGAGTTTATGTCTTACCCTGAAATGTTGCTTTGTTAATAATTACTGTAAGATGAAACTTCGAGGGTTTGTACACTTACAGGAATGCCAAGATTATCCTGTGTTATAGCCTAAAACTGGAAACTGGCAAGAAAGATGTGTGCTTGTGATCCCTAAAGTGCTTATTTATGGAGTTTTTGTTATTTTCATTACAAAAGTAAAGTATTCTCATCTTTCACTTTCACTTGCAAGTTTCAAGAATTTGTATCCATCTGGACTTCTTCCACAGCATCATCTCAAGTGTTGTCCATCATGCTCGTGACTTGCCATTATGAAATCTCTGAAGCAAATCTCAATGAACTGCCAGCCATAATATTCAGCCATGGTACCATTGTAGTACTACCTTCCTTTATGATATTGGGTTGCTTGAATAAAGTTTTAGTATGCCACAGTATGTTAGTATGTTCTTCAAATTATGTTTAGAGTTTTGCAGATAATGTGTTTGCTGCTTTTTTATCACAGCTATTGGAAAATAATTTTGATGTTACTGTTTGCTTTTTAATAGACAAGTTAAAATCATTGTAAAAAATCCATTTATGTATTAACTGACATGACATTGGCAGTGACTTTTTAGAGCCAGTTGGTAAGCAGTCTGTTTTGAAAATTAAAATGCTCTCAATGGGAGAATTGAAAAAATAACAAATTACTAGAAAATGTAGCTTATCTCTGTCAACTTGCTGAAATACCATAACAGTGATTAAAAATAACAGCCATTTTATCAATGTACTTAAATTCCAAGGTTTAACAGACTTTTAATTCAGAAAAAAAAATGATCATGTTTAATGGCTAGTTAGTATTACAGAACCCATATCTATAAATGAGAAATCATGGCTTACTCTCTTATTAAGGCATTTCTCAGCATATTTGCATGGTGTATGTTTCTGAAAAACTAATGTTATACTGAATTTCAGAACCCATGGTCCTTTAAGTATGTTGTGCAATTAACTCAGCAAATTAGATCAGTAACATGCCAGATCTGCTGCAATTAACATTAACAACCTGGTTCTATTTCTAAAGCTTTTCTAGATACCATAAAATTAACACACTTACTTAGATTTACCTCGGACTTCAATATATTCCCAGGCAAGGCTTATATACACCAAATCAGCACTTATTAATATGATTCAGTATTTCATCTGCTTTTTTCTGATTCCTCCTGAGCCACAAACTTTGCTGGTGATTGACGTGTTCTGTTAGTGCTTGTTCCCGTATGGGGATTAAACCGCGACTGATGGAACTGTCCCAGACTTTTTCATTTGCCTAGATTTCTCCCTCATCTGCTGCAATCGCACCTACTTGCCCTGTGGGAAAACAAAATTGAAGCAGGTTCTAAAACCAAGATAAGTTTTACATTCTCCTAACTGATTACAGTACTTATGAGCAAAGTAATACAAATGATTTCTGGTTTGTTATTTGTTTCCTGGTTCAAAGGGATGTGTAGCAGACAGTGGCATTGGCTGGAAATTGGCACAGGCTGGTTAAATGTGACCCTTAGCTGAATGCTGCTGTATGATATTTTGAAATGTTCTTGATAGATATCATGAGCTTCCAAACACCAGAACTGGGAAATGTATTCAGAATACTTTATGAAGTTAGTGAAACAGTTTATCACTTGTAGTTCCTGTTTCTGTGGTCCTTTCTTATTAATTTCTAATATTTTGTTTGACTTCTTGGCAATTTTTGAGTGCTAGAGTGGTGCTGACAGAGAACAACCTATAAAAACACCAAGGTTATTTTTCTGGGGGATAGCAACTTATTCAGAACCCATATTTTTTTCTCATAATTATTATTTTGTGTTTATTGGCATCCAACTTTAATTGCCATTTTATTGCAACATAATTTGTTTCTCTGAGCTTCTGCAACTCACTTTGGTCAAGTTTGGTTTTTAATTGGCTCTGAGCATTTTCATATCATCAGCAAATTTTGCAGCCTTGCTAGTTTTTACAGATTTTTATATATATGGAGTGGACTGCAGAGGTCACAACACAGATATTGTGAAATGCTGTGTCTTCTTTCTGTTGTGAAAACAACCACTTACTATTGCCAGATAAACAGTCCATATGTGTAGTCATTTGATGAAAAAGCCTTACTCAGTGCAGAACTATGGATTCCTACTGGTATCTTCTTTCCCTCTTGAGAGGGTTTGAAGTCAGAGAAACCCAGGCTTGTAAGACATCAGAAATAGAAAAATATGGAAAGAATTCATGTAACAGCTGTTCTCTCTTTAAGAGATGCATCTGTATGCCCAATTTATTTGCGGTCTGCCTTTGCACTGCCCTTGGTAGGAGATGCATGCCTGTATCCTGTGATCACACAGGTTTGTCCCCTTATACCGGTGCAGTTGTTGTCTTCAGATTCTGTCATTTCACTTGCTCACAATTTAATCTACAGCCACGTTCTCCTCCCATTTACCTGCCCACAGAAAGTGGATAACAGAAAACTGTGGGCTGATGCTCCCATGCATTGCAGTTCTCTGGAAGTGACCCTGCCTGGGAATGCTCAGCTAGTGCCAAATGCTTGTGCAGCAGTTTCTGATGCATGGGCTGGGCTGATAAGCTTGGAGGAACCCTGCCTGCAGTCACAGCATTGCCATTTTCTTTCAGTTGATCCCTCGCTAGGCTGCCAGTCCGTGTGTAACTGGCAGTGACTGGACGGTGTGCAGGTATTTCCCAGCATTCCACTGCCAGCAAAACCATGTGACACACAAGTTTTGGGTTTGAAATACCTTCAGTCCCCCTTGGGCTTAGTGTTGCAAAAGGGCACGAACATCATCAGACAATCTTTGAATTAATGAATATTTTCATGAGTGAATAATGCATAAACCCAGCTCTTACTGCCACCAACAATCCATGTTGTTTTATAATGAAATATGCATTTCTTTTATATTTGAAAAACGTAAAGTACATTCATTTTGTGGGTAATGCAAAATTTATGAGCTTCTTAATTATTCATTTCAGTGCTTTTTAAAGTTTGTAGGTATATTTAAGTGACATGACAGATGACCAATCTGTCCCTTAACAACTCTTGAAAGAAAATATGATAGATTTGGAACTCTTAAGGCCTGAGCCTTCTCTTTTCCCTGTCAGTTTAGATATGGTCTCCACAGTCTGGAAAGCCAGGTTGCCCAAAGCATTTGAGCACTTAGTTCATGCTGAAGTCTTCTGTAGCAAAGGATCTTAGAAGGAAAATGTGTGAAAATGTTTGAGGCTCTGTGCTTGACCACCTGCAAGGCAGTGCTCAGTGTTTTAGAGGATCAGATGTAGCATGCAGGTTTTGTGTTACTGTGCCATGTGTAAATTGGAGACGGAAGCATTTAATTTGTGTTCCTTGGCCTTGTGTATTTGCCTTTGTAGTCAGGGTTTTTTTTTTTTTAAAGAACATTTGTCTTCGTAATTGACGTGGAGGAATAGAAATTTAGACTTCAGAAATACCAGGAATAACTCATAGTTTATCAAGTCTGGATTGTTATATCCAAATGACAAACAAGAACAGCTGTGTACTGCTTTTCACTTTCTTTTAGGTCTCCTGTATGAACACAGCTCTAGGTTTTCTATCTTCATTTTGTGCAATTTATATGCTTTACAAGTTGCATTTGTTGATAAACAGGACACTAGGAGAAAATTTTTACTGAGTACCATTTTGGGTAATCAAAAAGATGAATATTTGGTTTTGATGGGTTTTCAGGTTCTCCCTGTGAGAAGTCCTCAAGTACGTCTTTCAGACACTGTTTTCTAAACATTGCTATTTGAAAAGCTTGATATTTTGTCAGTTCTTTGAAGATTGTGCACACTGGTTTTGAAACAGTCAATTGCAAACCACAGGATACAGTTCTTCCAGCTTGCTGAGCTGTCATTGCAGGAGCCTGCAACTGCTTCTCTTTTTCCTAACACGAACTACCTTGACCATGTGTACACTTCAACCACTGCCCATTTGAGACTTATCATGATGACTTGCCTGAAATAACTCAGCAAGGCATTTTGCTGGATTTACAGGTGTAAGACTACTTTAACTTTGTTACTTGATGCTTTTAACAAGGTTATATTCTTTTCTGATTCAAAGTTGTGAATTATACACTCCTTCAGTTACAAGGGTTCTTTAGTGCTGTTCTCTCTCTCCTGCATTAAACTGCTCTCTCTGGGCTTTGAGAACTTTTACAGTTGTAGATGTGGCTGTTCACTTATTCCTGTACATCTGATTTTATGACATAAAGAAATTAGAAAAACTTTTTTTTTTGTTGTTATTAAAACACTAGTAATATTCCTTTCAGTCACTGTACTGTCACTGTAGCAAGGAAACTGCCCAGGATTTTGGTTTGCAGATATTTCAAATCCAGCAACTAATGCTGTCACAGAATGAGTGTTTAACACAGTGTAACCACTAGACTACAATGTGCCCTCCCAAGAAATTTCTTGTTTCTCCTGAAATTACATTTAAATTCAACCATTGTCCTGTCTGACACATCAGTCTTAACAGACTACATACTTCCCTTTACAGGGTACTCTTCTGCATATGACCTGGTTCAGCAGGGGAGCATTCCACAAATTACTTAATTCTCTTTGCTGACATGTCTCGCTGGGACAGCCAATACCAGAACGTCACTAATCAGCATTTTCTTTGATGTATTTAATTTTCTTTTAGCGAAATAAAGCTTAGTTTCACATTCAGTGCATAATGAATATCTTGGGGGCCACTTTGAGGTAGTGTAAGAAGGCTCTTGCTGTCTGATTCTGTTTTGCGTCATCTGAGGCTCCTGCTGAGGATCCGACTTCTTTCCCTCTGCTGTGCAAGTGCACTAAACCAGACCTCTTTACTGTTCAACTCCAGCTGTGAAAGGCTTGATCAGCAACTGGTAGATTTTTCATGAATGCTAATTTTAGAGATTCTCTAGTTAGCTAATTGTGGCCAAAGGAAAACCGAAAAGCTTTACAACCATCAAGTATCTTACCATAAAGCGTTACCTTAGGCATTAAGCATTGCCCTTTATTTGTGGGGCATTTTACCTATTCAAAAGCTGTCTGGACACAATCCTGAGTAATGTGCTGTAGAGCTTGAGCAGGGAAGTTTCACTAGATGACCCCCAGTGGTGCCTTCCTACCTTAGCCGTTTTGTGATTCTGTGATTCCCAATGCTTTGGAAAAGAAAATAGAAAGTACCAGAGTGCAAGCAGATAAATTGTTATGTCTACTTTCTATTTTCTGCTAAACTTTTCTGTATTGGCATTCTGTTTCAGAAATTTAACTCATTAACCACTGTAAGGTTCTCCCTGAGCCTCCTTTTTCTGCAGGCTAAACACCCCCAGCTCCCTCAGCTGCTCCTTATCATTGTGCTCCAGATCCTTTCCCAGCCTCATTGCTTAGCTGAGAGTGTTTTCTAGTGGTTACTAGCTTGTCATTTACATAATGCAGAGTTTTAAATTACTCGGCTTATACGGAGGAATATGGTGAAATCAGGCTTCCACCAAGCAAGAATTGTTGCCAAATCCTTCATGGTCCTTTCTTATGTTAAATAAAATTCCAGAATTTCTTTATGGACAGTACATACAAATTAGACCTGAGTCTCTTTATGTAAGGCTTTAAAATATTGTTGGAAGTAATTCATGTGGGCATGATACTCAGTGTGGATTTTCAGTGTGCCTAGTAAAAGCAGGTACAGCCTTGTTTTATGATAGGGATATTCCATGTTGATGAATGACTTGCCTGTGATCAGGAAAGAGAGGTAGGAGTAGCAAACCAGCAATAGAATGTTTAACTCATAACTGTTCCATGAGTTAACCCCTAGGTTCTGCTTCCTCATTAGTAAATCACTTAGATTTACTAAACTGATTGGAGCAAAACTTGCTCTCAGCATCTAGTTCAGCCTTGTAAAATCATCATGAACTTCAGCAAGTTTCAGCACACAATCTACATATTAATGTTTCTTATGAGTAGGGTAGTGAAAAAGGTATTTTATTCTTCTGTCTCTACAAACATAATCTATGATGTAAATTGAGTCAGTTTTGTTCACATCTGGTATGCTGAGTGATGATGTTTTCTATTCATTTTTAGTAAGTGTGGGTTAAGTATATTGACTTTTTTAGTAGTGATATTTTAGTAACCATGCTTACTGGTATTTTATTTTTCAATCCTAATGTTTCTATGTTTGTCCTTAAATCTTATGTACAGTTCTTTCCTTAATCTATCCTGAGTTCTGAAGATTGTTGTAATTTTCAGTCTCCCAGTTCTGTCCTTTCCTGATCTCTTTTTCCTCCTTCTGCTGCACATAATCTCCCTTCATGAGTTTCTTCTCTCCTTGATTGTGAGCTAGTAACCCCTCCTGGATTTCTACAAATGAAATTACCTTGGTTTTGTACTGTACTTTTCTCTGGGTTTGTTTTTAAGAGTACACATTTTTTTCAGTATTTACTATGTGCAAAATTCAAGTCATTTCAGTCACAGTAAGTGTTTCCTAATACGTGCTTGGGTTACTAATGTTTTGAGTTCTCAAGTTCTTCCAGGGGTTTTCCAAGACATACTTAGTGATTTGTGAATTTTAGCATAAAAATACAATAATGTTAAACATATATTTAGTGTTGCATACATTCTTAGAACTTTTTAGAAAATTTTCTTTAAAACTAGATAAACACTTCGAGAAAAATCCTTAAGAAATTTAGCAAAATTCTTATGAGGGGACACTAAAATTTTACAGAATACTTTAGAGTGTAAACTGGAGTGGTGAGACTCAAACTTGGTATTGTTTAAAAACAGGCAGAAGGAACAGGAGTAATAAAGGGATGTGCCATTGCAATGACATCTCTACCCTGCTTTATTTCACTTGGTTGTTTTCTAGAAGACTCAGAATAAGCGCCACCAAATAGTGACTCATATAAATACACATTTGATTTGCAGAAATAAACAGTTCTAAATTCAGCAAAAATTTTCCTAGAAACCAGATTTCACAAAACTACTATGTGAAATTAATCTTTGATCCTTTCTGTGAAGCTTTTTTTCTGAATTAGAAAGTGTCCTTCTGAAAGAAACAAAAGAAGCAAATGTGCTCAGGATCTAATTATTTTTTTTCCTGTGAAAAAAGTGAAGTAAGTATTTGTGTCAGTGTGTTTTCTATGCATAATTTCTGAACTTTATAGAATCTGAAAGTGTTATCATAGAATGGTTTGGATTGGAAGGGGCCTTAAAGATCATCTTGTTCCAGCCCCCCTGC
>VZRQ01001982.1:140214-369484 GCA_013397975.1 Machaerirhynchus nigripectus
TCTTACGTTAGGGGTCCCCAATGTACTGAAATGAGCTACTGATAGTGTCCCAGTTATTTTTGAATTAATATAGAACTTACTAGAGTGCCAAATGTGAGTATTTCAGATGTAATATTGTATCACCATTGCTGTGTATTTCATGTTTCCAAAGGTGAACACTTTTCTCGCTTGTAACGCAGATTAATCTGACTTTGTAGCTTTGTTTTTGAGATACCCTGAATTCTGACACCATTTAGCAATGGAATCAAGGTCTGACACATGCATATTTAGGATACTTATCTTCAGGGATACAAGTTATTATTCAGGTAATAATTCCTTATCATAATTATAACTTAGACTTGACTCTTGAAATAGAGTGTGGCTGTTCAAACTGGACTTGAAAAATGCAGTAAGGGGAAGAAAGACAAATGTACACTGCATATAGATGGGGAAAAAGTCCTACCAACCAAAAAAACTGCCACTGACTATTCTTTTACTGAGAAACATTGAAAAATAGTGTGGTGTATTTTCATTTGGTTCTGGACCACACTTTTAAAGTCAGTCTTCTATATCATCTCCCATTTCTGTTACTTTAATTCACATTGCAGAGCAGTCTTGAAATACACAAAATTAATCTCTTTTGGAAAAGAGTTCCAAGACTCTGCTTTGGAAACCTGGGGTCTAGCACCTAAGGAAACCCTCATGTGAGGTATTTTATAGTATTTTCTCCATTAGTGAAAACTTCTATTTTGTGAGGTGAGAAAATGGCTTCTTGATGACTGTCTAACCAGGTTTTGCATGATAAATCAAGACAGCTAGGTTCATAAGCCTTCAGAATGCTTTGGAATACATATATTATAGAAATTATTAGTATGTTTTGCATACAGTGATTGCATAGTTATATTGAAATATACTTTCAGTGCAGTTAAAGTTAAGCAGGCAATCAATCAAGTTGAAGAGGTGCTGAAGTTACTCTGTGTTTGCTTGCATTAATGAAAATCACTATCTTTGCTATTTTTAGAAAAAGATATAAAGCTTCAATTCCAAATTTTCGGTGCTGACCCATGCAGAAAGATTATTTCTGTACATCAGGGCTGCATTCTTCAGTACATGTGGGGGTGGAGTGTGAATACCCAGTACCAGCATCCTACAGTCTAACAGAACTCACCTCCCAGATGTGACTTCCATCCTTTACTGATGACTGTATTTTCTTAGTGGCTATGAAAATCAAACTAAACAGCTGATCCCATAGTCTTCTCCCCCTTTGAAAATACTTTAACAGGCAAGTCAAACAGTAGTTAAATTGGTTGTGTTATAGCTTGTTAAATTAGTCATGGAAATCCTGAGCCAGTAGACTTCAATACTGCATGGAAAAATTGAAGATGTTTGTATTACACATAAATGTCTTACCCGTCTGTAGAATGTCCATAACATTGGAGGTAAAATGTAATGTCCCTTATTGCATACTTCTAGCAAAATCTGTTTTGTGTTTATAAGTTAGTTTTAGCCCTACTATATTTATGCCTTTTTAAAACGCTTCTTTGATCCTTTTCATTTATTTTCCTTTCTCTAAATATGATATGCGAGTGTGAATCCTGTGATTAATTCTCATGCATTTATTCTATCAGCTGGTCCTCCATATTAATGCTGGTGTGGTAAAGATGATGAAATTACCCTAATTTTTACCCCCAAAAATTCATACAGTATGACTCAATAAGAGCTTTCATATGAAAATATTCAAGGATGCTGTATGAAAATATTTCATAGACTTTCAGATATGAATCTTTAAAGCTCCATACACATTTTAAAAATAAAGTAAGAAATTTATGTAGAGGTTTGAAATCTTTCAAAAAGGGAGTAAAACATTGAACAACTTTTTCTTATAGGGTAAGAATTTTATGCTAAGAATTATTTTATTAATTTTATTTGTAAATTCCCTGTGATGCATTGAAAATCAAATTCAACAGCAAAAACTGCTGTTTGCAAAATGAAAGTTAACTAATTTTGACTACTAAATAAACATTTTGAGTTTATTTCTATGTTTGTGTGCTTCTTTAAATGTTACTAAAATACCTTAATGTTTAAGTAATTTCTTAATTTATGATTTAACTAGATATGCTTTTGGAAATATTTGTGGACCCAAATGCAAGTACTTGTATACTAATATGTGCAAACATTGACTATCAGAGGGGATGGGTTTAGGTTTTGCCTATTTGTTCAGTGAAGGAGAGATAGCACTGATTTGATGCTGACAAAATGGTAGGTGTATGTGTGGCTTTCTAAAGAACTTGTGAGGCTTGGTTTGATTCACAAATTGGTTTAACTTGCTACAGATGTCTCAAGAAAGAAAAGTTGGTGGTGAATATCAGACATCAAGAATTTTTTCTTACTGTTCTATTTGAGGTTGCAATTAGTGACAGGTAATACAGCTATAAAATCCTAATGATTTCCATTACTTTTGATTATTAGAACTGAACCTCTTCAAGAAATTATTTAGACTCTGGGTAAAAACATAAATACCCTGTGTTAGCTTTAAATTTAATTTTCCAGTAACTCAAATGAAAAGGTAAGAAAACTTGCAGCTGTTACTTGTATTTTATTATAAACAGCATACATAGGCTGGAATGAAACAATGCCTCTGGTTCTGTGAAGCCCATGTGTTGTCTTTCTGTACTCAAAATTATAGAACCAATTCTTTGCTGAATTATGTTTTTGTATCGGTAAAATTTGAGCACCTTTCTGGATTCCTTTTGAATTACTCATCCTTTCATTGTGTAAAAAATAAAACTTGAATCTGAGTGATTGACCAAGTTCAAATGGTGAACAGTATAATCTACATTAGCTGTAAGACTGAGAGAAGTGCTCCTGAAGTAACCTAATCCTGTCATGTAATATACTTATGCCAACTTGGTAACTTTTTAGCCTCTCTTTCCCTCTGTGACCTTTTGGGGAACACAATGAAGATTATCTGGAATCACATAAAGACATTTAAAGAGTTGTTATAATTTTTGGATATGTGACTTGATTTTTTTTTCTAATTAAATTTTTTTGTATAATGATGTTGCAGTATTTCTGAAGAAATAATTATACATCATGGCAACTTCAGTTGCCCGTGTAGGGATAAGTCACTGTTTTTTCATTAAAAAATCCCCATCATTATTGACTGGATTCGTATTGCTTCTGTCTAGTTTAATTTATAATGTTATCCCAGACTTCTGTCCTCAGAAGACCTTGTTTCCACCTAAGTTTTTTATTTTAATCCATGGCCTTCCCACCTCTGTCGTAATTGCTTAATATTTATGCATTATCCTGAAGTATGAAATGCTTTGACAATGCAATGGTTTTGTGAATTCTTTCAGCAGTCTTCTATTCAATATGTTCTTTTTTTATTGTAGATACAAATTAAAACAAAGATGACATGTTTGAAAGTGAAGGTGCAGAACAAAACTGTTCTGCCATAGGAGAAGAATATGTAGTACCTGCCCGTCAAAATCATTAAATTATGTTGTTAGAGCAACTGGTTAGCCTCTTCCATACTTAAAATATCTTGTGTCAAGTAATTAGTGCTGCTTAATTGTATTTTATTGCAAAAAAGGCAAGTAATTAAAGAGGTTCTTGCAATGGCTGTGGGGCCAGAAAGGGTCAGAAACTACTTGTAATTGGAATGTGTTTTGTGAATATAAATTAATAGGTCTAGTAATCTGTCTCTTCATTCCCCAGGATCCAAAAAATGTATCCAGCATATTTGATTTATTGTTCCTTGCTTGGAAATATTAATGGATAAAAATTAGCTCTTGTCCTCAATCTTTTTTTTCCTTTGTTCTTATCTGCTTAGGCAATCTATAACATGTGTGATGTATTTAGCCCTGTCCACACAGACAAATGGCCCAGTAAAATCCATTTTGGACTTTTCAGGGCCTTTCTCTGTATTCTGGCTGTCAATCCTGTGTTACAGCAGGTTCTTTTTCTCCAAGTTTGGTCTTCTGCATGAAAACTTCCTGAGCATTTGATAAAAGACAGCAGCCATCATAATCCAGAAATACAGATCTTTGTGCGAGAGAAAAGATTTCTAAAAACATAATATTTGGGTTGTCAGCAAGTGCCCAAATCAGTCAGCCAAACTAGTTCAAACAATCTCAGTTATGGAATTAGAGCCTATTGTTAAGACAAGAACCTGCACTTTTTTCATGGTGTGAGGAGGTAGTTTTTATTTCTCTTCAGGACTTCTGGATTTGATCACCAAGTGTTTTTGATGCTGAGTACAGAATCCATTATCTGGCAGTAATGGTTCTTTACTTAAAGAGAAAACTGTGCCATCCTGAGGGCGTGGGGGATTGAAATTAAAGACATTCTGAAGCAGTGCAGTAGTTGTGCTGTAAAGCAGTACTGACATTTGCTTAAGTAGCTGCGATGCAGAGTGAGAGAGGAGCAGATTACAGCCCTCCATTAAATACAACAAAATTATTACCCAGCAAAAGCCTTACCAATCCCAAATGTAGGTCAGTAAGTCTTCCAGTGACTGCAGTTGGAACTGTTCTGTCTAATCCAAGCAATATTCCCCATGTTCTCCATGCTCTCACATTGTAGGGCTTTGCAGTTGACAGTCTGACAGTCCCATCTGTTTCTCTTCATCTCTGAGCTTTGATCTCATCCTCTCTTTATGTGTCTTCCCCTAACAAGGTCATTCCTACCTCTTCTCTGTGCATACCACTGTAGCAGGAGCTTGTGTTAATTAGGTATGTGGGGCACAGGGAGTTATTCCCAGGTGGCACCTCTGCCATATGATTTTGAAATCGCTCTTTGCAATGAGAAGGAGAGCTTTATTTCTCCCCTCAGGCCTGCCTTAAGGTACAAAAGTTGACTTCTTTTTGGATATGAACCTTTCAGTACCTTGCCAGGCATAATTCAACAGAAACAATTTTTTTTTAATAAAGCAACCAAATTCTTTTCCTGAGCCTTTGAAAAAAAGCAATATTCACTGATGAAATCAGAAGAAAGAAGGATAATGAAAACTTCTTTCCCCAACAGTTGTTCCTAAATTTTGCTTTTAAAAAAAAAAAAGAAAAAAGATGTTTCTTCATTCCACATCGTATCCATCTCTTACCCACTATGCTTTTAGTAATTGATGCTTTGCAGTATTTTTCGCTCTTTAATCTTGCTTTGGACTTTCTGGATTTGCTTTTCTTACATGCATATCATAATGTTAATATTTAACTTGTTTAGCTTTACAGTTAGTAAGTGTTTAAAGGGCATTCTTCTTTTAATGATTACACAGCTGTACTGGTGATTGCTCCATGTGTTGGATGACTTGTGTAGGTAGTGCAAAGTGATAGTGCTTTGAAAGTGTTATTGCAATTTAATATGTTTGCATATGGAGCAACTTTGGGTACAGAAATGCCTGTTTTACCTTTAGCAATGTACTAGGATAAATTGTCAACATTTACTGTCTGAATTTGCTCAAATAATTGCAAAAAGCAAACTTCTATCATTCAAATACAGCAAAAGAATTTATTTTCTAACTTCCTCAGATGTTACCAAAATTTAGATGTACACAGATCCCATGTGTGCTGAGTATAATGCCCTTTTCACTCTTCCTTTAAACCAACAATTTCTTCAGCCTAGCAAAAATCATTTGAGATGATTAATGCTAGAAGTGCTGTTTAATTAAAGATTAAAAAAATTTATATACATACCTATTAGAGGTAAATAGTATTGCATTTTGAAATTTCCAGTTAATTTAAAGGGTAAAAAATGTGGTGGCCATCATTTTGTCCCTTGATTTGCAATTCAAGTGCTACTGTTTGATTTAAGTAGTAGTTCTTTTGGAAATAATTTTAAATAAGTACATGCGTATTTCTTCTTGCTTTAAAATTTAGTCTTAACCTTATCAAATTTTATCAGAATGCAGATATGTGTGTTCAGCAGAAACTAAACAAGAATATACAAATATTTTTTGGAGTTACAGCAAAGATATGGAAGATGTTCTGCTGTTTTTTCATGATGAAAAGTGCCAGGCTTTTCTTTAAAACTGAACACTGTCACATGAATATGCATTAGCTTAACTAAATATCCAGAGATTTAAAATTCATGTTCCCAAATATTTACTTAACTGCCCTGATGAAGATAGTTGCTTACAAGGCCATAAGCCTCCGCTCTCATTGGTTAAAAGATAGTTTATGGCTTCATAGCCTGTCTTCAATTCAAGTCATGCCAAAAATTGAGGAATTATATGCTATCTAGATTATTTTAAGGCATGTTAAAAATGTATTAACCCTCTGCGATTTGCATTTTTCATGAGAGATTAATACTCATTTGCATGAATTTGTCATCATTCTGTCTTTTCAAAAAACAAAGTCTGAAAGTCTTCTGTTAGTTCGGTTGGTGTACACAGTCAGTTGAGAGGAGAAAGGTCCCTCTGCCAAGTATGAAAAATTAACTCAAAAGTCAGCAGCAGTGTTCTTTGTTCTTCACTTAACTTAGTCCCAACAGATGGAAAAGACTATATAGTTCATATCTTCATAGGACACAGGAGGTTTGGAGAATTTACGGCTCTGCCATAGATTTTCCTCTAGCATAGTTAACTTCTCTAGTTACAATCCTCCCTGCCAAGGATGGAATTTATGATTTCTTTCATACGAAACTATCTGCTGTATTGCACTTGATAACTTAAATTTATTACTGTGCTTCTATAACTACTACATGCCAAAAAACTATCCCTGTGTTTCTTTTATTTCATAGAAAGTGTTTGGTGTTCAGATCCTCCTTTTGCCAATACCTTTGATGGTGCTTCTTTAAGCAGCCAAACCACCCATTCATGATAGTAGTGGAAATTGTAGGCCTGATGTAATTGTCACCTAAGGAACCTGAACATTCTTCTGAGGCTCCTTGGAAGTGCAGACACTTTTCTGTGTCTCATTCCCAGCTTCTTGTTAAGCAAATGGAATCCAAGTAGTGGTCATCTTTTGCAGGCTACAGTCTCCTACTGTAGTTAGTTTATTTCATCGTAGGAAGTTCTGGTTCCTTGCAGAGAGCTCTGCTTCTTTCTGGCCTAAACTATTTCTCCTATGTTTGGAGAGACAACAGAGACAGCATTTCTTTCCTAAGGCAGTTGCTGACCTGGGTCAGTTTTACATCCCCAGAGTCCTGCAGCCTGTAAATTTTGTGTTCTGCCTGACTCAAGTCACTTGGGATTAGATCTTCCCCTTCAGTCAGTGTCCTTGTCCCATCCTTGGTGCCTTCTGCTGCTTGCACCGAATGTATGTTCCCTTCTTTTCTCCTTTGCTACTTTTCCCCTGCATGGGGCCCTACCAGGGCACCTTAGCAACTCTCTGGAAACAGGGCATGAGCACCTGCCTGGCACAGGCCCCAGGTGAGACAGGCCTGTGGTGGAGGCTTGGAAGAAGAACTGTGCTGCTGCTTTCCTGACATGGGGTGAGGAAAAGATGTTCCTCCTGACTTTTGTGTTTCTTAAATGTGGTGGATGACATTGCTATTGACCTTGTGTTGTGTTGGGATGATTAAATTCAGAAATGGTTGAAGGGAGATCCAAGAAGCAGCTGGGAGAGCTGGAGTGATATTCAATGGCATTAAGATCATCTGACCTTTTAGACAAGGATGGAAAAGAAATGTGATTTTTTATTATGTACCTTTCTTAATGAAGTAGGTATGGAAGAATTGAGAATATCAAAGTAGGTGAGTTTGCACTCAAAGTTCATTTTCATACTGGAGTAGATCAAGCTTCATCTCCTATACAGTGAATTAAGATTATGTGAATCTGACCGGGCTCCAAATCCAGTATAACAGTTTTCATAGCTAATCTGTGTAGCACTGTGTGAATAGAGCTGGTTCATGTACTTCGAGCAAGAGGAAAGCCTGTAAAGTTTTTTATGATCTGAGTAAAAGAAACCCCAACAAACCCAGTCTCACACATAACAGAAGTAGCATAGTTTTAGTTTTTGCTGTTTACAGCTGAAGCCGAGCAGCAGATATATTAGTGGATCTGAAATTTGTTCAGCCTCACATCCAAAGATTAATAGCCTCGCTTTTTCGGATGCAGTGTTTATTATGTCAGTTCTTAGAAGAATGGAGCACAGTATTGTACTTGGAGTAATGATTTGGAAAACGCTTCAACCTCAATTGAGTGTTACTTAAACATTTCAGGAAATGGACCCTTAAACTAGCAGTTTTATCTTCAGAGAGTTTATTTTTAGGGTGAACCTGCTGGTTCTTAAAAAAGCCTGTAGGGATAAACAAACGTTAGTTTTCATCATGTTGAGAAGTATTTTTAAGCAGAGACACTCTATCTTGTCTCAGAATCTGTACTAAGCCAGATTACTGGCTGAGCTGGAGCAGAATATAAGCTTTTATGTATGGTCTAGGAAGCACTAATACTTTTACTGTTTCTTGATGATACATTGCTTTACAGGAATTTATTAGGACCTATGTTTCCTCTATGAAGGATGAGCATTAAGCTGCAGTAACGTCAGTGTAGTGGTTCAACCCTGACTGAGGAAAGAATCACATATTGGCTTCTCAACCATACATATTTTCAGTTTTCCTTTAGAAACAGTCATTCTGCTGAACAGCAATGTGTTACTGAAGGTACACAAACAGATATGCAAACCTTCTGCCTCAATCTAGTTATGTCTTCATTGCACAGTTTTTGACTTTGAAATCAAGGTCTTGTTTTCTTTAACAAGATTTTCGTATGTTCCTCTGATATCTGTCAGTTTGAGTTAAAATCTTAAATATATAAATAAATGTTCACACCTCTCTGCCTTGTGCGTGATTACTTCTATTCATAGATCAATATCTAACTGTAACTTTGTGGGTGTTTTTTGGTAGAGAACCACCATTTTGGTTATATTGAGAAATACAGCATGCACTGTATTACTTTCAGCTGTACTTGACGTTCCCTTGGATAATTTGCCAGCATACCACTGTGTAAACTCTCAGGTGGGTCTTTCTGTAAAATCTCTGTGAAGTTAAATGATAATAAGGGGCACTAGTAACATGTAAAGCTCTAAACATAGAATGCTGTTATGTTTGTGTTTTCTTCTGTAGCCACAGTAAATGCGTGTTTCTTGAGACAAGGATGCTTCTGAAAAACTTGACATTGTCTACTGTCTCCTGAGATCTGTAAATTAGGAATAATTTTCTGCCTCTCTGCAGTTGTGTCCAGCAAAGTATTATTGTTTCCAGATTACTTTGGAAATGCTGAACAAGGAATGCTTTTTTGAAGAGCCCAGAGTAAGGGTAGAAATGTCACTGAGGTTCTGCTTATTTTCATTGGGCTGGTGCATCATGGCAGAAAGTTCAAGATCAGTGGGTTTGTGTGAGGTTGGTGTGGAAATGCTGAAAAGTGTCATCTGTCAAGTTAATGATGAAATGTTGTGAAGAAATCAGTGAGAATGGTTTTATAAAACTTACTGAAAGCAACACACCCAGAAAAACTCTGTTGGAAACCTGTTACTGTTAAAATAGTAAAAATATTCTTACTGCCTTTTAAAACTGACAGAGCAAGGTGCAGGCAGCAACAGAGAGATTACTAGAGAAAGATGATGCTTGCTTATAGATTTTTCATTTCTGGGCTGCTACTTGGATATGTTAAGAGCTAACAGATTGATTGTTCTCTTCAAACTGTGTTTTTAAGTTCTTTTACTTTAAACAATCGAAAGATTTTAGCAGAATTATTTTTGAATAACATACCCTGTAGACAGGCTTATAGTGTGCTCTCTACTACTCTCAGATGCATAAATCTTCAAAGTAAAAGTTACTTCAATGTTAGTGCATTCTTTTGATTCTCCAGAACATACATAGTAGCTGTGTTTTTCCTGGATAACCTATTTGCTTTTGAAAGAACTTGTGGGATTTGTGTTAATAAAATCTGAATTCTTTAATGTGCAAGCATGGGATACAGTGGTATGTAATGTTACCACCTTTTAAAGTTGGAAGCTTATAAATTGTAAATGTGTTATTGAGTAGTGAATGGAGAGAGGGGATGAGTAAAAAGGTGCTTAAGTGATCCTGATGGAACCAGTGTGGTGAAAGCTTAATTGTTTAGTCTTTCACTGACCTTTTTACTGCACTGTGTGATGCTGTAAGTATATACATATACACACACATATATAACATTATGCTGTTAATGACTCTGCTAGGTTTTTCATAAATTTATGCATGCTTTCAAAACTATTTTAAAGGCTAATATCTAAAGATTGTTAAATTGCAGGGCATCTCTGCCTTTTGCAAGCTGCAATTTTAGGGACTGAGTGAGAACTCAAAATCTGTATAAAGTCTTTTTTCTTTTTCAAGTTTTCTTCCTTTTGTGTTTTTATCTATTACCATTAAAGGCACCTTTTATCAAAACTGTTAGTTTCATGATTGAATCATTCAGGAGCTTGTAGGATATTCAGAATTTTTGCATTTGTTCTTTAGAAATGATCTTCTGAGAAGCAGAGAAGACCAAAAACTTCCCACTTTTAATACCTTTTTCTAAAAATGTCTCCAGATTGTATTGGTTCTTGACATTCATCTCGCCTAAAAGGAAGTAATTTAAGAAAAATGAAAGTGTCAAGGTAGCTAAAATGAAACATTAAATAAAAGGGAGTTTGACTTACAGGTTATATATCCAACCCCTCTGAAAAATCTTGTTTTGAAGATGGGTATCTGCCCTTTCACAGAGTGTCCTGGTGTACACAGAGCAGTGAGGAAACTGGTACTTTTTTGGAAGATATGTACTGAGATTGGGAATGTTCTTAGGAGTACTCCTGTGGAAAGTGTTTTGGAGCTATTTCTGTATCATTGTTTTGCATCAGAAATCTGAACTCTTGAGCTTTAAAATACAGCCTTTTATGTGACTTCTCTTACTTTTATTAAGAGAGACAGTTCCCTATAAAGGGGGAAGATGGGCCCTATCCAGTTGAGTCTAAAACATTGTTGCCATGCATAGGCAGTGTTGAAAGGTACTGAGACGCAATTCCTGGGAGGTTCACATTTTAATGACTAAGCCTATTGTAACGGAAGAAAACTGAAAAGAAAATGTGAGGTATAGATTTTCAAGCTGAGTAGAATTTTTATTCTTTGACTGAATCACTCAAAGTTGTTGTAGTGGAAGATAAACTCAATTTTCTGTAGCAGGAGAAAATGATCCTTCGTTCTGAGTAGAGACCTGTTGCTTCTAATCAGAGTTTTGTTCATGTGAGAACTGGGGAGCAAATATAAAGTATTGGAAAAGAGCATTAAAATGCAATGTATGCTCAATAGTGGTTTTCTTTCCACTAAAGTTTTTTGGTTGAAGAATGATTCAGGACTAGTAAAGCAAAACACCTGAAGATTAAAAAGTTTAACTTCATAAATAAATCCTAGTCTAGAATTATATATGAAGCTATCTCCTTTCCTAGAATGTAAATTTTCGTTGCAAAAGATATACTAGAGGCTGGTTTCTTTATATTCTCAGTAAAAAAAGCATTATCCATGAAGATAAACACCTTCTTCAGGGGGACTAAAGATTGTGGGTTTTACCTTAACATATTCCAGGGCCATGCCATTTTTCATGTTTTGGAAGAAAACCTTCTTAGTAAAGGAACACCAGGCATAAATCCTGAGAATCTTTCATCTGGATCCTTTATTTATTCGTTGAATGAGCAGCAAAGTGCAATAGTGTGTAGGTGTAGCCACATTAGGGTTGTTCATAGATACACATCTTCGGCAGGACTGACTTTACAGTTACTCCATAACATATATCTTTTGGCTTCTCATTTACTTTGCAGAAGGGAGCATTTGTTTTAACCCAGAGTGTTTGTAACCAGGAGTATCTGTCATACAAATAATAGTTCTTGTCTGAATACCACGATGTGCCCATTTTGACAAAGGCGTGGCAATTTAAGCGAGCCAGAATGGCACTTGTCTGTGTCAGAACATGTATTTGCAAGGTGAACATGCAGGTGACATCTGCCTTTTGTTACTATTCCTGATGATCCATGCAGATCTATCATTTCTATATGTTGCATTGGAGCTTCAGTAGAGGCTGGCATCGATAATCCAGATCTTTCATTTGTGCTGACCCTTTTTCAGTCTAGGACCACAGAAACAGCTTGACTTGCTCTGAAAATGGTCAGAAACCTCCCAGGAAATATGTGGTGCAAGACAGTGAAGCTGAGTTTTCAGTGATTTTCATTCTCTTAACTGCTGAGGCAGCTTGGTAAAAGAAGGAAGGTAGTAAGTTAGGAGCTGATGGATGAGGAAACAAATAAATTAGTCCAGATAGCAGTATAAAAGCAGAAGTGAACTGGGACAGAGGCAGTAGAAAGAGGGATAAATTAAAGGGAAGGAAGGGAAAAATAGCAATAAATATGAGTTGAAAGGAGTAGAGTGAGGTGAGGGGTAGAAAAAAGGAAAGCTGGCTGTGGTGAGCTTCTTGCCCCTTTCTTTTCCTCTTTGAGAACCCAAAAATTTATCTAGAGTTCTGCTGCCCCAGACATATTGACATTCCATGCTTGTCTTGTTCAGTGTGATGGCAAATTTTGCTTTTCTATTCTATTTATTTATTTAAACCAATACATGTCAAATATTTGTTAAGTCAAATAGTACTGCCCCAGCCAGGAGATAATATGTTGAGTGCCTGGTAAGCACTAGTTTGAGTCAAGCAAGTGTTTTGGTAGAGGTCCTGCAGTTTTACACGGGAACCTTTCCACTTAGGATGCACAGAGTAGGATACTACAGAGATAACAGCATAACATGGCATATCTTGGAGTTCTTGCCTGCAAAGCTCCTGGATGCTTTACTGAAAGAAAAGGAATCAAGTAAAGGCAAAATGACTACAAGAAGGGAATGTGTTATTCCCAAGTTAGGGCAATAGAAAGCCCATGGGAAACAGATGTGGTTTGCTGCTGCCCCTCTTCACAGCTACTTTGTGTCTGGTTGAAAGATATAAAGCTTGACTTTCGGAAGCATTGCGTGTGCAGTTGCAGCTGAAGTAAATGAGAGCTTTTTGTTTTGAACATTGTGCTTGGACTTTTTGTTGTCCTTTACAGCGAAATGTAAAAACCGAGTTCATGTGTTTCAAGTAGGCCCCTAAGATTAATGGATAGCAGTGACAGTTTGGGGGCTAATATATATATTTTTCCCAACTCAAGCTTGGAGCTAATCTCTTCACCATAGATGTGATTTCAAGATGAACTTGTGCATTTTTTGCTCTTACATACTCTGGGGATAAATACCTAGAGATGGTAGAAAGGGAAATAAATTCTCTGTGCATGGTCAGGATGGATGCTCATTAACGTGGTGTATGCCTGAACAGTTTTAAAATAATAATACACTTTTTATAGAACAGGGTCTAATCACTAGTTCCACTTGCATTTCTAATTTTAAAACTTCTTCATAAGCATTTTGAACAATCTTTAATTGTGTTGGGAATTTTAACAGGCGAAATTAGGATTTCCCATCCAAAGTCATACATTCAGGAATGAAGCTGTGTGCCAGCATGTCTTGGCTGATAATCCTTGTTTTCTGGTCTGGAACATTTGGTACCATATTCTATATAAGTGTAGTCTCCTGTCATTACTGAATGCATTGTCATTCTGGAATGCAACAATTTGTTAAAATCTGTCCTTAATTTTTAAATATACAAAACTAGGTCTCTTTGCACATGTTTCTAGTGGGGCAACTTAAAATTTTATATATCTGTAAAAAGGGATGGGCAGGTTCCAAGGTCTAACTTCCACTATTAAAGAAAAGGTTCATTATTCCAGGGCATGTGTGTGTGAGGGAGAGTGCAATAGCTCTTCATGTTTCCATGTGCTCACATGTTCCCATGTATTTGCTTATGTAGATAAATCCATGCCTGGTATGAGTTAATTTGCCAAAAATACAAAAGAAAGTCTTTTCTAAGCCTGCTAGGAGTCGGAAACAATTTACCAATATATGATCAAGCAAGCCACAGCAAAAGAGAGAAGATGATCCTGTCAATGCTGGATGTTTTAATTGCATTTAGAATAATACCAAATGAGAAAACAAATCTTTTTCAAACTGACAAATACAAACTTTTTCTCTGTTTCTTGATGTATAATAGTAAGGTGGAATATCAGCACTGACACAGTCAGGATGGTGGCTGATGGAAATTTCTTATTAAAAAATAAACTGATTTGAAGGAAATTCCTCCATCCAAATCCTGTCATGAGCAGAGAAATTGTTGCAAGAATGAGATCAGTTGTGGGAGAGATGGCTTTGATAGACTTCAAAAAGAGATGGCCAAAGATGCAGGTTAAAAGATGCAGAAGAGACAAGGGAGTGAGACTTCCCCTTTTTTGCGTGACACCCATGTGGCCTCTATCGCTGGCAGTAGCTTGCCATCTTCTGGTCCTTTGACATGTGGCAGCCAGCAGCTTTGTTTCTGTTTTGCAGTCAGAAATGCAGACACTGCCTCTGCACTGAGAGGATACTGTGAGCTAGCAGAGAACATACATTTACAGCATACCAGCTCTTCCACTCCAGTTCCCCTTGCAGGGTTTTGGGTACGAGTAGTATTCTATCCTCACTTTGTGTCAAGTGAGATAGGTCACTCCATGTTCAAAATGTCCATGCAAGAAAATAATGCCAAGAAGCTGGTGATGGAGAAAATTCACATGTAGAGTTACTTAGCAGTGACTTTTTCTTGACAATTTCAGTTTTAGAAGATCAGCTCAGCCCCTTTTATAGAAGAACTTTCCTGATGACATAAGCCTCATAGTGGAGGACACAGCTGTGTACAGCCTAGGGATGACTTCAGGTCCTGTGCTTTGGCATATGGGTTTCAGACTGTAGAAATATTAAAACGGTGCCTTCATGTGTCCTTGCAGATTTGTCAATTGATGAACATTAATTAATTCACAGAATCACACACAATCACAGAATGAATAAGGGGCCACTGAAGGCCATCTGGTCCAAGCTCCCTGCTCAAGCAGTGTTCCCTGGACCACATCACTGACCTTTTGAATATCTCCAGGGAAGGAGACTCCACCCCCTCTCTGGGCAATCTGTTCTAGTGCTTGGTCACCAACAAAGTAACATTTTTCCTCACATTCAGGTGGAACTGCCTGTGCATCCGTTTCTGTCCATTGCCTCTTGTCCTATTGCTTGGCACCACCTCCTGACACTCTCCCTTCAGATACTTATATGCAATGCTTTAGAAAAAAAATAGCCTAAAAGTGTGAACATGAAATTGTAAAGTGGTTTAGGAAATTAGTTGTCAACAAGAAAATATTTTTGATACAGTGTTCAACACCTAAACATGGTAAAACTGCTTTTTCAGAAATTTTTGCAATGTAATTTTGTAACCGCTTCTTAGAAAAGTTAATTGATATCTATGTTTTTAATTTGTAGGTACATTGAAACCTTGAAGGAGCACAAGCCAAAAATCATCTGGGATGAACAAATTGCTGAACATTACTTTGAATACAAAAAGTGAGTTACATTTTTTAACTTACCATTCTGCAAATATTTTTGGGCATGAGCCAGTGACTGTAGTATGCAACTGAATTCAGCAAATGGAAATTCTGCTGGTTGTGACCTGTGTGTCAACACTGAACTGCAGCATAAAAGAGTGCTTTGGGTGAGAGGAGAAAATCAGAGAAGGATTCATGAAATTACATAAACTAGAACAATCTTTAGAAGAGAAGTCTGATGAGTCATATCTATAGAAATTATCCATCAAAGTTATCTACTGAGTGTCAGTTAATCAGAGGCTCTGAGATGAGTACTGTGAGCTGTCGGGTGATTACCAATAACTCAGCCAAAAATAGTTCTGAGAAAAATCTATGGTACAAGAGCCTGGTTTCACAAGTCCTACTGCTAAGATTGTTTAAGCAATGAACTTCCATTAGATGGGATGGGTAGAGAAATGTAATAGAAATAAAACCAAGTGACTTCCAGATAAAGTTTTTGAAAGAACTGAGAGCATTAACGGGTAATAATGTTCTTTGTCCTCCCTTTTTCATCATGAAATGACAAGAGGATTCCTGATCTAGGAAGAATCCATTTAAAATAGATTGAAATAAATAAACCCAGCAATATCTTATTAATCCTCTGATAATTTGCTCTTTTTATGCAAACATACCAAAATACGCTAAAATGATACAAATAAATCCTACTACTTCGACAAAGCTGTCTTCTATATTACTGAATGCATTGTTAAGGTGAAGACACACAACTGAAAGGAAGAGTAAAACACATTTTAGAAGGTTTAATAAAAACAATCAAAACGACTTCATTAATGATTTCCATAACATTCTTGTCTAAAATATTTTTAAATATCAAAAAAAAAAAACAACCAAAAAACAAAAACCAAAACTAAACCTACAAATCACCTACCTTTGTATTTTTAGTTTATTTTTCAAGGTTTTTCTCAGCCTGTAATTTTCTTCTGACTTTTATTTCTTACCAGAAAAAAAAAATCTGTTGTTCAGCAGTGTTTTAATTTGTTTTCTGTGTTTTTATGAAAGGACTGGGATCTGTATTCCTTCATATTTAATTATTTGGTAGCCTGTTGCAAAATTACTTTGTACCAAACAATTACAGTTTTTTTGTGTTAACTAAAGAGGAATAAATCAGAAGCTCTGTTTTACTGATCTTTAATGTAAAATCCAGTTGCAGACACAATGAGCACTGGATGAAAACATGCCCTCAAAAGAGTAACTCTGAGGACTCTGTTTGAATGGCATGCTTCTGGGATTCATGTCTGAACCACATTTCTTATATGGCAAAATGAACTTGTGGGAAAGGGATAGCTTGCCAGTAGTACTCCCTCTTTTTTCTTTGAAGCCAACCTTTGGAGGTTCTTCTGTGTGGGCTTCCTGGAGGAATTTTTGATGCACGAAGCACACTGTGCATGAAAATCACTCTAAACTTCACTTGTGCTGTGCTTGGCAGTCAGCTGTGTGGTTCAGCTGGCTGCAGGGGAGGGTTATTTAAGGATCTCTTTTTCAGTTACCACTTCGTTTTGCAAAGGTTCTATTATATTGGAGGGGGATGGCAGCCAGGCCTGAAATATGTATGCTTTCCTGGTGAAAGCCTCTCACCTGGAAATCTTGCATGTCTGCAGTGGCTGAGAAATGAAATCATGAATCTTTAGGCAAAGCACAGCTAATGATTTCATGTAGCAGGCAGAGACTGTCTGTTACAAATATTTGCAGAAATCTGAGTGCTTGTCCCAGTACACAGTCAAGTATTCATTTATGTAAATTGTGAGATTTTAGGAGCAATTCCTTCTTGGTCTGTCCATGCACTCTACATTTGCTCCTGGCTGAAGTGGTAAAGTGGTGAAGTGGTGCTGTGAGACCACTCATAACTCATCCTTTTCATTACTAGGGGTTTAAAATGCAACCTTGGTATTTGTGCCTAGTACAGCTTGGCCTGTCTGTATATTTTATACTGCTGGCATTTAATTTAGCCTGAAAGATAGTCATTCAGGGAATTGGAGGAAATCTTTCACAGTTTGCATCAAAACCCAAATGTCTTCATCTTTTTCAGATGCGCATTTAGCAGGCACAACTGTCTGTTACTATCTGTCAGTTTTGTCATCCAGTTGCAACAAAATATCTCAGTGTTTACTATGATAAGGTATCAAACCATCTCTGTTGTGAGAGCTCTTCTTGGATCCTCTGTTTTCACTGTCAGCCTTTTCACAGTATCACAGAATCTCAGAATGGTTAAAGTTGAAAAGGGACCACTGGAGATCATACTCAAGATGTAGAATATGTTACTCAGGATTGTACCCAGGCAGCTCCGGAATATCTCCAGTCAAGGAGACTCCACAACCTGTCTGGGCAACCTGTGTCCATGCCCAGCTAGTGACAGGCCTCCAACTAGACCCTGTGCCACTGATTATGTCCCTCTGGTGTCTGCCATTCAGCCAGTTCTTAATCCACCTCCCCATCCACTTGTCCAGCCTGCACTTCCTGAGCTTGTCTATGAAGGTATCATGGGAGAAAGTGTCAAAATCCTCTTTCACCTTCTTTAAGACTTGTCTTCCTTAAAGGCCAGCGGTATGGGGTAAATAAAAATCTTGTCTGACTGCCTATATTGTATTTCGTTGTAACCAGTTCTTGGATGAGGTGTTACACATAAAGAAGTTTGGGGCTTTCATCTCATTCCTTAAAGGAGGACCTTTCTGACAAATGTTCCCATAACCAATACCTGCAGGACACTGACACAGCTGCATACTTGACTTTTAGATATGTTGTGCACCTTCTCGTAACAGCTTTTTGGATTTATGTGCTGTGATTTTTTGCATCTACGTTAGGAAAGTGATGTTCTTATCTGCAGTAGAAAAGGAAGAGAAGTAGAGAAGATTTTGGCTGTACTCTGCCCTCAAGAGACAGAGTAGCCAGAGTCCAAGTATGGAATGAATTGTAGTTGATAGCAAAAGTGTCTGATTTCAGTGAAATGAACACTGGGTAAAAAATCTCAGATATGAGCTACTAAATGGGAAATAGTCTCTGTTTTTGAAATGTAAGTATTAATGCTCATGTACTGAACATACTAGCATACCTTAATTTTATTACCAATAGTTTCTTCAAAATAAAGTTGGCAGTTTTCTTCAGCACGGAGGTTGTTTCCTTTTAGTGGAAAAGAATAAAACTGGTTTTGAATTCTAACCTTAGTTTGAAATCCTAATGTCTATCAAAGCTATTATGACTATTTGGTTTTCTTGTTTTGCAGAAATAAGGGAGGAAAACATGCAGTCTTCTACCCAACACTGAAGGTAGGTGCCACTTTCTCAGGTCAGAGGGCTGTAAGAGGACAGAAATGTTTACTTGACCTGTTTCATTATTGAGGCATATCAGAAAATGTTGAACTGAGTTTAGGCTTTTGTGAAAGAAGCTTGCCCTCATGTAAATGTTATGTACATTGTTATGATTCAAAGCTTCAGCTGCCTGTGCAAGAAGGTTGGTTTTTTTCTCTCATGTATAATGAGGTTTTGGGATCTCTGAAGATTATGCATGTCTAGAGATAAGACACACCAGGACAAACTGGTGCTGTGAGAGGATCTGTTCGAGTGCACAGCTCATGTACTATTAGACACATTGTTAGCAGATTCTCAGACAAGATACCAAAGAAATTTTCCTTCTCATCACGGTGGCTGGAAGCCTGGAGAACTTTTGCCTTCCTTTTTTACAGGGTCCTGATTCTCCCTGTCAGCCTGCATCACGCTGTTTTCTTCAGTTCTGTTTCTGTGGAACCTATTTTAGTGTTTTGAAAACTTCTACACAATAGTCTACACTATAGCAGAATACAGGATAAAATTATTAATTACAGGCTCAGTTCCTAGGAAGCTATCTTTAGATTTTCTCAAACTAAAGTCAGCACGTTAAACCTCTGCTGGCTTTTAGTATTGGAAGGGAATTGCTTCTGTAGTGAAACTACGTCATGTTTATGGAGAACAGAGACTTTTTTTAATGGCTAAACTAGTATGAAATGACCTAAGGCTTTGTTTTCCTGGACAGGATTGTTACCTTAAGCACCATGAGTAAAAGGATATTTCCCTTCATTAAGCTAATCTGCTGGAAGCACTATCACATCTGGGATATTAACTACCACATCTAGCTATGTTCTTGCTAGTGCTGTGTGTCTGAGACTGTTAAAAAGTTTCATTGTGAATCTATCAGAGAAAGATAGCTTTTGCTGTTATGCTGTGGTCTCTTTGGCCTCGTGGAAGGATTTCACCCTGCCATTGTCAGTACTAACCAGGTTAGGAACACTCATTCCTGTGCATTTCTTTCATTATTTCTTCTCTAACAGACCACCAGTCAACTGTGCTGATTGGTGAATGCATGGAAATGGGTTTTCTTTCCATTTTCAACAAGCTTGTAATTAAATATTTTGAGATTTGTATGCCGGTCAAGATGGTTGGGAAACACTGAATGTTATTACCTCATGAAAAATGTGTTTCTTTCCCTTTTTTAACATTATAATCACTGACCGGTTGCTCAAAATTAGTTTGTTCATGATTAGTTAAAAGCAGTCATGAATGCCAGGCCCAGTGGATCTGTTAATGATGCTGTGATACTTTTTTCTGTTTCCCATGGAAATTATTTTTAAGCATGTCCCTAGTGTGAGTAGTTTAAACGCTGCAGTGCTGCAGTTCAGAGTAAGAAAACCTGAGAGCAAAAGACTGCAATAGAATTACTTTTGTTGTTTGAACTGAAAAAAAAGGTGCAGAACATGAGCTGTGGCATTGCTTGCCTTGTAAACCAATGGCTAAACTAACTCTTCTAAATCAATGTCTAGAGCTCAACTAGAGATACTTTTAATTATTATCTCCAAGAATCTCTTCAAAATAGAATTTTTGTAATGTAAACTGTGACTCTGTCTTGGGAAAAGGCAAGGGTAGGCAAGAGATCTTGATGGTATTTGACAAATCATTCTGATTGTCTTCAATGATAAAGTTTTATTTTACCCCTGAGACATTTCTGGGAAGAGTTAGAATTTCTGTACATTGGGAAATGATAGCCTAAATTAGAATAGTCCTTTGCATAGTTCATAAATCTGATTTATTTCTGTGGCATTTTGGCAATTTAGCTGGTAATCTTTTATTAGGTCATTGAATTAACTGGTACGGTTAACTGTCTTTGACTGAATGATTGCTTGGTAACCAGAGAGTATTTAAAATGCAGACAAGGTTTTTCAGCAGTTGTTTCAAGGTTAGATGTTTTTAAAAGGTCTGATAATGGCATGAAGAGATGGCAGTATGGAGTGTCTGATATCTCTGACTCAAATGTGATTGCTTTATGTGTCTTTCTCTTAGTCCATCCAGCTGCGCTTGGAACTTGCAAAAGAATTGGGCACTGGAATATCCATCTGGGAACTGGGACAAGGCCTGGACTATTTTTATGACCTGCTTTAAAACAAGAGATGATCTGAGAAAGACTTTATTTGCTTCACTGAGGCTCCACCTTCAATTAATCTGGATATCCTGGAGAGGTGATTTTTAAAACATTTTTTGTAATTTATATCATATCTGTATTAAACTTGCATTTTTTTCCCAATAAAGAATCTTTTTTGATTTGCCACACAGTCATGATTGTCGGTATCTGATAAAATTCAGAGTAAAAAACCACAGAAATTTCTCTTAAAGCACCTGAATTTCAAGTCATTGAAAACAGACCAACATAGCTGGATGGAGTCAGAGTTGAAAATATGTTCTACAAGAAATAAAATGGGAAAGTTGATGCCATCTGATCAGACAAAGACCTCTCAAAGAGCTGCTGGTAATAACCAAAGTAAGAGAACAAATAAATCTATCATACTACATTCAGCAAATTTAAAATCTGCTGGATGCTGCATCTTGCTGTCTTCTGGTAAGGTAAGTGAGCATAAAATATCAGGAGGGGAGACCAATTATAAGACTTTCCCTCAAGCTGGTAGAAAACCAAGCACTGACAAGCTAAGCTGTTGGCTTTGTTTGTTTTGTCATGTTAGTAAATTCCTTAAGTAGTTCAAAGTCACTGTAATTTCAGTTTGTGGCCTGTTTCTAAATCAGTTCTGTTACAAGAGATGCTCTGTGATTTCTCTGTTCTGCTTAGCCTGCTTAGTGTCTCAGTCACAGTGTTTAGCCTTAGAGCATGATGCATTAGTGGCCAGTTTGTGGGAACTGGAACATTCAGCAACAAAGGCTCTAATGGTAATCATGGATTCCATGGACATGATGGATTCCATGTCCCCAGTAGACAGAGCCCCAGCAGCTCTGACTACCCCTTGACTTAAGCAGGCTCTGTGAATGTCATCAGCATCTTTGTGCATGAAGCTGTCATTCTTGGGCTGCACGCATTGGTGCTTTTGTCTCCGTGATACGGGTCTTTCAGGAACCCAACAGCCATAAAACCCATCAGTTTAAAAACAAAGTCAAAAAATATGTCCCTGCCTCTTGGTTTATAGTATTTGTGTTTGTCGAAATCCACAGGCTTCAAGGCAATTTCTTCTAAGGAACTAAGAGGTGCTGGGAATTTGATGAGGGTGTCATTGGTCACCAGCAGAGACTCAGGCAAAGAGCTCTGTACTCCCACTGGTGTTCTTCTTGCCACTTACGGTTGTCACAAAGATAACTGCACTCCTCTGTTCACATCCACCCTTCCCAGTAATTAATCTCAGTGGGGAATTTATCTGCCCCTGCTGTTTTCAGCAGAATAAATCCCACTGTAATCCACCATTGATTAAAGAACTATTGATCTTCACCTTTCTGATTTAGTTCTGGCATCTCTCGACTTCTCACATTGTGAGTATCCAGCTGGGCTTACTAATCAGGTTTCTTTCTTCCATACCATTAGTAGTAAGATAATTTGCTACATGAATCCTTGTGTTCAATTAACTTGAACTTTCTAGTTCGTTCAAAAGCAATTTAAAGTCACTTTGGCAATGGTATCTAGAATAGCACAAGAATTAAATTCTATTAGACTGTTTTTTCTACTTTCAGTGGCACTATTGAACTAGAGTACTCAGCAGTGGAAGGGGTTATGTTCTGCAATGGCATCCAGTTCTATACTAGCTAGTAGGTAGCTTCCCAAATTGGATGTGGGGAAGAAAATTGTATTTCATTTTAGCTTATTTCCTCTCTAGAAAATATATACATAATTTATCACAACTTTCTTTTTTTTTTAATATTCTGTGATGATTTTTATGAAGTTCATGATTCCTGTTTGTCTCTGAGTACAGATATGTTAGAAAGAAATGTCTTTTCCATCCTTAGAGGTAGAACAAATACCTCTGTGTTTCAAAAAGATAAAACTAACCCTTGCTGTATCATGAAAAATAAATACCAGATAAGAAGTACCAGATAGGATTTTGAGCCATCCATATATATATATTGGTGCTTGAGGCCAAGAATGTTGCCTTTGCCTCTAAAGGCAAAACATGTTTGTTGCTTTAGAAACAATATTCTAAAAGAAACAAAGTTGGCATTATTCTTTTTCATTAAATTCTCTGATTTAAAAAAAAAAAAATAAAAGAAGAAATGAGCACCAGAAGGCACGTGAGCTCCAGAATGAATGCAGAACAGCTTCTGATGGGTTGGTCTTGCATTTCCCTAATTTTTCAATATGTAGGAATGTCAGGTTGTCTTGTATTAGCAGAGAACTGAGAAATCAGTGAGCCACAAAGAAAACAGCTTTCTTTTGAAATGTGCACCTCATACATTTATGAAAAGTGACACAGGAGAGAGATGCTGGTATGAAAGGGGGTCCTGCAGAGCATCTCTTTTATGACAAGTGGCGAAAACTGCATGAGGGGCAGAAGGTGGGAGAGGGTGCTGAAGTGGCACTTATTTATTCCTAAATAAAAAAAGTATTCCTAAAATGAGGTACTTGGCAGGGCAAGGCCAAAGATACTGGACATAAAGGATCAAGGGTATGACTAGGGAGAAATACTTAGTGTTTCTACTGAAACAACTTACACCTACTATAGCAAGCAGTGAAATGGAAGCGTGTTCATTTGAACACAGTATATTATCATTAAGTTTTCTAAGATGCATTTAAAAAAAACAAAAAAGGTTTGCTGTATAATCTGTCTCTGTTGCAAGAAAAATTTCCTTGTATTTGTATAAGATCTCAAGACCTATGAATGTAAAGGTATCTTTGATCTACCTGATGCCAAGTGGAGATTTTTTCCAGCTGACCTTTGCTCTTATATTTTTGGGTGATTTTCTTTTTTGGGTTAGACTTACAGAGGATTAAGATAAAAACATTTTTCTGCACAATTTTATTGCATTCACTGCGAAAATGAAATAGCAGCTGATTCTGTTGCAGCTGGCCTTCAATACGAAGCTGGTATTTTTTTGTCAATTATCATCACACACATCATTTTAACAAGTATCAAGGTGGGGGGGTATCTGTATACAACAAAATATCTTACCAAGACAGAAATGAGGACGCATCTGGGTGCTTTAGGATCATGTGGACCATTCCTCTGGGATAAAAGCATCCCATCTTATGTCCTGTGGTAAGTATATATTGAAAACTTGAGCTGCCACAGCATCCTTGTAATGAGAAGCAGATTTAACAGAGAATTATGGAAAATAAGTTGTTTCACTTGTCACATTGTGAGGTGCTGCTTCTTCAAGAAAAATTGCTGTAGTATTTCATGTCATAGTTCCTTTTTTTATCATATATAGTTGTGAAACTACAGAACCAAGTGTAGCTTCCAGGTAAGAAAGTTGGGAGGAAAGAGAAGAGAGAAGGTGATAAGGTAGACGAAAGAATGACAATAGTAAGACAGGTTCTTTAACCACTTCTTAGTTATAAAGAATTGTTGAGTAAGTTGTAACAATTTAGTGTTTATGGGCTTAAGCAAAAATATGAAATGCTTTTTTCGTTTCTGCTGTGAGCTGCCAGTGGTAATTATTTGTAAGAGTGGGGGAAGTGTTTTGTGCATGCTTGTCTGTGGAGCCTACAAAGCTAATGGATGTTCACAGAAACTGTAATTACAGTCTCTCCTGAATTTGGGACATGTCTTTTGAAGTTTACTGTTTTGATTAATACACAGTGCAGCCCTGTGACTTCAGTTAAACAAATGGCAGCACAAAGCAGATGGATTCTACCTCTGCAGCTTGAAGAGGTTGTATGCAGCTATTTCCTGAAAATAACATTCCTTCAGTGATCGCTTTTATAGGTAATAAGTGCGAATTAAGTAAGCCTGAATTGGTGTTTTGTAGTCTGCCAGGCAATCACTTTGATAGTCTGTGCTAGGGAAAAATATATCATCTCTGTAGAAAAAAAACCCCAGCTTAATATGAAAAAATAACTGGAATAGAACTTGATTAATGCTACTTATTCAAACAGTTGCAAAAATAAATAACATCACTTATCTTGTTAGTATATGAAATTAAAAGCAAAATGTGTATGAAATTAAAAGCAGAATGTGTTTTAAAAAGTATTCTATGGAATGAGAACATTATAACAAATTATTGTGCAAAAAATGCGAATGAATGGAATCTAAGACTCAGAATTGAAAACAGTTTGTTGTTTTACATTCCTACTTATATCAGTTACCTTTTCTGGATAGATTTCAATGTTTAATTGGTTATAATGCCAATATAAAGACCCTCTCATCTCTAGATTGCATACCATGGGGGTTTTTTTGCATAAGTGAGTTGCTGTAAGACTTCCCAGATCATTGCACTTTTGCAAATCCAGGGGCAGTTTCTCAGAGCTGGGCTATCTAGTATTCCAGCTTTGTCATCTTTTGCTGTTAAGTTCCTCCTCTGTGTATGGCTGCAGCAGCGAATGGCTGAGTGATCTGCCTCACCTTCCTCAAAGGTTAATGCAGATGGAGTAGAAGATTATGGGGTTTCAAGTTTCCTCCAGTATGTAAAGTCTACACATTATGGTTACCTCTCCTGCTCATCCTGCTCCAAAAGGTAATGCTAAATATTGTTTCTCTTTATTTATTACATACATTTGCAAGTGTTAAAGGAGCTAAAAAGCCCCCATATTAACATTGCTAGTTTTCACTAAATGTTATTTTTCTATTCTTCATTACAATCTCATTACCTCACCTAGGTAGGACTTTTGATATGTTCTGTCATTTTTCTTCCAGTGCACTGGTGGAGAGCATATACTCCACTATATGCTGTCTCTGCTTCCAGTTGTGGAGGATGGGACTGTGACTAAAAATGACCAACAGGCAGAATTACTTCCCAGTGTAGGAAATTATTTAGGACTCTGTGTGTCCATTTTCACCCAATCTTTAAGGTTTCTTCTCTGATTTTCCAAGTGAACTTATGTGGGGCAGAAAAGTTGCTATAGGTGATTTGGCTATTATTACAGGTTTTGCAATTTTGTTTTCCTTTGCTCCTCTGGGGACTGAACAAAACAAATTCTGTGAGCAGACATGCTTGTCTATCATGAGTAGATGAAGGCCCAGCAATAGCAGAATTGGCATTTTTGTGCTGTGAAAGTTAGGGAAAAGGTGCCTGGGAGTGTTGTGTGACCACACTGAGGAGAGGAGGAGAGAGTAATTTATATCATTTGTAAAGCTGGCTCCCTAATCCTTACAGTTATTAGAGTGATATTGTGGGAGGAAGGATGGCAAAGCTCAGCTCTGCTCATGGCAGCTACCTCTGGGCTGATTTCCCCCTTGTTTATAGGCACTGTTTCAGTTGCTCTGCTGGGAGCTTTTGTGTAAAACAAATTGTTGTGTTATTTTTGCTCTGCTGTTTCATGTCGTAATGTGGAAAAACCTTTGTGCTAATAATATTTTTCATTTTGCTCTCACTAAAAAAACTGATCAGCCTAGCTAAGTGAAAGCCAAAGTGTCTTTGTTTTGCACTAGAGCTGGAGCTACTGAGGAACCAGGTGGAGGTGTTTGGCATATTTCATGCAGACCACTTCTTCTAGCATAAGTAAATAAATGTTCATAAGTAAACAAAAAGCTCATAAATGACAACCAGTCCCCTTTACAAATACATTGTATCATGTCTTGCAGCTGTAGAGCCAACTTAAAATTAATTCTTTTTTTAGGCTTTTTTCAGTCTGGGTAGCTTGCTGATATAATTAGCTGGAATTAACACTAGAAAGTATTTTATTTAATGATGCTTTTAGAATCACAGCACTAAATTGTTGTCTGCTGTATGAGGCCTTTGCATCCTGCTTCTGCTTTTTAGCTCAACTTTCTATTAAAATGAAATTGCATTTGCTGTTAGATGGGAAATGTTTTAGATGGACTTTCTGAGTCAAACAGTGGGTCAGGATTTTAAATTCCATCTAATTCCTCTTTTCTTCATTCACATCAACCCTGAAATTGGGGTTAACGTGAGGATGCAACTGCACACAGGAGATTGGCTGAGCTCATGTCTTGAAAGCCTGGTTTAGCAGTTTATTAACTATTTTAAACCACTGAGGGTTAAATTGTACCTTTAACATTTACTTTAAGATTTGGAATTACTGCCTTTGATACAAGAGGGAATGATCAGTAATTTTTAAGAGGGTTTTTTTTTTACTGAACCAGATTTTTTAATTGCTTTAGTAAGAGTTAAATAAATATATAAGGTAGCAGGGAGAATAATCATCATCCCCAGAATGAAAACTTTCCTGTTGTCTCTAATATAGACTGATCTCTGAGCAAGGTCCCAGTTTTGTGTTCAGATTTCATCTTCTCCCCTTGGCTGCAACAAGTGAGTTTGTCTGCCCATGTCTCTTAAGGTGGTGGGCAGGGCAGAGTAGAGAAACAGAGTGTGTGTGGCTGCTTGAAGGGGATGAGAGGGAGGGAATGGGGCACAACAATTGTTTTCAGAAAAAAATGCACTTTCTCCTTTTCTTCCTTCTGTAGGACTGGCAGAGAGATAGACTTAGCAAGGTGAAACCCAAACCCCTGTGTTCCAAGATGATCCCTGTGTATTTTTGAGCATTGTCTGTTTTGGAGCCTAGACTATGAAATATTTTGGCAGGCTGTGGTCTGTCCTTGGAGAATGTATTTGTCAAAACTGAGGTGACTTTTCTGATGGCTTCTCCCAATGCTTTTTGGCAGAGCACTAAAAGTTACTGAGTGAATTTTGCAGATGACAGCATGAGTACTGTAAATACTCGTTGCCTTCCCGGGTACACATATTAGTGAATAATTTGAGCTTCATGTGTATGCATATTAAAGTCATCATGGATATGAGAAGAACTCATCAGAGGTGTATGAGAAGCCTTCTCCTTCTCAGGAGCCCTTGGTTGTTAGGGATAACTGCACTGGAAAAAAGGTACAGTGGACAGTGTTCCTAAGAGCACACAGCCTTAAACAGACCTGGCAGACAAAGTGGAAAGAAAAGAGAAAGTTACTTTTTCCGTGCCAGGTAGTAAATCTGTCACAAAGTCAAATGGGAGCCAGGGTTTATGACCCTGGGTATCCTGGGGGGCATCAGGCACAGCATCGCCAGCCGGGCAAGGGAGGGGATTGTCCCCTCTGCTCTGCACTGGGGGGCTTCACAATATAAAAGATATAAAGGTATTAGAAAGCAGCTAAAGAATGTGAAGGGTCTGGTGGAGAAGCGATACAAGGAGCAGCTGAGGTCACTTGGTCTGTTCAGCTTGGAGAGGAGGAAACTGAGGGGAGACCTCATTGCAGTTACAACTTCCTCAGGAAGGGAAGATCAGGGACAGACCCTGATCTCATCTCTCTGGTGACCACTGACAGGACCCGAGGAAATGGCCTGAAGTTGTGATGGGGGAGGTTTAGGATTGATATTAGGAGAAGCTTCTTCTAAACACCCAGAAGGTGTTTAGGCACTGGAACAGCTCCCCAGGGAAGTGATAACAGCACCAAGCCTGACAGAGTTCAAGAAGCATTTGGATAAAACACTCTCAGGCACCTGGTGTGATTCTTGGGACTGTGCTGTGCAGGGCCAGGAGTTGGGCTTTGATTATCCTTGAGGGTCCCTTCCAACAGTGGATATTCTATGATTCTGTCTCCTACCACATGCTGACTAGATCCTGCTACTGTGTTACACAAATCAGAGCAAGCCAGAGCAAAGTAGGGTCCCTTCATCACTGACACTGAGAGGGTCTTCTCAAAATCACTCACTGCAGAACAATCTGTTGGCAGCAAGCTGGGGATGTGTGCATGTCAAGGTGAACAGAGCATGCTGCCATGCTGAGTGGTTCTGTGAGAACTGATGAGTCCTTCCCCTCACCACCACACACTGAGGAAAAATGGCTTTGCTTGTAGATATGGAGACAAGTAGTTATACGAAGCATAAATTGAAATAGTAATTTGTACAACATGCAATCAGGTGGAGGAAATAACTACTGCAATAAGTCACAGAGCCACAGACAGTAGCTGGATCTTTTAAAGACCTGAATATTTTCCTAGTCATAATGTCACTGATTATACACTTCAAAGGGAACATAATGGTGTGTTAGTCCTCCTGTCATAAGGTGAATTGTTACTCCTCTGAGGCATCTTCTATCCGTCCCAACCCGGCCTTTCTGCATGTTGTCTGGGTAAGCTCAAAAGACAAAAAGGAAGCAGGATCTGTAGTGGATCACTTTTGCAAGGCCTAACCTTGTGCTTTTTAAACCTGCTTGCGTATGTGCTTTGGGGGATGTACTTCCTTCTTTTGAGACTGACTGTTTGGCCTCTGTGTTTGATGTCTGAGTCAAACTGCTGGTCAGTTTTCACTTCCAAGCTGTTTTCTTTGTAAGTGAAAGCTTTATTATTTTTTTTTTCTGCTGACACTCAAGCACTGTTGGTGTTCAGGGACCATTGCTGCTTAAAGATTCCATTTTGCCACTGACTTGCATGTCTGGGAGCCCATTTGTTTTCAAGGATTTTTGTTGTTTCTAATTAAAACAGAATTTAGCAATGCAGCTCAGCTTGATTGCAGCTCTTTTGATGAATCTCAAATGAAAACATAATTCTGCTTCATCTTGTGTTGACTCAGCGAGACTAGGAGGAATCAAAAAAGTAATAATATCTTTCTCCCATCCTGGAGGAAGTTTAAAACCATTATTTGGAATGGAAGAGTAGACTTTGGTTCTGCACAATCAAAAGCAGAACAGAGCTATGCCATGAAGTTGTGTAGCTTAGCCAGTTTTTATTGATAATGCTATTTTTGTAATAAAAAAGGGTTTTAAGGTTATTTGCACAGGCGGCATTAAATAACTCACTTGGGGCTTTTCTGGAAGTAAATAGTAGCATCTGAAAGAATTTACTTCTTATTTCAGGGCAACCCCAAAATAATAAAAGCTTTGCTTAGTGTGAAGCATTCTACAGTGCAGGTGTCAGGCACATAAATTTGGGCAGTTTCCTCATGGTGATGAGATGTAACTCAGACTGACTGCAGCCACTAACAGAGCAGGAGAACAGCTTGACTCACTGCACATGGTTTTGAATTTCTGATTGTATTGGAGGGGTCTGGAAATGCAGCACTGAAAGCAGCAGCACCTGGTAAGCCCTTGGAGTATCTCTCTATGCAGTGCTTTTCTTTCACTGTAAAACTTTGCTTTCTGCCAGACAGTAAAACCTGTGATGCTCAGCTGAAAGGATTTTATTAGTAGCCCATCAAATGTGCATCACCCTGAGGAAGGATATTTGGTGTAGCTTCAAGATTACCTGTATCCTGATAAATGTCTCAATCTTTTGCCATTATTATTGGAATAGAATTTATGGCAAGGCAAACTTGGCTTTCCTTTGAAGAGACAAGATTATAAAAGAATTGATTTAGAAAGAAGCTGAAAAGTTTATTTTTATTTAATGAGTCATGGATTGTTCTGCAGATTATCAGAATAATTCCTTCCTGTGCTTAACTAAGTAACACATTGTTTTTCTTCAAGCTGTTTTGCACCGCAAGTGTTTTGTCCATTAAAATGATTCTGTGGTTTGGTTTTGTTACCTTCGCATAAAGAAGCATTTGTAAGCATGTATAGTTAGTATAAGACTGTTTTTATAAAATAGGTGTTCAAGTATGGATTAGAGCATGAACAAACCAAACTAGGTGACAGAAAAAAAAACCCCTTGATAAATGGAAGAACATTTCATTATCAAATCTGTAATTATTTCAAGGACTGGCCTGTAGGTCTTACAAAGGAGTTTGAGTATTATTTATTTAAACTTTGTCTCTCTGCAGACCTTGCCATATGGGCCACTAGTGGAAGAAGGACAAGCACTCACAGAGTTCTGGGTAAATGTTAAACCCCCATTCCTTTAGAAATTTAACTCTGGGCTACTGACATTCTTGTAGGTAAAAAGCTTGGGGGAGGGGGAATGGGAGACAGGACAAGCAGACTGCAGGAGCATATCACCAAATTGAGTTTTGCATATACAGGAGTTAATACATGGGTTGTGTGTGTGTGAATGACACCAAATGCTGTGGTTGTTGTAATCCCCTTTTAATAAAGGGATTGACTTGCAGTACAAAATGGCTTACATAATTCTGCATGCTGTATTATCTGTTCCAGGGGGTTTGAAGCTTTATGTATTTGCTAGCCCTCAGTACCTCCTTACTTTATTGCACTAACTGCAGAAATTGCTTTTCTGAAATGTTGTTTGTGGTCATCAAACAGGAATTGAAAGTACTTTGTCTCATACTGATGGCCTTGCAGATGACATGGGTCAGGGAAACATGAGGCTGAGTCTCAGCTAAACCTCTGGCCAAAATGCATCTGAATGGTAGCTTTCCATTTGAAAAAATAATGAAAAATTTTAGTGAGTATATTGGTTTTGCAAGTACCCTCTTTGGCCCACATATAAATATTGTAACAGGAATGCCAGTGCCCACGTGCTGCCCGTGTCAGAGTGGTGTCCCCTGGCACAGAGCAGGACAGGGTATCCACCAGCCTGTGCTGATGACCCTGCTGAAAGAGCCTCAGGCAGCTGCTTGGTTTGCCTCATTGTGCTTTACCTCAGCACTAATTCCACTATTCTAGTTTTGATTCATCTCTAGGTTTGCATGTGTACACACAGACTCTAAGCTCCTTATTTCTTTCATTTTTTGGCAAGATCCACATTTTCCTCCTGTGGTGTGATGCCTGTCTGACCATTGTTTGATATCTCAGCTTGTCTAGAAAGGGAAATTCAAGTTTGTTTGTAGAGAAGGTGATGTGGCTTTGATTCCTGACAGAGAGGTTTCAGTGTGCCAGCCTTCAGGGGAACGGTGGTGCTGTGAAGAGAGGAGCAGGTCTGGTTCCAGCAGAAAGCTTGAGTTGAAGAGAAGGGCGCAGAGAAAGAAGACAAAAGAATTCTGTAATCCGGGAAGGTCTTGTTTCCACAGACAGTGCAGCAAGTCACACTCCATGTGATTTCACAGGGATGCTTCAGGGGGCAGCAGTGCTTGCACTACAGATCTTCTGTGTAAGAGGCAAGTGGGATTTCAGCACCCTGTGGGTACTCCCTGGCTCCTTTCCAGAAGAGAGGTCCTGAAACAGGACCCTCATTTGCTGCTGACCGTTTTCCAGTCACCATCTCTTTTACTGTTGGTTCTAATGAAAAGACTTAACAGTATGAAAATCTAAAAATCTCAACTAAAAGCTTTCCTGGTTTCTCCCAACCCACCCCAAGTTATTCTGGATTTAAAGTGATCCTTCTGAAATACAAGAGGAAAGTAAGCCATCTAATTAGATGACCCCTGTCCCTGTTAGGTAGAAAATGATTTTTCAGAAAAATCTTGTGTTGGATACACATCTAGCTTATGCATTTTAGCCTAATTTTTTAAGCAAAAGCTATCTTAGCTGAATGCTTTTAAAAAAATTGGAATGGAAAGTCGGAGAGATCAAGTACCAGACATGCTGCTGCTCCTGCCACCTTTACCTGTTTGTCTGTCTCTTTACCTGTAGTGTAGCATTATTAGAGTATTGTGAATCCTGCTGTGAGCATCTTTCTAATTCCTAAGCTGGCATTTCAAGGCAGGAGAGAGGTGAGCTTTTGTCCTTTAGAGGTAAACCTGTAAAATCCGGGTCTAGACAACTGGAAGGGAATGTGACTGCGGGGATACATGGGCTGCTTTAAAATGAATGGATTTATTACACAATTCTCCTGCTAGTTTGGGGACATTTGCCTTTATCTAAAACTGCTCTCTCTCTGTATATATATGTGTGTGTATATATATATATAAAAGTGGGAAAATGTTTATCTTCTGCACTCTGTTTAGAATTTCTCAAACAGAAGTACTTAAGATTAAGACCTTAATATTTAATAAGCTCTCAATTGTTAGAGAGCAGTGAGCCTGCCAGTGTGAGATTGGGCTGGCAGCTCAGTGGATTAATAGAAACATAGAGCTCGATTTAAAAGCCCTGAATGATAATCTTTAAATATGCTTAGGCATTGTGGCTGTGCAGTTTCCCTGGGGAATCATCATATTCTCTGCTTCAAAAATTTCACTGAAGACTTAACTGAAACTACAGCTCAACTTTGCCTACTGGGAAATCTACTTTCATTCCCGGGGCTTAAATTCCTTCTGTGTACATCTGTACACCCAGAGTGTGATTCCTTGTGGGCTTTCTGTTATTATATTTTTGCTGCAGGAATAGTTTTACACAGAGTTGAAAAACAAAAATTGCAGAGTTGAGCAACTTTCCTACCTGAAAAGAGAGATCTTGCTTAGGCTTTCAAACAAGCAAATGTTGCTATTTGAAAATACTGAAGTGAAAATTACATTGCTGCTTGTGATATGTGATCTCAATAAGGTAGACAGAGGAAATAGGTTTTTTTTAAACTCCTGTATGTGAAATTCTCTGGTGCTTTGGGTTCATGTAACCCATTTCAATAGTACTTCATTCTCTGATAGAGATCTGCGTAGTCCCACTGCAATGATAGTGTAGACACAATGTGGTGCATTCTGGGATGTCCTCAGACAAACTGAAAGGCTTGAGAATTATAGGAGATTGCTTTTTCTCATTTTTATAAGAACTTGCCAGTCTGAAAGGTGTCTAGACTTTGAGTTGCTCTAGTTGTGTATACATTTCTGGGGATTATCTCAATTTCAATTTAATTTGCCATTTCACTCCATGCTATAAAGCTTTCAGGCAATCTTTAATTTCAGTGAGAGCTCACTAAATTAAAATGAAAATGAAATAAGCTTACATCATCAGCACTAAGAGTGGCAGTGTTATCCTGAATTTCTCTTAATACTTCACCAGAGCTGCTTGTGCACATAAGGCACCAGGGTACTCAGTGATTCAGCACTAGATCTGACTGTGTAGCTGAACTACCCTTGTGTTCTGTGTAGCTGCACTGATACTATGAAAGCTTTTTCACTTGCAGGATACTGTGCTCCATGTAACAGTGACAGAACAGCTGTGACAGATCAGCTGTGACATGCTGAGTTCTTTTAAACCATAGAATGGTTTGGGTTGGAAAGGACCATAAAGATTATCTAGTTCCAACCCCCCCCCAGCCCTGGGCCAGGGACACCTTTCACTAGATCAGGTTGCTCACAGTCCCATTCAGCCTGGCCTTCCAGGGATGGGGCATCCATTAACTCCTCTGAGCAACGTGTTCCACCCTCCCCACCCTCACAGTCAACAATTTATTTTCTAATACCTGTTTCTTCTCCAGCCTGAAAATCCCAACTCTTTCAGCCTGTCCTCACGGGAGAGGTGCTCCAGCCCTCTGAGCATCTTTGTGGCCTCCTCTGGACCCGCTCCAGCAGGTCCATGTCCTCCTTATGTCAGGAGCCCCAGAGTGCATGCAGTACTGCAGGTGGGATCTCCCTAGAGTGGAGTAGAGAGTGAATTACCTGTCTCGACCTGCTGGCCACGCTGTTTTTCTTTCTGGGATACAAGAGCACATTGCCCTGTCCTGTCCAGTTTCTTGTCACCAGCACTGAAGTCCTTCTCCTCAGGGCTGCTCTCAATCCTGTATTTGTATTTGTGTTTGCCCAGCCTGTCAGGATTTGTGCCAGCCTGTCAGGATTTCCCTGAGTCAGGTGCAGGACATTGCACTTGGCTTTGTTGAACTTCCTGAGGTTCCCATGGGCCCGTCTCTCCAGCCTGTCCAGGTCCCTCTGGATGGCATCTCTGCCCTCCCACGTGTCAGCCACACATGCAGCTGGGTGTCATCTGCAGACTTGCTGAGGGTGACTCGATCCCACTGCCCACGTCACTGATAAAGATGTTGAACAGCACCAGTCGGAACAGTCTTCCTGGACCCCCAAGGAACACCACTCGGCACCAGTCTCCTCCTGGACTTTGAGACTGACCATCCAGCTCGTTGCTTATCCACTGAGTGGTCCATCCATCAAACCAATGTCTCTCCAGTTTAGAGACAAGGCTGTTGTGCAGGACAGTGTCAATACTTTGCACAAGTCCAGGTAGGTAATGTCAGTCACTCTTCCCTTATCCACCTCTGTAACCCCATCTGAGAAGGCCACCAGATTTGTCAGGCACGATTTGCCCTTAGTGAAGCCATGTTGGCTGTCTCTAATCACATCCTGATTTTCCATGGGCCTTAGCATATTTTCTGCAAGGATCTGCTCCATGATTTTGCTGAGCAGTGAGGTGAGACTGATGGGCCTGAAGGTCTCCATATATCCCTTTATAAAAATGGGGGTTATGTTTCCCCTTTTCCAGTCAGTGGGAACTTGACTGCACTGCCATGATTTCTCAAATATGATGGATGGTGGCTCAGCCACTTCATCCAGCAGTTCCCTCAGGACCTGCAGATGTATCTCTCATCATCCTCAGCATTTTTCAGTAATGTTTAAATTACATATAAATTCAACACCACTGCTCCCTGGATTGATCTGCAAGGCTGGAAGAACTGAAATTTGGAGGATGTAAGAGAAATCAGTGTCTGTACCCCTCATATCATCTGAGTATTCCCGTGTCCTTCGGTAGCTCAGTGAACCTGCTGCACCTAGGAGGGGAATAGATGGGATTGCAGTCTGGAGAGCACAGGAAAGCAGTTGGAACAGGACACAGGGCCTGTTCTGAAGGGACTCACCACATGTTTCATGGGGTGCTGCTCTATCTTTGTACCTTACAGTGGGGAAAATCAGTCTGCTCAGGTCTCTTGTCCATTTCCAACCTTCTCCCTTAATTTTCATTTATGTTTTTTTCGTACTGTCATTTTTTTTTCCCTTTTCTTCCTCACCTTTCCTGGTGCAGATATTTGGATAAACTGGAGTCCTATGCCTCCCATAGCAAAGAGTGCTTGCACTGGAATATTCTAGTTTGGAGAAGAACACATGCACATAGATTTTTTGAATGTACATTAACCCTTGATTCCATCAGGAACAAGAAGAGTGTGATTTGCAGCAAGCTCTTAATTGTGCCAGTTTTTCCTGTGATAATTCTTCTTTGAAACCTGTGAGCACTTATTTCAAAGGACCTTTTGATAAGATTGTTTTGTGTCAGGGTAACCAGCTGTGGTGCACAGTCAGGAATAAGAAGGTGTTTAATAGGGAAGAACTTCAATGCACGGACTTCACAGGGAGATTTAAGACTTCAATTTTTATTAGCACCAAATATCAAGCAAGTTCCATGACAACAAGCTGTACTTCCAAGCTGGTGAGTTACTTTGTTTAGGGAAAGTGAGTTAGTAATTATATGACACATCAATTCAGTCTATGTACTCTCTTGTGTTTGCATTTGCAAATCCGTAATTCCTTCTGTTGTGCACAGGTCTGAGTTCACAATTTCTGGCCTTCCCCCAAAAGTAGGAGTGTTTTCAATCATGAGGTTTTGAGGCAGCTCTGCCCTTGAGAGCCCAAATAGCGTAACTTAGCTGCGCATCAGAATAGTCAAAGCACCTCTGGCTTCTAGGGGGAAATATTGCTATTTCTAACATATTTCTGTATCCAGTTCCTGCAGCTGAGCTTACAGCATGAAGAATCTACCCAAAGAGCTTGACTTATACTTCCATACAGCCTCCCTATTCAACTAAAGCCATAATGTCTTTCAAATGAAATTAATACAGGGGGCCATCGGTGGGGAGGCTGTGTGGTGTTCTGAGATTATAACAAAGCTTCTGGTGACTTTGACTGTGGTAAGAGACCTGGTATTGGATTATAGAGTGAGAGGTGGGGTTCCAAAAAAGCATCAGTATCAGCACCAGGCAGGAGTGCTCTTTTCCTGGACTATTTGCAAATGCTTCATTCTGATTGAGTTTGCAAACAGCTCTAACTCCCTTAAGGGCGGGAGGAGGTTTATTCCTTGAGAAATGAGAGCCTGAAAATGAGAGAACTGAGAATTACACAAACACACTTTTACTTTGTTTTTGAAGTTACCTTGGGCAGTTGGGCTGCCACAGTAAAAACTGTGGGGATGCATATGCTGCCCCAGTCCCCTTAGAAGTGTGTGGGTGCAGGTGACCATTTCAAAAGCACAACAAAGACATCGTTTCTAACATGAGGCAACTCTGTTCTGTAGAGACCTGGGCGCTTATTATTGAAGGTGGGATATAACATCAGAATCCGTTAATTGCATCTGTGGCTGATACAATAACACTGAGCAAGTTTCCAAGGTAAACTGGGTTAAAAAAATGGAAAAAGAATCCCTGCAGCATTAGTCTGTCTGGAGAATACTAAACAGCTAGTGACAGTTCTGCTTGATAACAGTGCTTGTCTAGCCATTTGCAGGCTTGCATCAAGGAACTGAGAACATTAAGAGCAACTCAGATTCAGTCACTACTTAGGTCTAGAACCAGGCTGCATGAATTACATGGTCACAGTACTTACTCTACTCTGTTCTGTAGAGACTGTTGTCTCCTAACTCAGTATCAAACCCAAATTTTGTAAAGCCATGTAACATGTCTTATCATTGGGCACTAAAATTTATACAGAAAAAACAACTGAATCCCCTCCGCATTTGACAGACTGGGACTGTGACTGACCAGGTATTGTTGTGTGCAGAACAGCAGATTTAAATGGTAGAGGTGGAAGGGCTGGAGCAGCAATGGACTTAAGCTTCAGGGCCAAAGAAAAGCATTTGTGGAGGAGGGAGATGATGAGGTGCATCTGAATACACTTTGAGAAGACGGTTCCTGAAATCCCTGTATTTCTCCAGTAATTTTTAGTTAATCTTCAGGATGAATGCTTTACACCTGAAACTCTTGTCACTGTCCATATGAGACATAGACACATAAGCAATACACATTAACAGCTGGGGTTATTTATGCTGTACTTTGCTTTCTACAAATTTTTGTTTTCTATGTATATAACTATAAATGGTTATATGTTTTATTTTGTTGCCAGTGATGTAAACTATACTCTGTAATAGCAATGCCATGGGAATATAAGGGGAAGTTTATAGTGCATAATTATCCCATCCTTTCAAATTATTCTGTAATTGCAAGTACAGGGAAGTCTCTGCTAAGCAATTCTGTAGTAACAAAATGTTCTGCTCTGCCTAAATGACTTCTGCATAAAAGATACCAGGGACTTGTTTGAGAAATCAGTTCAATTGATCAGCTACTTCTTCATTAAAAAACCTCATCCGTAGATACAGAACTTCTGTTTAGCTGTCTAACACACACTGGTGTAGATTTGGTAGTGAACATTTTCTGGATGTTGGAGGAGGAGTGTAAACTGAGCTGTTCCTGCAGGTCAACAAACCCCAGGATTTCTAGAGAACATACAGCATTTCCAGGGGGAAAGAATTTATTGCAGGAGGAGACAAGGAAGCAAGGCCTAGGGTAAAGTCACCTACCATAGGCAACTAATGGGCCTTCAGAAAAACAGCCTTTCAAATGGCATTTGCCAGATGAGTTATTAATGGCAGATTCCTTACTTGTTTGGGGTTTTTAACATGGTAAGACAAGAAACATAGGGCTCCATGTTTTGCACTTTTGATGTGTCAAGAAAAAACTCTGGATGAAGCTTCATAAGCTGCCCTTAAGTCTCTTTGAAAATTATCGCTATGCAGACAGAAAGCACTTTCTATTACACAGCCAGAATAATCAGCTAGGCCTGGTATTTCCAGCTTGTGTTAAGTGTACTTTGGAAAAATAGCAGGATGTCAGGTGAAATACTCGTCTAGTTGTCGATTAAAGTGGGAACAGCTCTGTCTGTGCCAACATGTAGTTCAAAAGCAAAGACAACTGGGATAGCTACTGGGGGAGGGTATGCTGGGCTTACTTGTTTGAAACAATGGGATCTTGCATATCAACACAGTACTCAATTACCCAGGGTTAAGCTTTTAGTGGAAAGGCAAATAAGCTGTAAAGGTAATACTGCTGCTCTGAGCCCATGTATTTCTGTAAGCATGATTAACTTATCGTTCCTCAAGTATAGAACCAATGGTGAGTAAACGAAATTGAAAGGCAACACGTTAAAACCCACGTAAAGAAGGATTCTTTTAAATGCAACTTGAAGAAATTGTGAAATTCACTGCTACACTGCAAGACTTTGTGTGAGTTTCACCAAGTCAGAAAGGGATTAAAGATGGATGTGGTTAATCAGACCATCTAGTGGTGCACTTAATGGGATGAAGACAATGCAAGTAATGTAAACATCTCTACTAAACTGAGGGAGCTTTAAGAACCTTCTACCAAAGGTGTGGGTTATCCCTTATGATGCTTCCTGCAACAACCTATAAAACCTCTGGGTCTCTACTTCTCCCATTACAATTTCAACAGTACACCTGTGTTGTTGTTCAGAATGCACAGTTTAGAGGCAATTTCACTTGTGAAGCTGTTTGACCTGTAGGGTACAACAAACTGTATTAAAAAAGGCAGTGTTAGACATGATTGCAGATAACATAGCTGGCTAACCAGACATTCTTCTGATCTGACACAGTACAAGTTCCTAGTTGTTCCATTTCAACACATGCTGGTGTTAATTTTCTAAGTTTTTCTATGTACTTCCAGAATGTGAGCAACTACCTCAGAAAAAGAGAAGTCCTTTTGTTTCAAAGTTATCAGTAACATACAAGTTCTAAACAGAAAATAATTGGGTTTGCGTATTTTTTTAACACTAAACCTGATCTCCCAGTACTTTCTGAATTGGTATCGACTACCACATAATTTCAGGTTGCCCGCCCTTAAGAGGAAAGAGAGGTGTCAATTTACCTGGAAATGGGTAATCCACTTAAATAATAATAAGAATAAAAACAAATCTGTAAGGAAGGATAGATCAAATCAAAGGTAAGGAGAAATGACAAAGAAGTAGAACACTGTGGGGTTTTGTTAAATTGCATACAGTGTGTGTGTGTGCACTTGCACACACACATCTCTTTGGGTCTGTATAGAATCACTGTTTAGCTTGTAGCGCAGTTGCTTATAAAGAATACAAAAGACATTCTGTTGTAAACTTTAAAGAATATTTAATAACTTTTAAAAAATAAAATGTATATTTTAAATTTTGTTCTTTATATGAATGCACAAAAATGTACCATTGTAATTGCAGCAACAAAATCCAAAGACCCGAGGAGACCTGCCCACTGTGGTAAGATACCAGTGACAAGGGAGGAGAACTCACAATGGAATCCAAACAAGATTTCCCATGGCAAGTCCCAACGTGTTTTCTAACTGTCTAACTCAGTATCTATGAAGATCATTCACACTTAGCAAATGCTTGCAGGTAAATTAAATAAAGAGTAAATAGGGAGCCTGGGTTTAAAATAAATGCCACAATCAGCTGCTGGTTTCTGTTGCTTACCTTTGGTGCCACAGTCATAGCACAACACTGAAGCCAAGGGGTAAATGAAAGGCTGTGACTTTGTCCATGCTGACGACCTCCTGTCCTGCCCTGGGAAGGTGTAAGAGGCAGCCCAGAACCACGTGCACTCAGTGTGACCAGTTCTTGTTAGTTTGTGAGAAGTGAGGGTTTGGGTGGATTCCATAGCAGCCCTATTGCTGACACAAGACAGAGTATTTTCACAGCTTCTGTGCTGTTCCTTCCTCTCCATATTTTAAAACGAACAATGCTGCATTTAAATGCTAATTATTAAATGGAAGAATAAACCTTTATGACTTTTTGATTTGAAGGGGAAGACGAAAGAACTATTCATAGAACAGAAGCTGAAGGGAATTTCAGTGATTGTGCACTGTATGATGAGAAGCTAAGTAACTCTGTTGTTCAAGTAATAAGATTTGGCTGCTAGTGACAGTACAGGAAAATAAACCATATTCTATTAAATACATTTTTTTTTAAAATAATTGTGAAAATGAAAAGCCAAAAGTATATTGGACTGAATCTAAAACGCTAAATCCTGATGCTGCTGAATTCAGTATGTTCAGCCATATGCCCTTTGCCTTCTTGTCTTGTTATTAAGCAGAAACAGAAATGAGAATAAGTTAAGAGTCCTCCTTTATTGCCTTTGGTTCTGTCTTTAATTTAAATGTATTGAGTCCTCCTTCATGTTTAAAGATAAGACGTCAAAATAATATAAAAGACTTTACTAAAAGTGACAAGACACTAATAGAAGCAATTGGAATCACTTCTGTGTTGCTCTGCCTACATTCAATAGCAGGAGCCTTTCAAATGGATATTATGTTCTACAGGTTACTTATATATAATCAACCAGTTTAATATGAAGTTCTAAGTGTAAAATGGAACTGTCTTTTTTTTTGTTTTATTGTGTTTTTGTTTTTTTTTTTAAAAGGTTGTTGCTGTTACACATCACAAAATCTTCTGACCTTGTCAGCAGACAAAGGATGCAATGCTCTTAAGAAAATATGGTAACTCTGAGGCTTGTTATATGCAGTATGTTCAGAGGTTTGAAATTGGATTGTGCTGGTAATGCTGTAAGCACCCTAACATCTGTTTGGTCTGTGTGGAGAGAGTTAATAACATCAAATATGCAAAATAGTCCAGTTCAAATTGTGAACAAGTTGCAGTAGCGTCTCAGCTGGTAGTGGAAGGATAGTATTTTAAAAAGGATTACTAGCAGCAATATGTGATCTGGGGGTTTTTTTGTTTGTTTGGCTGCTTAGTTGTTTTTTTTGTTTGTTTGTGGTTTTTGTTTTGGTTTTTTCCTGCCTAACTGTATGTTTTTGTTGCACTGACTGGGAGTTACGAAATGGGTGTTGCTTATACTCCCTTTAGACACTCGTTTTTGAAAACCAAGGCAGTTTATCTTGACACCTAAACTGTGGAAGATGATTAGAGGAAACCACACAATGTGACTTGTCTCCAATCTGCTTCTCATATTTTGTTTCCACTGAAGCTTTAGCTGAAGTCTAGCAGTGTTCTCTAAGAGCTCAGCACGTATTACTGTGAGACTCACAGGAAAAGGGTTTGTGATCTCTCTTTTCCCTACACCACCATCAAGCAAATTGATGAGAGTTGCTCTCTGTGGGAGTTCTGCACAATGGTTTGCTCCTATCAACTGAACCATCATCAGCCTGCTGTCTCTGTGTTAATTTTTAATGGCAGGGATCACGACAGATAGACTTGTCTACTTTTTATCTGTCTCAAAAAAAAAAAAATCAATGTTTTATGAATGTATTCATCACTCTGTCAGGCTGCTTTTCAGTGGTAGAAACTCTGAGTTGTCAGCAGAAGCACCCTTGTACAAACTATAAACCATGGCTAGAGCTAATGGTACAGCTAACCTGGAATTGTGCCTGTGCAGGTTAAGAAAAGAACAGAGTAACAAACTTACACCATCTGTTGCAGAGCAGGACAGCCCCCGCTCAAGAAGCAGAGAGCAAGGAGGCTGTGGTGATTGCAACACCACAAATGAGCCTCTTGCTTGGAGTACAGGGCACCTGTGTGTGGGCTACTTGCTCAGCTTGGTTAACATTTGTCAGGGCTTGTTTGCGTAACAGTAAAATCCTTTAGTGGCCTGGAGGTTGCTGTGATAGGGATTGGGAAGCCACATAAAATGCACACAAGTAATACATTACCTTTACCTTAGCCTGCACAGCTAAATGCCCCATGGGGGTAGGATTTAGGAAGATACTTGCTCTTTTAAACACCAGACTGTCCTAAGCAAGTCCCCAGAAAATACTGAGTAGCTCATGCCTGAGAGTGAGAAGACTGCAGGAACTCAGCAAAGAGACAAAAACACCCCCCAAACTTAAGGAGTGAGAGTGAATCTGTCAAATAATGCAGGTCCAGAAAAAGGTTAGTTATGGGTGTAAAGGAGATTGTTCAATAGGCTGTGGGTTGGCACGTCCCGCTTTGTGCTGGAAATTGCCTTTAAATCAAAGCACGCAAAATGTCACTCATAGCTGAGACCAGCTGTTGTAAGCAGGGTAACTTTCTGCATGAGCTTGATGCATGCTTCCAGTCTGCAGGAATGGCTACACTGAGCTTCCTGGGAAAACAGGGCTCCATGGTCATCCCTCTGCTCTAAGTATCAGTAGCTGAGAGCTCCTCAAAGGCTGGCTGAAAGGAGCAGGCCATCTGCATTGCTCTGTTTGCTCTTCCTGGCTGTGTCCTTTCCCTGGGGTGCCTCAGCTTCTCCCTGGTACATATGCACTACCTGGAACTGTTTGCTGGCAGGGAATGATTTGTTAGAACAATAGGATACATCTGATTCTTAACTTCATCAACAGAAGATGTGCACAGGAGGGTACTACATAAATTACTTCAGTTATCAATGAGTGGCTGTTCCCTGGCTAAGGAAAGTTATGGTTTTGATTTCTGCATATTTCTGTGATTCTGTGATATTCCAGAAAGTGTGAATTATATTCCAGCCAGCAGCTAGGTGAAGGAAAATGCATCTGGAAAAGAGCACTGAGAAGTGACTCCAGTTCTAACAGAGACGGATGTGTCTTGGCTGTTGCCAGCGTGCAGCTGAGAGGAAAAAAAAAAGCTAAGCATAAAAGCATCTGAAGTCTTAATAACTCTCAGAAAAGTGAGCAATGTGCAAAAGATTTTTCCTCAGCAAGGCAAACTCTATCATACCTGCAGATGATGTTATCCCAAAGTAAATTAATGAAATGGTGACATTCAGGGAAGGAACAGCTGACAGCTTTGTACACATTTTCAAGTGTGGAAATGAGTGATATTTTTTGGCAGACTAACTCGAAACAGGGATGATAAAAAATAAAACCATAGTAGACTGACAGAGAGAGCCCACTCACAAGTTGTTTACTGAAATGAAGATACAGCTGAAAGTAATTACTTGTTTCCCAGAGGTATAAGTGATAGTGCCTTGTACAAGAAATAATACTTGGTTATTTCAGTTGGAATGTAAAATAGGATAGAAAGGTTTCCTCATTCTGAGGTTAGATGCTGGGTATTTTCACCTCCTTTCAGAAAAGTATGTGTTTATGAATATAATATATATAACATATGCAGTCAACCATCTGTATGCCACCGGCAATTAGGAAGTGAGGCAATGTCCAATATTGTTTTCCATTAACAGCCAGGATCTCGCTGCACAGATTCTGATTAAAAGCCTGACTTTGTGGCGTGTAAGATTAAAAATACTCCTTTAAAACAACATATTTCTGAAGATGATCCTCTCCTGGCTACAAAATCATCTTGAGACATTTGGAGGCAGGGCTGCTTGATCTTGACATTTTAGCTGTGTGCAAACTGTAGTAAAATTACAATTGCATTCAGTGCTAGCTACTCTGTACCTTCTTGCTGAAGAACGTTTATTTTCTACATCCTCTCTTCCAGACCGGGAATTGCAGGAAGGCAGCCTGGCAGCTTTTGCAGAGGTTGCCTCAGTGCCATCTTTTCCTATCGTGGGTTTGCAGTCAGCCCCTCGTAAGCAGCCTCTCTTGCCTTGCCATAGGCCATGGAAAAGGAACCATTGATCTTTGGAGGTTTTCCTCTGCTTAAAGACAAGGCTGCTTCTTACCTGTGCCAGTTCAAGTACTGACTTTTTCTTTTCTTCCTCCTTCAGTAAAGTGGGGTGATTCACAAAATCTTCAGAAAGATAGCATTATACACAGTTTATAGTACAAAGGGGGTGGGGGGGAAAGGTCAGATGAATGAGCATGAAGGAGAATTCTCCTGTGTCCTTTGGAGGAGAAGCAGAAAGATTGGGAATGGTATCTATGCACAGTAGGTGTCTGCCTTGACTACCTGACAATACATGGTCATTGCAAAGGTGAGTCCGAGAATCTAAGAGAAAAAAAACAACAAATAATCGTTTTTCAATAAATAAAAAAACCCTATTTAGTGAAACAACAAGAAAAAAAAGAGAAAAGCATGACACTAGTTTTGTTCACACACAGGAGGACATTTCACATACTGCTTTTGCTGCCCGTTCACGTCCTTTTTCTGTTCCTAGTGTCTGTCTGCCTTTTGTCCTTATCTGTATTGCTGTCTTACAGAACAAAGAGTGAGAGCAGGGGAGAGTTGATTTCTCCATCAAGAGCAGCCACCAGATACTGGGAAGAGGTATACTAAAAAAATTTGGATGTCTTTTGCTTGAAAATATTTTATAGCAGCAATCCACAGCTGTGTGTGCTGTGTGGGTATCCCTGTAGCTGCTGTTTTGAAAGACACTGGGTTAATCCCTGGCCCTACGGATGCTGTGGTTTACTTGACTGTACTTTACTTTTCCAAGTGTATGTGTGCACAGGTCCCTGTGGGGGAATCACTGGAGACTGAACATGCATTAATCATGGCCATCAATGCCTCATCAACAATGGATGTGTTTTTCTACTCAGCCTATTCAAGAGAAGCAGCAGGGAGGTGGGGGTTCTTCTCCCAGCCAAGCACTGACCTGTTGTGCTGCCTCTGGTAGATTACTTCATCAAAAGGGGATGGGGGAGAGAGTCTTATTTTCCTTCCAGCTGAAGTACTCACATGAATGTACTAAGTGCTTGTTACTTTCCCTTTCCAACACCACTGTAAGAGGTGTCACTGAAATGAAGGTCTGCCAGGTAGAAAATTTTAGGGTATGAATTCTATTTTAAGCACTTAATTTGACCACTTCATATTTAGTCTTTACATGACTAATAGTTCCTGTTAATGAGTACTTTGAAGGAATATATGAATACACACACACACACACAATTATAATTATGAAGAAAAGAATGATTATAAAGTTGTTAATCTTCCTCAAGTCTCACTCTTCCACAGTGAAATCAGATTATTAGGTTTTGCTGTGCTGTTTATAGCAAGCACTGGCCTTTTGGATGTATCCCTGAACACTGCCTTCTGCTTCCTGGCAAAGAACACCTTTGGGGACAGCTATGTAACAGAACAGCGGTGGCTGAATTTGGTTTCTAATTTGAAGCATGCACGACTGAGGAAGATCATTCTTCTGTCACAGGTGCTGTATGTCCTTCAAATTATGTCACTGTACAATTCCGTAAGATTCTTAACATGAAAAACTGTCACATGCTTGGGGCCAGAACAACACTGAAACAGCAGCAACAGAGGGAGCCCAGCTCATTTTAGGTGACTGTGCACAGGAACTTTTGTCATCAGGTAGATTCAACCACACCATGCAACTGAAAGACAGACTGAAAATCTGTTGTGCTCTGAGGTGTTTCCCCTGCACTGCACAGCATTTACTAGGAATATGAATTTGCATTTTTAAAGTGTCTGAAGCATTTCCTCCCATGCAAACTAGTGATGTCTTTCCATCAGAAAGACAGTATCGTCTTAGAACTTATTTAAGATATTTATGAGAAGGACTCTGACATGGGATGCTGGGGGGTTTTAGTGTATCCTTTAAAGATACCTTAAATGCTGAATGGATGCTCAAAAGCTGGTTTGGTTCTTTTTAAATTTATGGTAATCTATTTACAACAGTCATAAATTGTCTGTCTGCCATATGATCTTGTGCTTTTTTCCCAAGCATGTCTGCTTACTATACTGGAACAACCCCCAGAACTCTATTGAATTTGGGCCTGTGAGGCATCAGGCATTTGCATTAATAAGTTGCAGCCAATACATGACATATGAGAGAGTAAGATATGTGCCATTCTGCCTAATCTGTCATTAGTGGGAATGTGAGTAGAATACTAATCCCAGGCTCTCTCTTGCTGCTGCTAGTGGCACACCAGGCACAATTTAAAAAAAACCCAACCAAACCAAACAAGCATGGGTTAATCTGCAGTTATGGTGTTAATTAGCTCAGCAATGCCATCCTTTGTGCTTTCATGTTTAGTGTGAGAGAGGGGGAGCTGGAAACTAAAGCTACATCTTCCCTGAATTTAGGAAAGGGACTTTGAACCAGCCTGAGCTCCAGCACAGCTTTCACCTGTGTACCCTCAGGTTGTGCCATTATGGCACAGCCTCAGCAGGCTGGATTAAAGGCACAGGCAGGTAAGAGACAAAGTAATGGACAACAGATTCTTCTCTGACCAAAGTCACACTGGAAAGAACTGCTCAAAAATCTGATAGGAAAATCTATGCCAATCTTACATTCTGAGATTCCCTGCCATTAATAGCAAAGGAGCATGGGTTTAATGGCAAGGTTGACTAATGGGGACAACATCCTGATTTGTAACTTACCCTGGGCTATGGGTTTAGCCTATACTGAAGTTGGATATTTAGCCTAAGTCCTCTGTGGAGAATAACTGGACAAATACAGGTACCCCAAAGGGAGTTCATCCTACCCTGACTAGGTGTCTGGAGTCCAGTCTTCCCTCCCAAGTCCAGTTTCAGCCTTAGATAAACCACTTCATAAAGTGCCAGCTCTTTGCACTGCATCATGAAACACTGTGCAGTATTCCTAGTTCTGTGCCTTGTACACAGTATTTTAACTAAAGTAAAACACAAAGTACTTAAATCTTGCAGAATTTTCCTCTACCATCATGCAAAATTATTAAAACCTGTTTCAGCAGAGTATTTGTGAATCTATGGTTACTTACTTAGTTACAATTAGTTAGGATTTGAAAATTGCTGTTAAACTGTACCTGCACCATAGCTGTGCACAATCCAAAGATTCCCACTGCCAGTAGGTTTTCCTGGAGCCATATTTTCACAGTTTCATAGCAAGGCTAAAGAAGACCAAAACAAGAATTTTGTATTAGCCACAAATACACAGCTCTACTCTCCTGGGAATATATAGCCAGAGAAAAGAACGGATCTGACCTAGCTGCTAGGTAGCCTGGATTATCATTTGAGTGCTGGAGCAACTACAGTGCAACAGTGTATTTTTGGGTTGAAGCTTGAACATGGAGTACTAATCGTAGTGACACAAAAAAGTGCACCTCCAAAATGCTGCATAAGCACTGCTCCATATAAACTGGGCCAGTAACTAAAAATACTGTGCTGGTTTTGGCTGGGGTAGAGTTAATTTTCTGCAGAGCGGAGGGTATGGGGCTGTGTTTTGGATTTGTGCTGAACACAGGGTTGATAATCTGGAGATTTTTTTTGTTATTGTTGAGCAGGGGTTACACAGAGCATGTTTTTTGCTTTCCCTATTGAACTGTCTTTATCTTAACTTTTACTCTTCTGCTTCTCCCTTTGATCCCACTGGTGGGAAAGTGAGCAGCCAGCTGTGTGGGGCTTAGTAGCCAGCTGGGCTTAAACTACAACAAATAAACAAGCACTGGGTTTGGGTCCTCCTTGGCCTCTAAAACCCAATCAGAAGCATTTAGAACCTTAGAACGAGGCTTTCATTTTCACCACGTTTCAGGGAAATAAACACTTCTCATAATACATACATACATACACAGGAAAGACAAGAGTCCCAGTGCAAGTGGCTCAGTAGCTGCTCCTACTGCACATGGGCCCATTTCATACCATTTTCCGTCATTTCAAATTGCAGTATGGGCACTCCTCCGTTATTTCCTTCCTGCTTTAAATTCTGCAGTAGCTGTAGCCCTGTTTTACTGGTCCAGTTTCAAGGAGGGTGGAATTGGCCCAAGTGAAACCTTTCTTTAAATAATAATGTCCGTAAGACAACCTTGTGCTAAAACAGTGCCCCCTTGTCTTGTAAATGTTCATGGCCAAGAATCATTCAGCCTTCAGTTAGTGGCTTTTTCATATGTATAAAGGAGAAACTATTAATGCCCACCAGAAGCCAGGGTGTTAACCTGCACTGATTTTCTTGCTACCCTGAATAAAATAGAAGAAGAACTTTCCAGTCCTTAAATTACAGAAATGACCTGGAGCTACTCGACAAGTGTAAGGAAGCTGTGTTTGATGTGAACTCAGCCTCTGTGAGTGCCAATCCATGCATATGAAATCTCACTAGAAAGTGGCCATGAGAGCTTTACTCATTGTCTTCACAAACAATTAGAACCAGCAAAACTTAGTTATAATTCCACTTCATCAGGTGGCCTCACTCCAGAGCCCTCCTGTGTAACTGCACTACCTGTAATTAGCACAAAGAATTGCTGAGCTAATTTCAGAGACATATTTAGGCTCTGACTATCTGTTCCAGAAAGATCTTGCTGAGTCCATTGTAGGGAAATTATCCCATGGAGCTTTGAATTTGATTACAGACAAGTGCAGAAACTCAATGAAAAAAATGCTGCTAGCAACTCAGCGGAACAGTTCCCACTCCTACTGTGCAGTGGAAGTCCCTGAAAAAGAGTTCCTGGTGGAAGAAGAGTGCTCCAGGCTCACACAGTCCTCTTGCCTCAGGACTGCCTGGGCAGTGGCAAGCTATGGCTGCTGCTCCAGGGCCTGTGTGTGCATGAACCATTTGCCTTTATTGCTATCTGACTCCAGTAGGTGGGACACTAAAAAGGACATTCCTGTTATTTCCTAGATGTCACTTGTCTGTGCTGCAGATCAGTGTTGGAATGGACCTGTCTCCAGTGTGAAACAACAGCTTAGAGCCTACTGAAAGGAAACCAGCTTATAAACATAACTAAGTAGGGGGTTTCATTGGAGGTCAAAGGCCACAGCTCAACAGGAGCCTTCTGAAAGCACCTGATGGAAGGTGAATTAGGATAGATGAATGAGATGCACAGCTTATAATCTGTACAGCCCTGCAAATGACTACCTGCCTGCCCTTCGCCTGGGCTGCCAGGCAGCTGCTGCTGTGTGCTGCAGAGCTACTCACCGCTTTCCACCAGGTCCCTGGGGAATGGAGCCCACAGTTCTCACTGAATTCTAAGCAGCAGGAGTCTGGCACCTGGGTTGTGTTGTACACTTCGAACCAGTCCGTGTAGTTGGAGACTCCACAGCATCTGAACTGGAAAAAGATGAACCGAGGTGATACCATAAGTGTGATCTGTCACTGACTTCTGCCTGTTCTGACTTTGCCTCCTGGAGCCTGACAGTCAGTGCATTTTGATTATATCAGCAGAGGCTTGAAATTTTAAAAAAATGCAGTACTTCCTCATCTTTACCCAACCAGACCCTTTTCTCCACTCTTTTATTATGTTTAAATATGGCCTTGTGTGCAGCTAATGTTGATGCAAGAAGCAAAGGCACCTATTTGCAGTGGGCGGATACTGCAGGAGCTGAAATTGGACAACCTCAGAAAACTACTGAGATTGAGTTATTGACTGAGCAGAATTATAACAGTTGTTTGCAGCTTGTTGTCAGGAAAAAACATACAGGTACAGCACCCAAGAGATGGAGATACTGGGATCTCTATGGCACCCTACTTCTGGGATTGTGATTGAAGTAAACAAGGCAAATTTCTTGCTAAGCTGTTAATTACTAATCACCTTTGAAAGTCTTTGCCAGTCAGCAAAAGATGTATTTTCTCCCCTTCTCTCTGTGGTGCACTTCTTTAATGTCATCATCTGATGCTGCTCTAATCGTGGTGCCTTAAGTGTCTGCCAACAACGACACAGCGTGTGCGGAGATCACAACACCGCTAAATCGGAAGGTCTGTTCGACTTTGGTCACTACAGGGATGTTTCCTGTACCTTGCAGGGATGCAAGGTACAGGAAACACACAGTGGTACAGGGAATGGCCCTGTGGCCATCTTCCCCTTGGGAACTGGTATGTTCCTGTGATAAGAAATAAGCTAGAACTCATTACCATATATATGTACACACCATCTGTCACCCCTATGTGGACTCGAGAGCAAGAATTTGTTGGTATTTAGACACTTCAGCACCAATGAGTAAAACAACAACACTGGGCTGCAGAACTGCTCTCTGCTATTCACAGTACCTCACACTTTTTCAGGGCTATGCCAGCTACCTACCCAAGTACCTACCCAGCTACCAGTCCCAAAATGACTTGCCAAGATCTTATTTTTTTTAATGTGATTTTATATAAGCCTGAAGAGTATTTTTCACATCCCTACAGCCTACAGAGACCACTCCTCTTGTTTCTGAAAGACTGGTAATCATGCAGACATCTGCATCACCAGGGCCAAGGACCTAATTGAGATCCTGATGTTTACACTGGCTAGAGGGAGAGTTTCCCTTTGTTATACAGTAGTTGTAGAGTTCAGGCTGTAGGTAGAGTTGTAGTGTTCAGGTCTTGCTGCACACACAAAATTGCCACTCCAGACCCATAGAGGGCAGAGGTGTCACACGCTGCCTCATGCATCATATGATGCTTCAAGCACTCAGAAAGTGCTCCTTGATAGAGACGTTTCAGTGCTCACAGCAGAGTTTTTCTTCTGCCAAGGATAAGTCAGAAAACTTTCCCGGACTAACATCTACCCCCCAAGTTTCTGCTCCAAATTTTGATTTGGTCTCTGGCAGGACTCAATCCTCCACTTGTAACTGTTTGAGCTGTACGTTTTACAGGCTTCATTTTCTACAAACTGACATGAAACTAGGAAAAAAGTTTGTGCCTTTCTTTTTTTCCTTTATGTTCCTGCACAGAAAACAGGAGGTCTGTGTGTAACAGGTCCGAAAAGCGGGTAGGAGTAGCCTGGAACACATGGCATGCATCTGAGGAAGGCTGGTTTATTTGGAAATCTAACAAGAAGAAGGTCTTGCAGGCTGTCATCATTAGACTCAGGAGGCAGCTCTTTGATAGACAGTGAGAAGTGACAGCTTGTAAACAGCAAGCCTTAAAAATGTGGCTCATCTGTGATGTAGAGAGTGCAGCGGTAAGGGCTGAGACATTTGAGTGATGTTCTGGCCAAACACAAGTGACACAAGTTTGCATAAATCAGGACTAGACTCCTTCTCCCCATAATAATGCACGGCTGAAGGTGTCAGTCTGACAGGCTAAGGAGATGAAGCACGGGTTTTGTAGCCAAGTGCACACTAACAGGTTGAGGACAGCTGCTCCTGTGGAGCCTGTGACGCAGGAAGTGGCTAGGCCATGAGCTAGGATTGGGACTCCAAAGAGTAAAAATTCCTGGTAAAGCACAAGGTGAGAATAGGAAGGGATGCAGTTGGGAAGACAAGGTGCAGTTGGACACAAACTGCCTGCCCACACAGATTCTCTGTACAAGAGCACAGCAACAATGGGAGAATGGGCTAAGAGAAGGTCAAGGTATAAAAGAAGGACACAACAGAGGATCAATAGTCTTGGGACTGGAAGAAATAATGTCTGTAACTGGAAGAAATATCTTTTGAAGACAAAGGAAGGATGAGCAGTGGGATTAAGCAGCAGATGATCCATAGTCCTCAAGGAGAGGAGATGATGAATACAGAAGAGTTCTAACACCACTGAGACCTGAGAGTGCAGAAGCAAGTGAGGGAGTACTGCTGAGGGAAGGCCAAGTCCAGTGACTGGCATCTCTAGGGAGCAGGGGCACTGATCCATGGCAGTAGGTCAAAGACGCAGGAACAAGGAAACGAGCAGCAATGGGATTGAATGCGTCACCAGCTCAGATTCAGCAAAGGGGTCCAGCTAGAAAAGCTGGAAACGCCGATAAACTGAGAGCTCAGTAAACTCAGAGACTTCACTGTGGATGTCCAAGTGGAAAAGAGAGAGTGTAGGAGTGATTTTGGATCATGTGACAAGCAACTGATTTATCCCAGGTTCAAGCAGCTGAACAGTAAGCAGCCAGATTGTTGAGGGAGATGAGGAACCATTAGAAGAAAGGGGAATATGGAGGACTTTTAGAGTCCTCTTACATTTGAGAGCAATGTTGTTCTGAAAAATTGCAAGGTTTCTAAGCAGGGATAGTTGGAGACAGACCCACAACTGGAGGATGGAGAAAGCTCAGGGCACATGAAAGATAATTTCTGTCACCAGCAGTTTGCTGTATCCAGTTCTACCACAAAGGCTGATGTTCTGCCAATGCCAGGCATGAAACCATTGAAGTCCTGATTCTTGCTACAACCACATTCATTTCTTGGTCACATTTACAGTCCTGTCTTGTTCTCTTCACTAGTTAAGTGATAAAATTAGACAAGGTTGCCTAATTGCTTAGTTCTGTTCCTACTTTCAACAGGGAACAATACATTTACATTTTTAAAAAACAATTACAAACTAATAGTGCTTATTTTGGGGTACCCAGACTAACACACTTTAAAAGGGAGTAATCTACTAAAAAGTTTCTATCTCAGTGCAACAGAAATGGTAAGGAGTTGGAGACTTGTACATATTTTACAGTTGGGTAATCCCAGTACTGAAGGCCACGTAGGCCTTATCTTCTTTGCCAAATTCCTGCAAGTCAGTCAGCCTGGGATAGGCTTTGTGAAAATAAACAGATATTCAATCCTTGTTGCAGACAGTTCTTTTAGCAATGCCTTGTTTTCTGGTTTTGTGAAAGAACGAGAGACAGCGTAGGGGGTCTTCTATACACCTTTTTCCTCCGTCACTCTAAAAAGTGGTGAATAATAGAGTTTTGTTCTAAAAATCATGTTTAATGGGTGGTTTGGATTACTTCAGCAGTAATTCTAAAGTATGGTTTGATCTAACAGAATCAATGACTGCGTAGAGGGAGATGGGTCAAATTTCTTCTCATTTACAGTGGTTTAAATAGACATGAAAAGGCATTACACAGCAGCAAAAGTGTGCTGAATTTGCTCACTTTAGTGAAGCTAATAGGTTTTCTGCATGCCTCTCAAATTACTGCCTGGTTAGTTAAAAGAAGTGCTCAAATATTGATCACAAAGATGTTGGGGATGAAGCAACATTTTAAAAATTAATGCCTATTTCTCATTTTCTAAAGATCTCCACCTGTGACTTTAACCAGTCCTGGTGGGTAAGGAGTGTAATGCAGTTCAGGGTAACTTACCTCCTGAACTATTGGAATTTTAGTCATGTTTAAAAATCACTTTGTAAGCTTTCGTAGTCTTCGGTCATGGCATGCAGAATTTATCTGCTTGTGTTTCTGATCCTTTTAAGGTTTGCAACGCTATTGAGAAAGGCTCTGAGTTTGGTTAGCTGAAGGTATTAAAAAGAAATCAATAGAATGTTCTGGTTCGAAACAGCTCCCTGACCTAAAGGCTTAATAGGACTGCAAAATAAGTCCACTGCCTCTCCTCTCATACGCTTTGCAGGTGTGCAGCTTAACCCAGCTCCTTTATCGGTAACATGAACAGCTCAGGCATCAGCCAAAACTGCACCTTCCTCTTAAAAGACAGGCCCTGGTTTTCCCTTGTTTACAGTTTCTCAAAATTGTATGCTTCTGTTAAAAGGAGGAAAACTATTTCTCAAGGTGCAAAGGCTGCAGAGAAGAAAACATTCCTCAGAAGGTGCTCAGTCCTTTCACACTTAGACAAAGAAATAATCACCACTCGCAAGTCACTGTGTGCACTGGGCATCCACACTCTCAGTCAAAACTCCCCTCCGATTTGTGACTGGCCAGTCCCACAGAAGTCAAATGCCATCTAAATGTGATTCTGTTTCTTGAAAAATATTTTTTCCTCCTTTTTTCAGCCAAAGCTGCCATACACAATAGCACCTAATGAACACAGGACAGGAATGGTCTCTATCTAAGTAAATCTTGGGAGAAATGAAGAACTACGCCGGAGTGTCTGAGCTACTGCTTTAACCACTGGTCAAGGTCTGAAAAATACTTTATCAAAGAAAGGAGTGCAAATGCAGAGGGGACAAGGGAAAAGGGCTCATTATCATTTTTGTTGATGTCATGTTTCTTACATGGCACATTTTTTTTGGTGAGGCTGCTGTTTTCCATCCATGTACGGACGTGGCTCGACCAGTGACTGATGTCTCCCACTAGGAAAGACACTCCTGTATGGCCACGTGGTTGCTCTACTGTGGGTTTTGTTGAGAGCCTTAGGAGACAGAATGCAAACAGCAAGCCTGGGCTGGGACTTTCCTTTGAGAAAATCTCCTGTATCGCCCTAATCCTCCAATCAGTGATTACACTCTACTGATTAGGGATATAAGAGATAATGATTATTACACAAAACCCCCCCAAGTTGCCATTTAGATAGCTCTATTCAACTGCAAAGTGTTTTACATAATTAACCGTAATGGGACTGTCTTTGCTGCACCTCTGCAGTTGTCTATTCCCACACAATTTTGAAAGATACATGTGAAAACCCATTATGCAGAGTGGTAAAAATGGATCTGTGGGAGCTCTTTGCTGTTCTCCCCAGCGCCCAGCATGGGGAGCACAGTGACTTTGACACTGTGGTACTGCCAAGCTGGCACGTGATAATTTCACAGTGGCCGTGAGAGAGTGATGTCCCCTGGCTGCACACAGCCCGTGGGATGGCATTTTCTCGTCATCTTCTGAGCTCCTGAGAGTTAGCTCACAGGAGCTTCATCTGAAACTTGTAAGACACTCTTTAAACTATAATGGGTTTCAAGATCAAAGGAATTATCAGGACAATTGACCATGATCTGCAGCACTACACAAACCACAGACTACTGAGTCTTGCCTCAAACCCAAGCTGGTCACTGAATGTGACCATTTCCTTCAAGCAAAAAGCCAGGTCTTGTTCTTTAGAGAAAAAGAATCTACTGTCCTGCTGTACAATGGCATCCTGCCACCAGATATGTCTAACTTGAGTTTTTAGCTCTTGGATCAGTTACAGAGCCCTTTTCTATCAAAATCCTTTTTCCTTCTTGCTGTCTTTTTAAGGACTGCCATCACATCACTACTTCATCTTTGCCTGTTTATATAAGGTATTAAAAATTTCTCACCATAATGTCACTTTCCAAAATTCTTACTATACTTTTACATCTTTTCTGAATCCAATGAACTTGTGAAGACCTTGAAAAAACGTGACTATGTGGACTAGACATTGCATATACTGTTACACCTATTTTACATGAAGGGGAGCAGAAGTATGGTGTTTATATCCCATGAGTCCTCTAAACACTGCTTTCCCCCCCCCACCTTTGTTACATGCTTTTAACAGTTCTTGGGGTGTCACTGAAAGCAGATGAATACTTACTGCAAACATTTTAATATTAGTAGTTTTTACTATATTTTTACTACACATAATTAAGTTACTGTAAAATAGTAAACTAATACTGTTGGATATTAGCAACAATAATAAAAATTTTATTTGTATTTCACATGGCTTACTCTTGGGCTTGCACCACAAAATGTGTTTCTCTTGTCAGTAATTGATGCCTTCTTATACTTGATGTATTGGAAAAAGGAAAAACTATTGGAAGAGGAAAATATTAACAATATTGCAAGATGCTGAGGCCCTTTTAAAGGTAACTGAAAGAACTTTTCATGTGCAGTTGTTGGGATGCAAGACTGGTACTGGCTTTTTTGCTGGACCCGAGCTGTTTGTCTTTCACACACAGGAGTGCTTCTGGCAACCTACTGCACTCAACACAGACAAGTCCTGCAGACCCAAAGATGCACGTGGAGTTTGGCGAGTCAGTTATTTTCTTCTGTTAGCGATCCCAATTTTTCAATTTTTCAGATCATTTCTTAGCAGCCTGTTGCTCCTGTTACCTTGTATTGTCCATAAGAGTTGACTTTGGGAGCACTGGGAGAGGTTACTGTCTTTGATCCCTTTAAGACACCAGGCAAGACTAAAGCCCTCCTGTCCGTACCACACCCGCACCTCTGGAGGAGAAATTGAGAAAGCTATGCAAGATTTTTGGAGTGAAGCCAAGGCAGTGCAAGTGTTTCTGCCTAAAGCAGAAGAAAAGTTGGAGCACTTTTCCAATCAAGAATCAGAGAACATGAAATCAGAAAGATCACCCTCAGGAGAACTGACTGACCTGAATATGAAACAAGAAGTACAGAGCTAATAAACCTGAACCATCAGTGATAGTGTTTCCTCAGACAAGGACAGAAGGAAGCCAGTGTTCACCAGTCCTTACGAGATGAACACTGGCAGAGGGCTGTCAGAGAATCGGGACAAAGGAACAGCAGTGACAACCTCACAAAAAACATTCCTAGTCCACCTGTGATGGAGAATGATTGAATTCTGCTGGGGAAAATGTACTGACTGTACAGGAGGAGGTAGCAAACACCATGGCATGTTTCTATTTTGACTCACTAGTGGGAACAATAATAGCAGTGAAAGGAGACAGGGCAGAAATGAAAAAGTGGTTGAAAAGGTTCTTTGCTATTATGCTATTGCTCTCCATCCCAACATAAGCCACCCCTCTGACTTTAAAGAGAAGGTACTGCTTGTTTCCTGTCTGACCAGCTCCTTCACCCTCCACATAGCACAGAACTACATGATATCTAGGCATCAACTTAATATAAACTTTTAAAAGAAAGAAGATATTTCCTGTCAAAGGAGAAATAAATATAAATTACTGCTTGTTACAAAAACCAGAGATGCTAATGTTCTAACTCGGTGGGAGAAAGAAAATGACTTGGGATTTGGAGGTTTAATTAGACTCACACCCAGAACATGCTGTTACAGAACCCAGAAGGTAAAGAGGAAGAGGTAAAAAAGAGAGCTCAGACTTACATCTGTTTGAATGATGCTCCATGCATTAGTGAGGCCAATATTTCCATCTGTCCCATACAAATGAAGTCCTTTCTTCAGATCCCGCTGAGCATACTTGTCAATCTAAAACCAACAACAAAATATACAGAACTCACAATGCGCCAAATACCACATTTCAGAATCAAAGTGCACAGAGCAGAGAGATGTTGGACAATGGTCCTGAACTGAAATGAATAAAAGGTGAACCAACACTTTGCAAATAACATGAGGAGTTCCTCTTCTGAGTTTATTTTCGTGTTTTGCATCACAGAGACCTTTAATACATCTTTTCCCTTCTCACTTAACCACCAAAGTACTACAGGGAGACTGGAAACAGTTTAATAACTCATTTTTGCAAATGAGGCCTATATATGAAAACATTCATCTATATATAGCGTTTTCTTTTAGCTTAGTACCTTTAATTGTGACCAAGTGCATTAATGTATACTCTTCCACACTGGAAAACAGACAGACACGGTGTACTCCCTAGTGACTGTCCCACTGGCACTCGTCATTCCAGCTGGGGAGGGCTTGTGTCTAAAATGAAGTAACCAATGCTAATTTTGAGTTAATAGAGGCAGCAAATATATTCTGCTCCTGCCATACACTTGGACTTTTCCTTCTGCTTTGTGCAGTCAGAATTGTTTTCATTAGCAGCTGCCAAAAAGGTGGACACAAAGCACCTTGCACAGTGTTAAAAGAGGAATTTTCAACCCACTACATCATCATTATTATGGAGTAAATATAAGGTTACTCAACAATATGACTCCACAAAAAAACTATGACCCCACAAGTTCACCATGTCCAGGAAGCCTCTGCTGTATGTGCAAAAGATTGTGCTTGATCTATCCTGTTCTTTTGGTTCCTTCCTGAAAGTTTACCAGCAACATGTTGAGCCAGTAATAAAAGAGCTTTGAGGCAGTACAAGAAACAGCACAAGTTAAAATTAGGTACAACTTAATCTCAGCACCTTAACTATCATGCAAGGCCTTTCTCACAGATGCCTTCCTTGAACAGTAGGTGCTGTGATCCCCCCGTAATTATCATGTAAGCTGCTTTTGGCTTTACACAGAGATTATACATAGTCACTGGTATGTTAATTAGAAGAGAGCACCAAAGCTGAAAGCTGTCATTAAATTGGGAATTAGTTGAGAAAATTACAGGCAATAAACGATAAACTTATATGTGTAGGGGATTCTTGGCATTCATTTAAGAATTAGATTGAACTGTGTTTCAGCTCTGCACTTACCCTCAGCTCCCTGTGTCTCAACTGGACCTGCTGTGGTCTCCAGCAGAGCCATCAATTAGGATGGAAGGGCATGGTTATGATGCCAGTCTCAGAGAGGCTTGGGAATTTAGTTAATGCCCTACAGAGGCAGTGAGGTAAATTAATTGTTGCAAAACTAATTCTTATTCAGAAACTGACAGAAGTGAAGAAGAACAGGGTAACTGAGGGCAGGTGGGGACAGAAATCCAGCTAGGCAATCTGTTACCTTGAAGATGAAAGAGAAAGGTCTATTTTGAATATTAATTTATCTCACCTGAGAATATCTGCCCTGTAGAGTGAGAGAGCTACACACCAGCCTTAGGTTCGTATCAGCACTAACATGGAACAAGGGAGAGAACAGTGATTCTTATCTAAAGGGCAAATGCCACGTTAACAAAAGGATGCAAAAATGCAAACTTTGCATTTCCTCACTCAAGTTTTGCTTCGCAATCTTGACGTCCTATCTGAGATGGATCCTAACATCATGATAATTTATTAACTTAAAATTAACGTTCGTAGAAGATCAGGAAAAAAGTTTTGTTAGTCCATGTGTGCTTTAACATGGTCTCAAGGATTGTGTCACCGAGGGACTGTGTCACCAAGCATTCCTGATCTTCCTTCTACCTGGAGAAGCCACACTAGTAAGCAACTTGCTGAGGCAAAATGAAAGCAAGTCCTCTCTTCCTCATAAAATTAACCACTTTTCCTGCACAAAGAGTGCCAGGCCTTTATACTGGGAACACAACTGGCATCAGATTTCCGTATTTCAGAAACTGAGTAACCAGCAGAGCATTAGTCAATAAAACAGGCATTATGTGACCAGTTCTCCCACTGCTATTTCAGAAAGCCTCAACATCAAGTCCTGCAGATGGTACGATCCATTATTATTCCTTGTTTTAAAAATAAAGTGCCTGCTTGAATCTTGCTTGGAAGAGGATAGAAGTTTTTTAGAATCCCACACCATGAGTGTGTCTCATTTCCTCATCTCTTTCACCTCTATGCAGGTTACAATTTTGAAAGAGGCAAACACATGTTGTGAAACAGCACTGCCAGATTGTTTCACCTTTTTATTTCATGTCCATTGACAGCGAAGGCATCTGGAAATACCAGTTTTACACTTGTACACACAGAAAGAACTTTGTATTGATTTGAGTGATAGTAAAGGTAGGATTTTACACAGTTCTCTTTTAATAAAAGTTTCTATCTGACCTTCTAATCAACTGTGCTGTACATACAACAAAGTGCTATTCTATGAAGAGCAGCTGATTTAAAATCTCTTTGTCACAGAGCTACTCCCTGAAGCAGTCACACTCTCCTGTTTGCTTACACTAGGGTCAGAAAGGTGTTCATCATCCCCTAGGAATAACCTTGTACAGAACAACTGCGTCTGTGGGTGGCCACTGGGCTCCAGGAGAAATTGGCCCTTGGCCTCCCAGCACTTGTGTCTGCAGCTAAGGTACCAGCAGGAAGGCCCCCACCCTCTGTGTCTCCCCTGTTTCCATTTGTTATTAATGTGTTACTTTGCATGAATTAATCAGTGTTGACACAGCCTTGGACTTCCTAAGAGCCCAGATGAAATTAAACAGGAGCACTGCTCTCGTTCCCACTGTGAGGAGCTCAGTCTCTACGTGCAGTCCTATTAAAAGCACATTGACCTCTGCTCAAATAACCTGTGTACAAGGTTATAAGATGGCTATTTTCCCCCTAATTGAAGCACTGCTTGAAGCTCTAGATATATGATTCCTACTGGCTTTGACTAGAGAGGGGTAAGTAAAACCCAAGGCCTATTTGTGGGGTGCAGCTGGCAAGTGCTCTTTCAGGTCCTCCTGTTTCCTTCTAATCTCAATTTTTTTCCTTCCTCAAAATATTTTTAGAATGCTAGGAACTTTTCAATATGTCTTTATTCTAATTGTAAGTTTGATTTAAATGAAAACTCCCAAAACACCCTCAGCTGTCTCTTCTGGCTTTAATTTGAATTTTTCAGAAAATGATCTTTCTGAAAATGAAATGCTGCGCCACAGTGATTCATCACATCTCCTGACAAATGATCCCACCCAATATTCACCAATCTGTCAGCTTCCCTTGTTTGTCTCTCTGCTACCAGTCCTCAGCCAGGCAAAATGTCTATCTCAAATCAGGGAATGAAGCATTATATTTAATATTCTTCAATTTGAATCTGTGGCTATCTTCCATACACAAGCCAGGCCCTTCACAAATCACAGCTCTAGTGAAGTAGCTCAAGGAAGAATAATAAAAACTCTCTGCAGGCAAACTGTTGCTCTAAATGAGGTGCCTGTTTTCAGATGTGGAATGCCAGAGATTTCTTTAGACGAAAGAGTTTCTGAAAGATTTGGCAGCAAGAACCTTTTATCAATCTGTTAGTGAAGAAGAGAAAAATTCTTTTCCTCCTTGAGATTCATTGGTCAACAGATGAGAGGTGAAAGCTTCAAGCTGGCACACCGTCCACGTAAATTCCTAAGTCCTGGGTTCAGACATACTGGGGCCTTACCCATTCTTATCAGCCCCCTCAGGTTTCACTGGTGTTTCTGGTAAGTTAAATGTGTCCCAGTGTGGTAATCCGCTACAGTCCACGCCTTCAAGAGAAGCACTTCTTAGAGCAGGGCACGCATATTACTGCACTTTATCTAAGCTAAGATCCCGTTCCTACTGCGAAGAGTAGCAGTATTTTCTCACTGACTTCCATTAGGCCCTAATAGGGCTCTTAAATCTCTCACTGTCCTATTACAAAGACTTTCTAAAAATATATATACTGCTCTAAGGTGAACAAGTCATGTGCAGAGAGTTTCAGGCAATGAAGGAAACTCAGTATTTGAACTGGAGAAGGCAAAGTACAAGAGATGTGGCAGGACTGGTGAGAACCTGCCACAGAGGTCGGGAAAAGTGGCTGGAAGCTGGATGCAGTTAGAGAATGGGCAAGGATCTGTCTGAGCCTCACCTAAACTACAGCTGGGACACAACATCACTTAAAAAACCATCTTATTCCAGCCTGCATATAAATCCAGGCCAAATTAAAAAGTGCTTCCTTCTTAATCTGTATTCCCTTGAGGCAGCTACTTAAGCTGCAGCAATGTACACATAAGGCTGGTTTTGCTGTCAGCCTTGTCCTCTCATTGCCTCAGAAATCCAGAGCCTCCGAGCAGAACTGTGGCTGGCTGGCTGACAAGCCCAGCTGGAGAAGCCAGAACACTTCAAGAGGACCTGGGGCTGTCAGACTCCACCTTGTCTCCTTGAATAAGACAACCTAGGAATAATGGAGGATGAGATAAAAACTGTGTAACAACAGTGACAACAAACTCCTGCTTAGCACGGACATGCTGAAAGCACTACATGAACATTCTGCACTGCAAACACCCAGGTTCATAATTAATTCCATCTCTGTTTTACAGATCAGGGACTGTAGGGGCCTTCTCAGTTCCTGGGGGGCGTTTCACACACCTCTCACTCTCTGTCTAAATGAAAGGCTTTGGAGTTTATGTGCTTACTGTTAAGGCATGAAACAGAAGACAAATACTGTTCCCTAAGAAGCCCAGTCCTGTAATTTTGCTGCTGATAAGAAGGAGGAAGTGCTTTGGGCAAACAAGAGAATTGTGTCTGTGCAGAACATGGGAATTATCAGTATTTACAGCTAATGTGACACACCACTTTGATCAAACTGAGGCTCCACCAATACTGAAGAGACAAAGTCCTTGCACTGTCCCAGAACACTGACAGGGAAGGTGGCTTTGCTGTAATCTTCTCTGGAATAAAGGTCAAAAGAAGGCTTTGGGGAGATCCTTATTAACTCCTCAACTTGTTAAAAGTGTGAGATGTCCCTTAGATTGTAGCATAGCCTTTAGAAAAAGGCCAGAGGATTCCAGCAGCATCCCCAGCTTTTTAACCTGCAGGCAACTGGCGACTTTTCATTTCAAGCCTCAATGCTTTCCTACCACAACCTGAACAAAACTTCTACCCAAAAAGTCCCCCAAACTGGAGAAAGCCTCTCGGCAGTGTTCCAATATAGGTAAGCAAATATTCTTGACCTTTCTGGTGATTGCTTCCCCTACCTCTCTGCCTCTCCACCAGAACAGGAGAGGCTCTAAGGAAATGACAAAATATCCAATAGTTTCCCACAGGGCAAAACTTTTAATTTAATGCCTTGATAATCATTCTCTACAAATAGCAGGGAGTGGGAAATTGAATGTAAACAGAAAGTGCCTAATCTATAAGGTCATTTGTGGGAGCCTTTGCCTGCTAAAAAGAGATGAGATTGATTGTACCAACAGGTAAGGCTTGTTTTAAATGAGATATCCCCGAGCCTGTCTGTAAGAAGCTGAGAGCAGTAAATGCATACTATCACACTGAAATCTTCCTTATACCATCTGCCTAGAAATAGAAATCTTTTAAGAGTTTAGTAAATAAGAGATACTGCATGATTTTTGGTGATATTTGGCAGTTAAGGGACAATATACTCATTTCTTGCCAGTATCATCATCAATATTGCACATCTCCAGGATGCTTTGCTCAGGACTGTGGGATTCCCTTCCTTGCTTTATCCCCAAATGCGAAACAACTTCAGGACTTAATGTTTAGGGGTTTTTGTTGTGTTTTGTGAGTTTTTTTGTAATTGCTTCCTTTAACACAGAAACCCACTAGCTAGTGAATTCTCTTCTCCTAGTTTGACTGCAAAAGCCAACATCAGGCATCAGTTTACAGATCTTCTAAACTTCAAAAATTTCGCTGAAATACTTACTGCTCCAGCAGTGTTTGATATCAAGAGAGATGCACTGGCACTGGCTATGTAACTTCAGAAGAGTAAAGAATACTGGAACAGAAGATCAAAGGAAATAGTCTGGGAGCAGAAAGAATGAATGTTTCTGAAACCCACTGGCTAAGGTCAGCTGAGGTAAGTCATTTCCGCTGTGCCACAGACTCTCTACACAGTCTTGAAAAGTCACTGTTTTGCTTGTGTTTCAGCTATTTGTAAAACAGGAATAACCTGACTCTAGTCATGCTATGAAGTTAATAATATAACATAATAAATAATTTGAAATAAGTATTTGAATACCAAGTCCAACCTGGAAGATGAAGCCCTGTATAGAATCTGAGACAAGGAATGGAATTTCTAACCTGAGAGAGAGAGAACCTTCCTGACACTTCGAGGTAAAACTGAGGTTCATCAGCAAGCAAAAGGAAGGACAAGGACATCTAGCACTGGCCTGGAGCAAGCAACTGGTGAGAATGTAAGAGAAAGAGTCTCCCACTATGTGCTCTGGCAAGAACCAAGAAGTTGCAATATGGTTCATAACAAAAAGATAGTAAGAAGAAAATAATAATACTAATACTATCACTACCAATAATGATGTTGTCAAACATGTTGGGTTTTTCAAACCAGTGTTTCCCGGGTCCATGGTTTGTGCATACAATTAATTGCAGTTTGAGTCACTGTCTTCTGCACACAAGCACCTGCTTGTGCTCGAGTGCAGGCATCAGCAACCACCTGAGGCTGCAGGAAAGGAGCCACTGAAACGTCCCTGAACTTTTCATACTATTTAAATGCCAATGAATGCCACAGCAGCTTTAGTGACTCTGTTTTAAACAGGAGATCACGAGGATGGCAAGTCACTAGACTCTGCAACTCAAAATTTTTCATGCAAGAGCAAATTCAAATGTTTCCAGCAAACGGCACTCGATTTTGTCCAAATGATTCCTTTAAAATTCCAAGGGAGAGACAGGCATTTTATCATTGTTTAGCTTCCTATTATTGCTGGTGTAAGGGGAAATACACTGCTCTGTAGCCAGAGGCCACTGCTATGTAATCTGTTCTCAGGCACAGCAACAGCTGAGTAACTTGTGCGTCAGGTCCCCAGGTTTGTTTAAATAAAGTACATCATAACAAGCTCCGAGACACAGGCTCAAAATGTTAAGCTGCAGCTGTGCAGTCTCTTGGCTCATTTAGAGAATGAAGCCAGCAGCAGAGCCAGCACCTTATTTAAGCTGTCTGTATGGCACCTGAACACAGGTACTTCCCAATGAGATAGTTCAAGACCTGCTTAAAAAAAACAAAACCCGATCTTCTTTATTTTTAGCAAAACTAGGGGTAAAAGCCTTAAATATGAATTCTTGGCTTGCTGCTTCTTGTTTCAAAAGGGTTTGAATGCTGCAGCAGACACAGGGAAAGGGCTGGGTGAAACTAGGCAGGTAAATCAAATCAATTGCTTACTCGAAAGCCTGACACTGCAAAGTAACTACCATGTTATTAAGTCAATTCTTCTTAACCATTATGGATTTTGGTGCCAAAAGCCTCACCAGCGTGTTGGAGGAATTTCAGGTGAGTGAACACTGAAGTGCATGGTTTTGTGACATACCTAATTATAGAGCCATCAGGATACATTTAATGCCGATTCCATAGAAGGAAACTTTTGTTTACATCTAAATAGGCTCTTCTTCAGATTATTAAGCTGGTTGGGAAAAAAGGATACTCATCCTCAACAACAGTGACACCAGCAAAGCTGGGTGCCATCATGGTCTAACTAGGCCATTTCTTTTCCAGAATGAAACTCCCTTTGCAGGTTTTCTTCATACACTTGCTCCAAAGCCCACTACACAAAAGAGCTTCTGTTCCCTTCCTCCAGTTACGTTTCCCACCAACTGTTGCTCTCAGCAAGCCTCCTCTGCCTTCACGCATCAGCCTCGTGTTCCACAGATCTCACAACCTACCCTCAAAGCCCTCATCTCCCTCCTGTGCTACCCCTCCTACTCATTCAAATCATCTTTCCTCACACATGGTCCTGATGCATTCCTTTCCTTCCTGTCCCAGTAAATGGTAATTTTGCCTTGATCTCTAGTGGCCACAGGAGCACACCTGTGCCAGAGTGAAAAGACTCCTCGGAACTACGTTCATGTATTGAAATGCTGTGCACACTGAATCCAGGCCAGCGGAAAAGGGAAACACTCCTTTCAAAACCGATGCTTATGTTGAGCACATTCCCACGTTATCTGTATTCAGCCTCCTTACCTTTTTTTTTCTTTTTAAATTTTAAAATAGATAATCACTTTCATTTGTCCTCAACAGTCATCAGTATAACCTCAGATAAGCAAATTGGGAAGGATGCTAATTAACATGATACATGCTGTTGAGCCTTTGTTTGCCAAGAGACATGAAAGGTGGGCTGCATTTGTGTTTTGAGTGCTAACAACCTGTTATCTCCAACTATACAGACCCAAAAAGGAGGGCCAAAAAAACCCCCATCCACCTAGGGATGCACGTGTCAATAGAGCTTTAGATCCAATTAGCTGCCACAAAGGCTGCAGGACTGCAGAGGCAAGTGAAAGCAGGGAGACAAGGCACTTCCCTTGTAGGAATGAACAACTACCATGTGATTAGGTATTAGGAACAGTGACATTGGACACATAATCCTTTGCAGATGCTGCGCACTGGGAAAGGGGAAGGCAGCACTTTGCTCACAGAGATGAATAACTTGGCCATTTGCCCACTGAGCCATTTGCTGCAGCCATCCCATGGGATCAAACTTGGCTTCAATTATTTACAGTACTCATTTACTTAGCTTAAAGGTGAATGAGAGAGTGTTCAAATAAGAGAGCACTACTAAAATATCAGAGGAGGAGGGCAAATCATGCCCTGTGCTCCCACTGTGGTAAGAGAAGATGAACAAGGCCCCCACACCATGTAAGTGTGGGCTATCTGCAAATCCATTTACCCAATTTACTTACTTTCCTCTTACATTTATGACTTTGGTAGAAAAATACAAGCCAAAATAGAGATTTGTCCACAGCTGTAAGGTAAATACAACTCTGCAAACGTCAAAACAATTACACCCTCTCTGTACCAGGCCTCTGGTGTCACCTGAGCCTTGCTGGGGCCATGGGGAAGGCTCGAAGCTCCCATGGTTATTCACGGGTATCAGCATTGCCACCTCTTGGTGTCAGAGCTGCTCTGCTGCACACAGACGTCAGCTCCACTGGCACCAGTAACAACTGGGCAAGCTGCAAAGCTGCTGAGGGAGAGGGCTGGCTAATGTCCTCAGGGATAGAAATTTTCCTGATTCCTTAGGACAAGGAAAACAAATGTCTGCTGATAGGCCAACTTTCTCTGAGCTTGAACTAAAATACCCATTTAAAAAAGCAAACCAAACCCACTGAAGGGTTAAAATCTGCTACTCTGCCTGGAAAAACTTGTCTGGGAAGAGTGATTCTGTGGAAACAGATTGAAAGAGCTGTGTCTTCCTAGATCCAGGGAATGTTAATCCTTAGGGGAAGGTGAGGTTTGCACACAGCCTGCTTTATTATTCTTAAGATAAGCTTTTTCTGAAATTAACTTACTTTAAATAAATAATGCTGTGAGGAGAACTACCATCATCCTTGGAGGGAACAGAGCAGCAGGCAAAGTCAAGAGCACTACAGTGGGCTTCATTCCTGTGGCAGCATGGTCTCTGCTCAGCCTGAAGTAGGAAAAGTGCAGAATGCACCCCTTGAGAGAGAGGGCAGCACAAATCCAAAATCCAGGGAAGAGACAGTGGGCTTTGGAGGAACAGCTGGCCAGCTGGCAGAAACTCAGCAAAACCACTGCAAAGAGCAGAGAGGGGGTATCTCCTTACCTATCTTTTCTTCCTTGAAAAAATGTTATTTTCTTCCAATCACAGAGATGTGTGCTTGGAAGAACAAAAGATATGCTAAATGCCAGCTCTTCAGCTGGCAGGAATCTGCCTGACAATGGAGTTGCTCACATTCATGCAGCTTGGTTTCCTCACGTGGTGTCTCCAGTGGCTCAGACCCATGTTTCTGTGAGGGTACATGCAAGCTAGGAAACCATTCCCTCTCCAAACCCACAACCCTGACACACTGGGTATTCTGACCATCAGCAGCTGGAATTACTGTGTTTAATCCCTGGCTATGCTTTTCAGTGATGATATCATAAACTGGTAGACAAAATGTCTTGGAAAGCTGGTGAATAACCAAAGCAACAGAAGTGAGTAACTGCTATTAAATGCCTCCCTTGTTTTAATGAAACAAACAATTGCAGCTCTTCAATGCACTTCACTGAAAGCAGATTTAATCGTGAATGGAATGATTTGGGACTCAGTCACTGCAAATGAATAAACTACATGGAGGTTGCTTTCCATAACAGACAACAAGCAAATAAACAAACTGCCAGTCACAATTATATGGCACCAAATGCAAGTTTCCAACACTGTCTATTTCCAATAATGTCAGACCAAAGCCACATTTCTCACTGGAAGTCACATGAGTCAAATGAAGAAGGAAATATGGTTGTTACCCCATGTGTTAAACAGAGATAAGTGACAGTGCCTTCACCGAGATGCTGGCTGTTCCCCAGAGAACAGAACTGTATGTGCTGTTTTTGCACAGAAAAACTTGGCATTTACCAAGTGAGCAGCAGACACCCTGCTAAGTGGCACCAAAGGTGCTGTGTTTCCAAACAGACAGTGTTTGAGCTTAGGGCCTGAAAGGAGTTTCTGCCACGTGCCAGAGCCCTTCTAGAAACAGCACCAAGGTGCTCAAAGCAACCCAGGCAGACTGAACCACTGTCCATGAGGGTCTGGTTTGCTCAGGAACAGTCTCTGTCGGAGGGGTGAGTTATCCCTTGGAGAGGAGCAGAAACCAAAGTGAAGGATTAAATCTGCCACGTGTGACAATGGTCCCAAGAACACCTGTGAGGATGCTCCTCAGCCACCTCTGGCTTGTTGTGAATTTATTGTTCACGCTTCTGCCTTTCAAAATGAGCCCTTTTCTTAATTAAGAGACCGACTTTTTGCAGAAGAAAAGCATTAATCCCAAGTCTCTCCTTAAAAGTGGAAATTGTGTGCTCCCTCTCATTTCCCCTTGGATTCTCTGATGTTCAAAAACACTGCCTGCAATAGCTCCAAGACTTTTTTCCCCCATGGGGCATTCATTTGGGTCTCTCTACCTACCTAAATTTAGTAGTTTTGACACCTCTGAAGAGCTCAAATTTGACTGAAATTTGCTATCAGTGTCAGAGGTTATGGGGGCACAAGAGGAAAAGTCACTGCAGCCACACTGAATGTATTTTAAAAAGTAAAATTTACAAAAAAGAAACATTACTGAAAACAGGGGATTCATTCAGTGGGGTTTTTAGTGGGTTCTTGACCCAAAGTTATTTGATATTTTTCTGATGCTATGGAAGGAAGAATAAAAATCATTGCTAATGAAATTTTGTAGTAGATTAAGGAATCTGCTGGTATCATTTGGCCTGCTTGGTTACAGAGCCTCAGGGCTTATCCAGACAAATATCAGAAAAGACGTCTAAGAAAAAACATGTGAGGTCACACTGCAAGACTGGAAACTATATTGTGGAAAGCAGGAAACCTGTGGAGAGACTGAGGAGATGGAGATGGACACGCTCTGAGGGCAACACTTGCCAACTCACAAAGCAAACCGTCACGGGGTTCTCCAACAACAGCAGCATAAAGGCAGAGTTGTGTCATTACCTCTGCACGGCAGAACTGATGTCCATGTTTTCAACAATCTACTGAAAACCTGAAAAGATTCCAGAGAAGACCTATGATAAAAAGCCATCACTGAGAAGTGTGCTTGCCTTCTCATGACTAACACTCTCGGAAAAACTAAACAGAGTGACAAGGTTAAAAAGCAGTGTAATTGCAGCCTTCAGGTACCCACATGGAGCAGAAATTCTCTACAGCAGACAGCATTTTATTCCACCACAAAAAGGCATAATGAGAGTTAATGGTTAGAACTTTTAAGACAGACAAATACAAGATAGAAACAAGGCATAATTTTAACCATGCAGCAAAAATAAATCCTTGGAACAAATTATTGAGGAATGAGATGCCGTCAATGATGCCTTTAAATCAAGACTCAAGGATTTTGTAAAATTACAACTCAGATGTAATTAGTTTGATGACAAGAATACTGATTGAAGCACTACGGACCAAAGAGGACTGTAACTGTTTCATCGGGTCTTAAAATTTACAAATCTTTCCAACAGACCACGAGTTTTCCATGGATAGGGACTAGGTTATTCATGCCAGATAATGCCACCTATGCCCTGCACTTTGACCTTTGCTTCAAGTCCATTCTGAAAGAACAGCTAAAATAAAACATATCAGACTCCGTAGCACATCCCATCCTGGGACTCAGGCACTGCTCCTTTTAAACTGGCACTCATGGTCTGGGGGCACAAATTCTCCTCGATCACAGCCGGCATTATCTCAGTGAGCTCTGGATCTGCCAAATCCACACCTCCCTTGCCCATGTCGACACTGGCTGTCCTCTGGGAGCCGTGTCATCCAAGTGACAAAGGCCAGCTGCTCCAGAGCCACCATCTGCAGCAGGCTCATGTGCCCTGCAGCACATTCGTGGCACTCACTTATCTTAGAGGCTGCTTTCATGTGGCTTCCCTGGTTACAGCGTGGGAGCCTGCACGCCCTCAGCCCCCAGGACTGTGGCTGCAGGGGACACGCCAAGCCTGAGGGGTCACAGGTGAGCAGCTCCAAGATGTGTTGCCTTAACTCCCCTGGTACAGGCAAGCACATTTTAGTCCCGCTGACAAAGTCAGGATTCCAAGATAAACAGCAAAAAGTGCCTTAATTTAACTTTCAGCAGTGAATACCCCATGATTAGTTTGCCAGCGCAAACAACTGAGTACTTTTAGCTCTTTTGGTTTCGTAGGAACACTCTATCCCTGACCTGTCCTTTGTCCCTTTCCTGTCCTGCCACACACTTCCCTGAGAATTTGCAGCACTGGCTTGGCAGGACCTTGGCAGGACCAGGACCATCTCCAGCCCATCCCCAGTTAACGCTCATACAGTCAGGCATATAAATGCTGGAAAAAGCAGTTTTAGCAAGAAGGAAAATCTGTCTGAGAGACCAATTCTGCTGTTTATTCATTATTCCATCATTGATCATTTTCCTTTAACACATTTTCTTCCTTCTGGCAGGGGAGTTCCAAACAGCCTGTTTGGTTCAGGATGACAAACAGCAGAACCTAAATATTAAAGAGTCAAAGAGAATGCTTTTCGAAAAAACCACAAAACCCCCAAATTAACCCAGCAGCATGAAAGAAATTGCAGGTTGGGATTAGTCTGCATAAATCACTTCATCCAGAGGAGCAACCTTGTACTTTTACCAATACTACCAGCTTTTGGAATACTTTGAGAAGTCCCATAATACTGGCATGGGAGTTTGTAAAATACTCCAGATACTGAATCCAGCAACTACCATTGAGAAATTTGGCTTTTACTAAAGAAGGATTTATTATAAGATGTTGAGGCCTTGTGGTTTATGCAACAAGTTTTAAAATATTAAAAAACAAAAGGTAAGTCCCCTCCCCCCAGCTCAGTAAGAAGAAAGAGTTGTATTTGTCATTCTGCCTCCGTGCCATTGTTATCTTGCATGATTTCATCCAGTGAAGGTTGGCAGCTGCTCAGCTCTGGTGAAACTCTGGCACAGCTCCATGGGCTGATGACAGGACCATTCAACAGATGCTGTTGCTATTTAGACTATTTATACTCGTTCAGAATCTCACAAAATAACAAGTACTGGACATACAGTGCCTTCACCTGCGCACCAAAACGCACTTTAAAAAATTACTCAAGACCATTTCCTTCTTATGATACGCCTGTAGATTTTTGGTTGTTGATTTCGGGTTTTTTTTCCCCCAATCAGATTCTCTTTAAGTCTCTTTTTTTTTTCCACAAAGCAGGACCACTTTAACAAGAGGCAGTGACTAAATCCCCTCATCTGTGTACCTGTGACCAGCAGGAGCTCTCAAGTGGTCACACAAGAACTGCTTCACTGTGCAACAATGTGACAACAGCTGGGGAAGTCTTTGCTATGCAAATTTTCACCTTTCTTGGGCTTGACTGCTGGAAAATGCAATAATAAAAAAATTGTTAGAATCACTTTTTCTATGATAGCTTCTCCAAAACAGAAAAGACGGTTACAGGATCAGGGCTTTTTCTGTACTCTAAAGTTTTTGTTATAGTGTTGATGAAATTTTCGCCATCACATCTGTGAAGAAGACAAATGGAGAAAAAAAACCCCCAAAACAAAAACCAAACAAAAAACCCCCACCAATGACAAAACAACAACAAGAAGAAAAACACAACAAAAAACCAGTGGCTCCAATTACCTTCTAATCAACACAGAAAACATGTTGACTGTGTAATTTCAGAAGACTCTATTCAATCTAGTGTTGCTTTGGGATATGAAAACCTGACATACTCTTCTGAGTGCTGCTCAGGTCAGTGGTCAGAGTCCCTTTCTCTGGATTTTGGAAAATTTGGAAGTCATCAAGAGAACTAACAATGGTGAAACCCATCAGTATCACTGGAAGCGCAGCAGTATATTAACAGTGAAAAGAAAAAACCACAACTCTCAAACCACATTGTGTCAGAAGGCTGAGGTGGCAGCAACTCTGACAGGAAGAAAAACTCAGGAATCAGCGAAACAGAATGTGGGGTGTAAATCTCACAGGTCACAGTGTCCCTGGAGGATGACAGGCTTTGGGAAACTGGCTGTGTGACACCAGAGGCAAACATGCAAGTGCGGAAAAGCTCCACTGAAGGAGAAATGTGCCAGTGGTCTCTGCTGCCAGCACAGCCAAGGCTCATCAGCACCACTGAGAGATTCACACAACTAAAACACGGAGGGCTCCAACAGCCCTACAGAAAGTCTTGGGATGAAGACCGGATTCCAGCTGTTCTGAAGCTGCAAAGACACATCCCCACGTACAGACTTCATTGAACACTAATAATTTCTTTGCTAACTTCACATTAGTGGTACAACTGGCCTTACAGCCAAATGCACACAGAATTCTGTGAAGGAAATTCAGTCAAGAATCACAAGCGCTGTAACCTGGAGGCTGAGCGATGAAGAACCACATCCATCCTGCCAAACGGAATGTCTGTCTCATCACGTAGACAAACAATTTGTTGATAGATAAATGTGCCACAGACAATCTAATCTTGGAAACAGAGCTGAAACCATGCAAATCAGAACAGATATTAGGCTTTTGCATAAAGCAGCAGTGCAGATGAAAAATGACACCCAGCATACATGGAGTAAATGAGAGGACTGAAACAAGCTTCAATTACTAACCCCATTGTGCTCACCATTCTTTCTACAACATAAACAGGACAACAGAAACACTCAGAATAATCAGCCAGGGCTAAATTTCCTGCCACCAAGACAGCTTATGCAGACACATGGGGAAGAAAAATAAAATCATTTAACAAATTACAACAAAATACTGGAAAACTGAGAAAGCTGTGTGTTCACTGGAGTACTGTTCCACCACCAATATGTCAGGGTGCAAAACCACCCACAATTTCTGAAACAATGTAATTGTTAATAATGGAAGAGATGAACCCAAAGTTTGATGAAAAAAGGTTCACTTGCAGGGTCGAGTCAAACAAAATGAACAGATAGGAGAAGAAGTCTATAGGCAAGATTATTAAAGCATTAGAAGCAGTCTCTGCTCTGCTCACCCATCCCCTTTTTTGGGAAGGGCTTTAACTACTCATCTCCTTGGATTTGAGGGAGAAGAAAGGACAGAATCAATAGGATAACTATGGCTCTTCCGGCTGTTTTAGACAGATTTATAACCATTTGCAAATTGCATTAAACATCCGGAATTTAGGACAGGAAACTTTTAATTTTCTGTCACAAATCTAATTAACTAAATGAATATGCTCCAAGCAATAGCAAATCCCCCACGTGCATGTTTGAGAAAAGTGATTTCCACGAAACTGCAAACAGCACCGGGAATCCTTTCCTACACAGGCAAAGTGAGGGCCAAAAGGGACAGTTTAAGCCTGCAAAGGAGACTTGGGGTTATAAATATATAACCTCATTTAAAAATACAATAGCTGAGAGCTTCAGGGTATCATTTTTGTCCACAGCAGACAAGCAGTCTGAGCAGTTTGGTAATGAGGACAGAAGATTGGGAAGTGGGATTAGAAACCATCATTCAAACCAATGGAAAAAAAAAAACCCAAACAGACAAGCAGCAGACTGGCACTCAGAGAAACTAGTTGCAGCAGAGATTAATTTTTTTCTGCAGGAGCATGTCACCCACCCTGCTACACACCAGTAAGAGAAAGCTGTGGCAGCAAGAGACAAATTGCTATTTGCTATTACTCTCATAATAATGCCTACAGAGCCACCTCTGTTTTGCCCTGATACATAATTTATAGAGGGGAGAAAAATGCCACCCTTGGAATTACTTTGGCCCTGTAGTTTTTAACTGTCAGAGATGATTTCTTTGAGATCTAATTTGTGATTTGCAGGCTTCATTAAGTTTTCGCAAGTAATTTTAAACTTAAATCACCATTGGCAAATCCATCATTTATTGATGGAAACATTAGGACTCTAATGCAGTGTGACTTGTGATGAAACAAGATAGGAAGGGATTAGGGTGGAAAAAAGTGCTCCTTTTTGCCATAGAAGACCGTTTCGTCGGGGGAAAAAAAAATCAGAGAGGGAAAAAATTAGTTTTTCTCTCTCCTGTCACTTTGAACAATCCATGAAGAGTTTTTTTAAGTTGCTAAAATTATCTTCTAAAACTTGGGTAAGGCAATACAGCTCAGGTGAAGAAGAAGTGTAAGGAGTAAGCTTTCTGTTTTCTTCTCGTTTACAGAGATATTGTAAGGATGGGGTGCAGTAGAATTCAGTCCTATGAAAGGCAAGGGAATAAACAAAAGCATGCCAAAGCAAGTAAAACACAACAGAGAAGCCCAGATATTTCATCCCTCACCAAACTGAATTCCATGATTCTGGCTGAGGACATGCTGAAGCACTAGAAAGATGATGACTGTATTTTGATTGCTATTAAAGGATTTAGTGTAAAGTTATTCCAAACTTTACCAAGTAGAAATTTCCAAACAAACAGTACCCCCAAGTACACTTTTCAGGGGCCTGTATCTATCTGATCCTACCACAAATAATCTCCTTCATGCTCTGCAGCCATCTCCCTTCAGTGCCGCTTTCCACTCAGACAGGGATTTACTTCTTTTTATATTCCAGATAGCAGTTTTGTGTACAGCACTTTATTTATCATACCAGTGTTCCCCTTGTCCAGCAGTTACTGTTTCTGGCCACCCATCTTGAACAGGTGTGATAAATAAAGCATTTCACACCCACGTGACATCAGTGCAGCTCCCAAAGAAAACACAACTCCAAATGAGGTGGTGTCATGGAAGGGTGGGTGATGCACAAGCAGAAGTCCCTGCATCTTCTTACCTGTGGCAGAGTGAGGCTGTGCCACAAGAGTTAACACCTCCTGCCCACCGAAAAAAATAAGAAAAAGGGATGAAACAGAGCCAGAACTCCCTACAGTGCAACACTATGCAACAGCATGAAAAATCAGGAATATTTGGTACAATTTTAAAAGAGAGGATAACGGGGTTACTCTGTCTGAGAGATGCTCTCTGACTTCAGTGATGTTATTTCACTCAGAGATGATGAAATGACTGGTTGGTTGCTAAGCCAAGTTTACCTGTTTTAGAATAACCACCCTCATCACTTTGAGCTGCCTGGGTATTTCTGTGAGTTTCTCACTTATTTTTCATATATAAATAATGAATAAGAATATATGAGAAGAAGAATATTAAATAAGCTGACTGTAATGCATTTTAAATACACCTGCTACCTCTTTTTTTAGATCTAAATTAAATGCATAGTAAGCACCTCTCAAATGCTGGTGGCTAAATTTACCACTGGGAACTTAATGGGTGTGCTGATGAAACATTTACATGCACCTGTTTTGGCCATAAAGAGAAAAAATTTGCACATCCAATACATTAAGCTTTACATCCAGCCTCTCCTCTGCCATGATTGCCTGCTTAACATGTACAAATGAAAGATTAAATGGGGAAAACTGGAAAGCTTCCAAGTCTGGACTTCTTTGAAAAAAAACATTTCCAGACACTGTTTAGGCCACCGCATATAAGCTGAGATTTATAAAGTTCTGCCATTCACATTTCAATTCTGTTTCAATAAATGCCATTATAAAGTTTTCAGACTAGTAATAAAAAAGCTATTAATGTGTTTCCTCCACACTAATCAATTCAATATGGGGATTGTGATGTTAACACTACTTTACATTACCGCCTTCATCATTTCTCATTCTTCCAATATATAAAATAAACAAAAGGTTTTTGGATTCCTTATAGATTCATTTTTATCTCAAAGTGAAAGCTGTGTGAGATTTGTGGCTTCAGACTCATAGCTGGTGATAAGCTTCTCCTTCCTTCCTCTTCTCAAACTAAATATAAAAAGAGACTTTAACAAAATTAATTGCAGCATTCACTGTTCATGAATTTCTATGCTTGTGTAATTCGTTTCCTTGCAGATAGCGAAGCAAAAGGGGATTCTCTTGCTGCCAAGGTTACAGGATTCATGAGTCAAGCCTGCTCAGGACTAATGGGGAATAAGTAAAGAATCCCCCTCATCACTCCTTTCACTGGGGGCAAGCTTTTAATCGCTTTAAATTACTCAGGGCCATGGGACTGCATTCCTTAGGATACTGGGACAGACAGAACAAATGCTGCCAGGAAAATGCTGAACAGCCATTTCTGCCACAATTTGTCTAATATTTAGTAATACACATTACTCCCAGCTTGGGGACCAGTCATATTCATATTCATCTCTAGCAAAGTGTAAAGCCCCTCATTCAATCCCTTCATCAGCAACTCCAGCCTTCGGCCCAGGCACGATGTGGGAAAGGCAAAGCAGCCTGTGCTCCCTGAAAACGGGCAGCAGCATAAAACCTTCCCTTTCTCCCACCTAATCCCACTGCCCAGAGGGAACAATGCTGACTGGAGAGGTCAGAAAAGGGGACTCATCCCTCACTAGGACCATGAATGAAGCCCCTGTGGGTGAGGTGAAGCCACAGAGCACTGCGGGGTCAATCTGGTGCAGATCAACAAACTTTCAGGTGCTGCGTACATTTATAAGAAATAGCTTTATTTGCAGGAAAGGACCTATAGAGGCACCCTTCCCAAATCCTAAAGCCCTTCCTGTACACTCTGAGACAATCCAGGTCTGAGGAGGGATACTGGTACACCCAGAAAGCAATAAGCATTTCCTGAGTTTTCCTGGATTTCTAAGTGGAAGGACAATTTAATTTCCTACTTCATGAAATGCAATCCATCTTTCACTCCCCACTCATTTTTATAAAAATCTGCTGAGATAAAAGGCCTGTTTAATTTATTCTTCCATTTCAGCTTGAAATGGATGACCAGTTAAGCTGCCAGTTCCTGATAAAACAAAGGAAGTGATCCAAACCCACACGCGTTAATATGAATGTTATTTTTACCCTCCATGTACAGCCCTGTTCCAAAGGGAATACAAGAGGCTCAGCACTGTGGTAAAAGGACACAAAAAATAGAATGTTAAAATTCATTCTTACCCAGGGAATTCTTCCCTTGCGGAATGAGTTGCTGCAGTGGGCAGTGCCCTGAACCACACCCGACACCACTGCACAGCTGTTCAGGGTCACTCCACCTCAGAGATGGCTTGCAGTCATGAAAGGGATTCAGAGCACTCCACATCCCAGCACTTTCATGAACTCTCAAAATTCAAGCCTCTCTGAATTATCTCCAAGCAGGTCAACAAGGGAGAGACACCCAAATCATTCTCAGCTTAAAAACACATTTTTATTATGTAGGATGTACTTAAGCATCTGCCAAATACAATTTTCCTTTAGCATTAATTTTTATCAGACTCCACCACCACCACTTAAAAGAGCACCTAAAAATTGCTTAAAAACAACCTCTGTAACAAGTGTCAAATGCTTGCCTACTTGACTCCACTTAAATCTGTTCAATCAAAACAAAAGTTATCAGGGTACAACCTAAAATTCCCACTGGGAAATTGTTTCAAGGACTGAAGGTGAAGCGATGGGCAAGTCAGAATTGACACGGGGACCTCTCAGTGTCCTCTTATCTTTGAAGGTTAGAGCAACCAGGGCATTGCAAGCTTTCAGAGATCAGAAACTTGATCCTCTTAATTCACACTATTTAAATTGTGGATTCACAGGGCTAAGCTGAGCAAGGCAAACAGTTTTTGAGGAGAAAGAGAATAATTCTGTGACTGAAGAAACATGCTTCAAGTAGCGCCATCTCATCAGCTCTGTTTCTCACTGCCTAAATGTGCCACTTTTCAAAAGAAAATCTATATAGAACAGGACTACTAAACACTCCTCTGATAAATTAATCTCTCCTCGTAAAGTCCATATGGAAAAATATTGAGAAAGAGTAATACTGGAATCCTTGAATTTAATATGCTTTAAAAAAAAAAAAAAAAGCAGCTAGATTAATGAGATGTAACAACTCTAAACATAAACGCTGTGGAATAGATGGACTTACCAAGTGACCCTTACAGGCTATACCACTGCATGGCATCCTGCTGAGGCCAGAAAAAACTCCACACACAGTCTCTGAAACAGTGGTTTAAAATACATTGCTCATCTGCACTGAAACTGCTTCATAGCAGAGGTGAAAAAGTTTCATTTGTCCACCTCTAAACCTGGCTGTTGGCATCTACCTGACACACAGGACACAGCAGGGAGCACACACAGGCAAATCCACACCAGGGCATGCCACAAGTCACTTGAAAGTGTCACTCCAGAGAAGCCTCACAGAGTAGACTAAAGCTGCCCCAGGCACACAGCAAACAGGTCTATTCCAAATGGCCAGCTACACCAGCAGAACATTACTCGAAACATGCCTCGAATGGGTGGAGGAAGGCCTTTGGATCAGAAAAGTATCTCATATCTATTTCTAGATCAAGAAGGGAGTATAGTTGTGCATCTCAGAGCCTGATCCAGGCTCCTCAGAGCCTGATCCTCTCCTCAAGAGCTACGCAGTAATGCTTATAGTTCTGAGGTGTCCAAGGAGTGTGACAGGAGCTGCCCTGGACCAGGAGCAAGGAGCCTGAGGAACCCACAATCCGACTCCTATGGAATCTGCATGGCCCCACTAATTATGGGAAAGCAAAAAGCCACATTCTCCATTTTACCATACATAGCACTAGCTGATACTTACGGGATGAATACAAAAATATAACCATAACCAAACCAAATCTAATAAATGAGCATGTGGAAAAAGGATATATTAAATCCTCAAAAAGTCCAGCTTGATGTGGAATGAAGCCTCTCCCTGCTGACTCCTTAGCAGCTTGATATCAAGCATATTCCAGGAATTCGAAGTATTTTTAAAAAATAATTCTGAGTAAATGACAGTCAAAGCTTAATTGGAAAAGCAGTCATTTCAGTAAGTATCACTGAGAAAAAGCTTTAAGTTGCATGTTCAATTTTAACTCAAACATTTGCCTTTTGTTTAATCACTTCAAACCTATGGTATGCACCAGTGGGAGCATTTTGTTATTAGAAAGCTTTTGCCATTATATGCCTTTAACAAATTACTATAAAGCAAACAAATAAAAAAAGAAAAGAAGTCAAATTGTTGGTAGATACGCAGATTCCAGATACACTCAATTTCCATAACTTTTGTGAAAAGTGGTGACTAGTTGCAGCAGATGCCCAAAATTAATACCCAGAATGAGACAAAAAGGCTGAAATGGGAGTGTTAACAGATAAATATGTCATCTGCTCCACAATATGTAGTGCCCTGGCAGGCAGCACTTGGGTGGTTGTTTTGCCAGCACAGTGACTGAAGGTTGTGAACAAGAAATGCCAATCCCATACAAGACAAGGGAAGACCCTGTCCCACAAGAGGCTGGAGAGAAGTTCTTGAACATTGAAAGAGAGCAAATACCACTCCTGTGTTCAACATAGGCAATCAGGAAGATCCAGGAGCCACAGGCTTGTCATTCTCACCTCAGTCCCTGGGAACAGGGTAGAGCAACCGATCCTGGAAACCCTTTCCAAACTCATGAAGGACAGGACGATGACTGGGAGCAGTCAGAATGGGTTTACAAAGGGCAAATTACACTTAACTAACATGACAGTTTTCCAAAATACGGCCACCAGCTCTGTGGATGAGGGGAGAGCACTGGATGTTGTTTACCCTGCCTTTATACAGCTTTTGACACCTGCAGCTCTGCAGAGAAGGACCTTTGGGAATTTCTGGACATTAAGTTGACCGTGAGCCAGAAATGCACTCTTGTGACAAAGAAGGCCACTGTGGGAGTGGTCCAACACTGCAACAGGTTTCCCAGAGAGACTGCGGAGCCTCCATCTGTGGAGATAGTCAAAACCCAACTGGACACAGCCTGCTCTCACTGTTCCTGCTTGAAGAGGAGCTTGGACTACCAGATCTCAAAAGTCCCTCCTAAACTGAACAATTCTGCAATCCATACCCTAGTATGGGTGCTGCACAGTCACCGAGAACAGGGATGGAAAAGCCAAGTTGCCACAGCAGAGATTGGGGAATTAACATCCAAAGGAATCTGTATTTCATTAATTACATTTCTTTTGGAAATGTGTGATCTTTCTGCAGCCAAAATTCAACCAATTTCTTAGCAGGCAACAGAATCCCACACACTTTGCATCACAAGATTAAAACATTAGGCTTGAGTACAAAACTCCCTGATCACTGCAGCTGCCAGGCAGTGGGATCTCCTACAGCACTGGAATACATCACTGCACATGCTCAAGTGAGCATTATTTGGATCACTAAGTTAGGAAGTGGGAAAGAGATTTAAAAATACTAAAAGTAAGGCTAATAGTTTCATGAAAGACCACAGGCAGCTCCCACTGACTTCACTTAGGGCAGGATTTTACCATACAGAAAGTGGTGACTTGTGCATCCACTCTGTGCTGCCACCTGATACTGCACCGTGCAGATAAACTCCTAGAAGGCTTGAAATGGATATGGCAAAACTGTGATACCCAGCAGCAGTTCCAGTGCCCCAGTCTCACTCATCTAATCACCTCTCACTGCAGCTCTCACATGCAAACTGACACCTCCATGAATAGAGCTGAAAGAGAGAAAACTTAGGGCAGGCAGTGGGAGAAGCAATCCTGAGTGTTCAGTGCTCTCAGCGATAACAACAGTGGTTATGAAGGAGCTGCCCCTGCCATCTGTGCATACATCAGTGTCAAAGCCAGCACCAGCCGGGCTTCCATCGGAACACCCAGCTCTGGGAAGCCACACCTGGCTGCTGAATGGTCACCTGCAGTGGTGGCAGCAGCAAGGGCACGCTGCTGACATTTACTTAAATATCAGTCCCACTTCAACACACTTCAAGGTATGCAGCACATTCTCCCCATTTTCTTCACAGTTCTCCAAAGAAAAGAATTCTTTTATTTTTCCTCCCAAGCTGACCGACCTTGAAAAACAACATTTCTTCTCTTTGTTTGCACAGATCCAGCCGCTTTTGTGCCAACTACAATGCATTCCCTATTCATGGAGAAAAAGGTGGACCTGAAAGAAATCTACAGGACATTTCCTTGTGCCTGTTTGTTGCATAGAGAGAAATATTGATTCTCTTCACAGCTCTTAAATATCCCTTCAACTATTTTGATTAATTCAAATCTTTTTGCAACTCCTTTGGTCCTGAATTTTTAAAAGAAAAACTAGATATCTTGTGCGATAAATGTGACAAACATCTGGTTCTTAATCAAAATCTTACATGCTTTGTGACTTTCTGCTTTCATTATATCTCTAGATAAAGACTTTTAGTAGTTCCTCAACTATCTTCAACGATCTTTTGTATCTTTTCCATTTTGCTTCATTTACATAATTTACCAATTTAACATGCAATTCAGCTTGCACTTCAATATGCCCTTCAAGGTGACCTCTGAAAAGGTTTCCTAAATGCTAAGGTTAGGACTTTGTCAACAGAGGCAACATCATCACTGCTGAAGGAGATTACATGTATTGTTCTGCTTTCCTGTGGTTCAGAGGCAAGGTGCAGATGGCAAAAACGTCTGGGAGAACAACATCATCCTTGGATTATGGCAGTAAAATGCAAAATGAAGAAAGCAAGAAAATAAAAACATATATTGTTGTATAATAATTCAATAATCTATCACAGAAATCAACTCATTAAGAAATTGTATCAAAGACAATTAGTAGCAGGAGCAGGGGGGTGAATGGGTTTTGACAAGAACAACCTCTCTGAAAATTCTTTGTTCTCAGGGATGCCTTCCCTGCAACTTAAAGCCATAGAAGAGGGTACACAAAATGACTGCAGTACGACAAAGTGAATTAAGATTGTGCCATGGTTAAAACAATTTTTTGCACAAACCTCACTCATTGCTAATGCCGGGACACTGCAGCAGAATTGTTTTATATTACCATCATCCAAATTATCAGAAGCACTGTACGTGTCAAGTAAGAAATGTGTGCACTCAGAAAATGTAAAATAAAGCTCTTACTCTGCTCCCTGTCAAGACATATCCCTTTACACAAAATCCACTCTATCTTCCAGCTCAGTCCCTTCCTACTGTCAAGTCAATCATGGATTTTGTTGCACACAGATTCAGGGAGCCCAAGATCTCAAATGATTAAAGATTATTAGTTCATATTAAAAATCATTACAGCTAGCAGGCATCAATGACCACTGTCTGGTAATCACCACTGATCATGCTGGTTTTGTAAGTCTGGGGAATATATTTCAAAAGGTATAATGGCTGGTATCTAAAAAGTTGCTAAACCTCCTTCCTACGCCCAAACTTCACAGCAAGAATTCAACCCATAAAATTATCAGTGGAAAAGATTACACCACCTTGCAGTGCAGCAGTATTTCCAATGAGAAGCCTTGGACATACCAGTAAGTTTGAGAAATACCAAGTCCCTGAGCATGATTTGTGGCCTTGAAGGGTCACTCAACACACTCCACCCTTAAGAGAACCAAGAACTAGTAATGGTTTGGAGCTGCTGATCAACAGGTCTTTGTCTCAACCAGTTCACTGCATACCATTGCTGAGTTAAATCAAAGGAAGCAGCTGAAGAAACCTCAGCTGCAAATTATGCCTAATAAAGTGGTCAGCCTAGCTCATCATTCTTCAACTGCAGCTGACAAATCCAAGACAAGGACTATATGCTACTGGCCTGCTTACAGTCTGATAACACAAGAAGTCATCTTCCCCCCTCTTTTTCTAATATGTAAAAAACGTTAAGCATTTAGTTTACTGTCATTTTCTAACGTTGCCTGAAATATATTGTGACACATCAAAAATGTTCATAGAATGAATAAAAAATATGCTGTCTGTTTCAATATACTACCTCAGTCATTCCTCAGCATTTGATGCTGCCTGTATTTAAATGCCTAAATCTGCATTAATCATTTATTTTATCACCTTTCTAAACCATTTTTTCTTCTTCTGTTATTCTTCCCTTTGTCAAATAAAATTGTATAAAACGAGTGCCAGCAGTTAGGAGATGCTAGCTGGGGGTCAGTCACCAGCTAAAGCTGATGTTGATGAGGGGTGTGCAACCCAGGGCCGCTCACTTCACTTCTGTCAGTACTCAGCACTGGCATGCACTCAGTTCCAGATCCACCCAGATGCTGAAAAGGCTTCTTATGTGACCACAGCTGAGTCAAAACTGAGTAAAAACTGGTCTTGTGGAACAGTGAGGTCCCATTCCATTCATTCAGACATGAGAGCAGTACATACTTCCCAGGACACACTGCACCCTCAGGATTTAGCATTTAACATCACTTCTCCCAGTAAGCAAAAGCAGAGCTGAGCTACTCACCTCTTGTAATGCCCTTTAAGGGGATGAATGGAAAGCACACAGACATGCCAAGTATTTAATAACCACCACTAATGTATTCCAGAGTCTTCCTCGGGAGAGGCTGGTCGAAGACCTGCACCAATTACATTTTGTCTACTCTGAAACCTGAAACTTGAGGTGTGGGAAACAGATCATTGTAAAAATGCTCCACAACAAAGACATAATTTGACATGCTCCTGAGATCATGAGTTAACCTGTAATTAGAGATTGTAAACTAGCAAGAAGGAGGCCCAATTACATCTCTTTCTGCTGTAGACTAACTGATACATTACCAAATATTTATCAGGAAACCCTTAGACAAAATTAGTGATGTCAGGAAAGAAAAGATCTGGCTGGTTTTAAGCCAGGCACAATGGCAGCAACAGCTGTGTTCGATTCATCCGTACAGATCTGGGAATTAATATCCCAGTTAGCTAGGCTGGGGGTTAGAACTGGATTTCCCCTGAGAAAAAAGCACTATTCCAAACTGTACAGCAGGACACTATGGAAAATACTGAACTTATTGCAATATGAGCAAAAATCCATACTGCCGAGGATGAGACACTGACCTTCATCTTCATTTCTGAACTCACCTGAAAGAGGAAGACAGGAGGCACAAAGAGCTGGCAGGCTGCTGCATTATCTCCTCTTTACAAAGAGTACTGGTGTTAGGCATGGAGCTTAATTTAAGAGAGTTTGATTTTCCTTTCCCTGCACCCATTCCCCTGCTAACGTTTTATTCAAGGAATCAATTAGGCCTTGATCAACCACTGATCGAGAGTTCCCAGCGGGGAGCCCTAATGCATTTTATCTGCAGCTATTGTTCCTAAATACACCTATTTCTGAGCATGCACTTAATTCTTTTCATCAATACTGTGCTATCCTTCAACAAGCCTGTTAATAACATTTTGGAAGTGCACTTTCAGTGAAATCCTACTTAGACAAATGAATTAGTGAAACTACTGGGATTTCCTTTGGTGTGTTTGGTTTTTTCATCCGCACAGGCAAATAGATTCCATGCCCCTCACCTCCTCCTGCTTAAAAAAGGTTAAAGTGGTGTGCTGGAGTTCAAGATACTAAATGGAAAGCTGTCCAGAACAAATGGAAAAAGCTAACCAATAATGCTTTAAAGCAAACATTCATTATTTTTCACTAAATTCCTTATGGAATGAAAGATGTGATGCCTCTTTACACACTCTAGAATTCTTCACTGTCATTAGCATTTTCCTAGCAATATTTCTTTTAAAGACCCATAAGGTGCAGATCAACTTTAACAAGACTTGAGCATACGATTAAATCAATCACATGGGTTCAAGCATGCACTTAGGTTATGTGCTGAACAGGGAGAGATTTAAACCTATGCCTGACTGCTTTGCTGAAAAGAAGCCAAAGTAAATTGGCTATAATTAAATTCTTTTGATGAAATTTCTGCAACTCCCCACTGTGGGACACCAGTACTGAAATGCTAATACACTAGTTAAAATTAAGCTTATTACCAAGTAAAATAAACCACAGAGATACTTCTGTCTTTTCTTATTTTATACCACCATTTATATAACATTATTTTGCATTAGAGAAATAAAATACTCGACCAGAGCTAACACATCAGACTCACAGAGCAGTAATTGCAGTGCATCACCATGCAGGAGGCAATCTATAGGTTCCTCCACATCTGCCTGCAGTGCTACTCCTGTTGATCCTGAGAAATAGCTTTTAGCTACGTCAGCACTCACTGCAAAACCCGGATTCCAGAACACTGCCAGAGAGCTGGTACTTGTGCCAGGAACTGCTTGAATGGTGGATTTGATAATCCTAAAGGTCTTTTAGAGACAAACCAAATGGAACCTTAACTGGAAAATAAAGCATTAACACACAGGCTGATCAGAAACCACTACATACATATGCCAGGACTTGCACATCCCTGCAGAAATACCAGAGGGAGTTCAAATTGGCCTTGCCCTCTAGAGAGCCTTCTCTGCGTGCTGACGAGTGTGCACACTACCCACACAGATTCTGTTCTGAAATGATCCCAGCCTTGCACAGCAGCAGGAACAGCCCTGTTCACTGTGGCAAAGTGGGATACATGGACCCAATTATTCTATCACCACTCAAGAGTTCCAACAGTAAGAAGGGGATGGTGTAGGCAAAGTCAAGTGCTGATGGAGCAACACTGCTGGGAAAGGGCCATCTGACTTAATATTGGTGTGGTGACCACTCTGCCAGTTTTGCTGGATTTTCCACAGCCTGTTGTTTTCCAGTAACTCAAGACCCTCTCTGAACTGCAAACAGTTTGGGTGATCTTGTCTCTTCACCTTAGGCTCCGTTTCTCCACTTTCAGCAACATTAACATGCCCTGTGTGTGCGTTTTGGACAGCCCTGTGGGCTGTGCTGACTGGGAACATGAGGCACTTCATTACCCAAGGAGACATTTCTGCTGCACTGTCAAAGGCAAACATGGAAAACTTTTAAGCTCTCTTGACAGAAACTCAGTGAGAACACGTTTCTGCAGTAGACTTGAACTAAACTTTCTATATGAATAATTCTACCCGTTTTTTGTGAATCCCTCCCTCACACCAGCGAGCAGCTCAGCAGGATCAGATCATTTCTGTGAGCAACTGCCCCTGAGTGCAGCAGGTGGAAGAGATTCTGTTTTTCCATTTTCTAAAGCCAAATGTGTACGAGGTTGTGAGGACTGAGCTATACTTGAAATCATACCCACTAAATCCCAACCTGCTGTTTTTGTATAGGATGAGGCAAAATATCAATCAGGAATTAAGACAATTTTCAGGGTTTTTTTCAGAAACAAAGCAAGAAATGCATCAATCTGCAGACTACGTTTTTTACAGGATAGCAGCTAAAGCTATAGTGGGGTAGCATGGAAAGCAAGATCATTTTCACACATTTCATGAAAAACAGAAGTAGCCATTATTTTTCAATCCTCTGTGGACTATTCTGTGGGCCATTTTCAACACAGCTAAGCAGCCATGGAATGTAGGCTGTAATTTTCACAGGGACCCAAGCGAGTTAATGGCCTAATCTTTATTGAAAATTCTCATCTTAACTTCAAGTTGCCAATAGCAGTAACTGCTCCCATAATCAAATATCATAGTCAGTGATTCTTCAGTGCTTTTTTTTCCTTCCTGGCTTATGTTACTCAGTTTGACATTTAAAAAGGAAAAAAACCCCAAACCAAAACAAAAAACCAACAACCAAAAAAAAACAAACCCAACAAAACAAAGTACCTCCCCCCCCCAAAACCAAACAAAAAATTAACCCCACATTATGGTGGTTTAGTTATGTTCTTTCATTTGTGGGCATTACATAGCTCTGCCTGCAAATCATATAAAATGCAGACATCTACTGAAAAAATATCATCTATTGCAGCTGCAAAAAAGTAAATATGGACTTTTCTTTTTCTGTGCCTCCAGGAGAATCATCACAGTAAAAATAAATACAGATGCTAAAACCAGGAGGATTATACAAGTTAGAACTGGTACAAGACTGTGCATTTTATTAGCATAATTTACATTCTAGCAGGATCCAGTCTGGTGTTGAGAAATATGAGTATCCAACCTCTGACAGGATAGGGCTCTGCTGTTTTCTCCTTGTCACAATAAAATTAAAGTTAACCCTCTCAGTACTCCGTGGATCTGTTATAAATACACAGAGAGTCTCATATAAAAATGTCAAACTTATAAAAGTATCAAATGCTGCTCTGTATTGATGGAATCAAAATAAAACATACTAAAGAGAATATTCCCCCTATAGATAGGTAGCCATGCACATAACCCTCCACATGACTCCAGAAATGTCACTGGAGTTTGGACTGCTTCAAATGGGGGCATAAATGTAGCCTGAAAAAACACTGCACTCAGAGTGATAATAACCTGCCTTAGTTCTCATAATCACACCAACTCCATTCAATACCCACATCTCTTGGGCTGGTACTTCTGACCTCGAAAAATTAAAAGCCACACTTTAGGAACTTTTATAAGAACGTGTGCAAATGCCAGCAGGAGTTTCCAAGTCCCTCAGGTGCACACGTTGAGCTGGAGACAGCCTATGAAGCAGTCCCTCTGCTGCTTTGGCAACAGCCAGGACAAAATAAAAGGTCTGTAGGTTTTTCCTGACAACCATCCTACAGGAATGCATTCCACCACAGCCCACATTCACTTCTGCAGAAGTCAAGAGATTCGTATTTTGCAACACAACTAGTCAGGATAGCTGGAGGAATAGAGAACAAGGTGTGAGCTCAGGCCCTGCCAAGGAGATCTACAGTGCAGTTCCAAGAAACAAGGCACTACCCCTTTTCCTTCCTACACTCTGGATTTCTGATCTTCCTCCAAGTCCCTCTCTCTTCACAATATCACACTGCATAGCCAGCTCATGGAGTTTTGAACTTCAGGGCAGCATTTATCTCATGAGATCAAGATAAACCTTTGTCCATCAAGAAAAGATGACATCCTAGGGCCTGAGATCAAGTTGTCTGCTTAAAAGCTCAGAGAAGCTGCTACCAAGTCACTAAAATGAGAGGCAGAGGCAATTTTTGAGCTTTTTTCAAGCTGATGAATGAGAACAGGTCAGTTGAGGCTGTTGTGAGTCCCAGTTCACCTCCACAGCTGCACACCCTTCCACAGTGAGAGAACAAAAGCCCATCTGTGAATGGCTGTGAAGAGCTGTTGCCATGATGCCTTTTAGTAACTAACACAGCACTGAAGCGACAGTCCCAGCAGTGGCTCCAGAGAGACTGTTTCACTGCCTGGGAGCCCAAGCAGCGTGTCCACAAACACATGGATGCACACCCACCACGTGGCTGGTGTTGCTCAAACTGATAATCTGCAGAGTCCTTTTCTCCTTTTGCACACAAAACTAACCTTACTTTCTTCTGATGGACAAGTGTCAGTGTAAATGCTCCTTCACTGATTTTCCAAGGATCTACATTAGCTGAATTCCTGTGGTGGACTTGTTTGGGTTTGCTACTTCCCTAAACACATGGCAATACTGTTTTTCACATCAGGAAAGGCAGCACACAGACTCAAAACATGCTGTATGAAAACAGTAGTTTTAGGCTGCTGCTGCTGTTTTATTTATTCTGCAGTAGGCAGGACTGCAAGTGTAACACAAACTACTGATTTCCTCGGTACAAGATTTAAAGTCATACAGGAACATTAAGAGCCTCAAATTTGATCATCTGCAATACCCAGACTACAGCAATTTGTTAACTCAGTAAAACTGCACTTGAACTGGAGCCCATATTTTAGACTCTGTTTTGATCTTACAGACAACTGCAGGGTACTACCTCCTGCAGTATGTGAGTCAGAGGAAAGTTAATTTCCAGATCTCTTTATTAAGAATCAATAAAAACCACTGCAAACCAAAAGGCTGAAGGAGGGAGGGAATCCTTCCTGATACTTTTTCACTGTTTTTACCTCTGAAAAGTGAGGACAAACATTCCCTGTGACACACCTGTCAACCTAACAGCAATGACTGCTTTATGAATAAAAATACTGAACTGGTTTCTTTTCTTTCCTCCGTACCACACATTTACTGATCTATCAGCCTTAACACCAGCCAACAACATGAGTTCTACAAGATGATGACTTGGAACATAAGAAACATTTATTTTATAAACCTAATCCGAAACATTTTCATGTATTTCTTCTGTGTTCAGGACAGGTCTTTATTTTAGGTCTGCCATTATTTTAGAAACTACTGTAATTACTCTCTGTAAGATCTCCCAAGCAGAGGATCTCTTTCCCTTCCCAAACTGAATCCAGGTTGTCTCCATAATCCCTCTTCACGACAGCTCTCTTCCACCTTTCTAGCACTTCTAGTCATTTCTGCAACCAAAACTCAACATTATATTCACAGCGAGGCAAGTCTGTTATACAATGACACGATAATATTTTCTAACCGATTTTCTTTCTAAATATAACCAAGTGTTGTGTTGGGGTTTTGGAGGCCCATTGCATATTAAGTAGATGCCTTTACTCCTCTGTGATGTGTAGTTCTTTCGACCAAGAGCTGACAAGTAATTCAGAATCCAATAATGCATACAAGTAGTTTTAACTTGTCCCTTCTGCTGTAATTACCTGGCAAGTTAATTCCATGTTCCAGCTACAGAACACTGTCTGGCAACGCAGCTCTTTAAAGTCCTTCAGAACTGCACCTGAACCATTCACTTATATGACTAATACATAATTGCTCACTCGTGTCACTAATACACTACTAATTATATTAATTAATAATTTATTTATTAAAGAACACAGTGGTGTTGTTGGTTTGTTGGGGGTTTTTTTGCTATTGCCTTTCCATTCCAGAAGAAGGTGTTTATTGGTCATGTACCTGATGAATGTTGATTTGTGGTGAAATTTTGCCACCTTCTATGTGATTTTCAAGTTCCCTGAGCCTTCAGGGAAAAAGTTCTAAGGGACTTTTGATTAGGAGTGAATAAGCAGGTGGAACACAATTATGCCCTTGTTTCGGATTTATTCATGTAAGATTTTTTTAAAGAAAAAAAATTTAAAGGATAAAATATAATTCAGATAGGCAATACCGCTCTTACACCAGAAGGAACAATGGTCAAACATAAGTAAAATGTGAAAGCACAAACAAAAGCTGTGTTTATTGAACTTTTATGCATTTACCTTGGCTTTCCACTAGGCTCTAAGTACTCACGTGCTGCAAGGAGCAATGTGGAAAGATAATGAATTTTATGCCTTTGCCTGTGCTGAGGACACTTACTTTTTAACAATATCAGTGTGGCTCTTAAACCATAAACACATTTTTTAAAATCCTGTTCACTCTGATGGGTATCTCTTCCTACATGCTCCTAGTAAGAGTTGTTAGCTTCTTTGATTTTTTTGTGGGGCATTTTGGTGTTTGTTTGTGGGGTTTGTTCCCCCCCCCCCTTTTTTTTTTTTTTGTTAATGACAGATGCACTTGGCAGTATCTGTGACCTTGAGTTGTGCACTTGAGCAAGCAAGACAGCCCAGTCCTGCCAGGCTGTTTATGCATTCTGAGAGAGCTCCTTCTGAGAGGAGTGTCTCAAGGAAGACAGAAGCATGATGTGCATACCAAGCCAAGTGCTTCATGATTTATTTATAGGGAAAAGGGGCATATAAATTTGCTGAAGGGGAAAGAAAAATGAAGAATTTGACTTACCTTGTCGGTGTAGACGAAGAACAGAATCACAACAGTGAGCTCCAACAGAAATATAATTAACAGCATGATAAAAAACTGTCAAGAGAAGAAAGGACAGGGGATAAAACAAAAGCAAAAGCCATCAACATCTATTTCAGCTTTTTCTGGATGCACAGTAAGTACATTCAGCAGATCATGCAGCATGGGGAGTGGGAGTCATACAGGCAGCAGGATACAAAGCTGCTGCAATTGAAAAAGCAGGTAAAGGACTAGGATAAACACCAGAGTGTCTGGGCATAGGTATGGCTCATTTATAGCACCAGTTTCAGTAGAACAGCTGGAAACCCCACAAAGAGCAAGCCAGTGCTCTCTTTGACAGCAAACCCTGAGGAGTCTTCCCATGCTAGGTTCTTTATTTTTTTCCCCACTGGATATTAGTGATGATATCCAATGATACCCATGAAATCCACATCTTACCTTCCCATGGCAAGAGAAGGTAGCCTGGGCCATAAATCATAAAGAAATAGCTCCTTTCAAGGGTAATTGTGGGATCAAGGGGGAAGTGAAAGGTGCACCAGGTTAGCTTTATGAGCAGTTTCAGGGAGCTACACAAATCACCCATGAGTTTCAGCTGAAAGGGGCTGATTTGTACTGAAGACATCAAAGCAAAGTTGGCCCACCTCTCTCTCTTCTCATAAGCCATGGAACTGCCTAAAACCCAGCAGTCAAAAGCTTGAAGGACTGGATAAAAAAAACTTTTAACACATTTCAGGTATATTCTCTAAAGCCCTCAGCTCTGACTGACTTGAGTGAGAGGAAGTGTTGGCAATGCCAAACACTTGTGGGAAACCCCATGCTCTGCATTTTGTTACGATGCTGGATGGGTCTGCAGCAGCATCAACACAGCACTTGCAGACTTCAGAGCATGAAACTGAGTTTTGCATAGACAGGTAAAGGAGAGAGCAATTTTGGAATCTTTTTAGGCTGATGCAAAGGTCCAGCTCCCTGTAACCCAAACTTCACACACTTAGCAGCCTGTAAGGCTGGCATTCTAATACTGAGCAACACCAACTTAATTGGAATCCCACCCCCAAGAGAAAAAAGCAGTTACTGTCTCTTCAACCACAAGGCTGCAAACCTATGAAAGTTTAATAGCTACTAAGCCTTTATCAGAATTTCTGCACTGCCTGGTGAGCCAAAACCAAACCTTTGAACCCATGGATTTATGTGACTGAATGGAGGGCAAAAAGTCATGAAGGGGAAAATACTTTTCTTCCCTAGTACAATTACTGTGTCTACAGAAGTCGTTGCATTTTGCCCCACGAATCTTAAATTATTTATTTTCAAATTTTCATCACCAGTATTTTTACACCTGCCTCACCCTAATACTGGATCCTATTACCGCCCAGTTTTGAATCCCAGAACTCATTTATGCCTGTGATCCAAGCTGATTTCCATATCATTACCAACCAACACTGACCTTCTGTGTGGCTTTGGAAACCCATCTTGGTGCAGCTTGCTTATTTTTTACAATTTCAGCCTGCTGCACAGCATTAACTGGAACAGGACAAAGCATATCCCTCTTTGCAAAGATGCACAGACACTTTGCTCTATCTATTTGGCTGCAGAGTACTTTTTTGCTCATCCATAAAAGCATCACTTTTCCAAAACATGCCTGTGAACACCATTTTCTCCCTGCGAAATTCCCTAGCACAGACAGGATTGCATGAGACAATTTCTAGAACAAAGCAGAAAGACTGTTTGTTACCCATTATATACAGTGATCAGCATTTCCTACCACAAGAACTCAGTTTCATCAGCTTATCATTTTGCCAAGCCTTAATTGTCTGTGCTTATACATTCTGCGCTTGTTTCTGTCGAAAGGATAAAAGCTTTTGGAAGAACACCAAAAATAGCACTCCAATTACTTCTAAGAATGAAGCAGGGCAAAGTATGCTATTCTTCCCAGGTTAAATTTCTGGTGCTTTAATTTGAAATCCTCTCATACTGCAGTGGTTAGAGAAGGGACCTGACACAGTGCAGCTCCATTTCAGGCACTGAAATTTCAGCCTTTTGTCTTACCCAGCTACGAGAGGATGTTTGTGGGAAAGTTATCAGCTTTCAAGAGACTGCATTTCACACATCGTAGAGATGAGAGGGCTCAGCAGCTAAAACCTGCAAATCGTACACCCACATGCTCATGCACCACCAGACAACCCACAAGCCATCCCACAGATCTTTTCTGCTCCTGTGGTGCCTTTCTGCCATCTCCCCAAAGCAAATAACCTCCAGCCCCACTTCACAGCACATGACCTGGGAACAGCAGGTACGTCCAGGAACCGGAATAAAACTTAGGGATCTGCTTTTCCTACACTCTCAAGAAAGCTTTTCCTCCTTTCTCTGCATGCAGCACCATGGAGAGAGTACAGATGAAGCCAGGGAGCGACTGCAGGAGAAAGGGAACCCTAAGTAAGAACATTTTTAACAGCAGATGGGGAATGGTTTGGCTTAGGATATGATCTGGCTACAAGTTTTAGAAAAACTGGACCTACAAGTGCAGCAGACGATCCAGGCAGGGGACACAGGAGGCAAGGGACACCTGTGCACATGGATACCCATAAGGAATGAGGCCTTTAAGAAGATGGTGGTCTGGGGAAGACCCCATGCTGGAGCCATGGCAAAAAAAAAAAAGGAGAAAGAAAAGAATAAATGGCTGAAAAAGGAGAGTGCCCTGCACTGACCCCCAGTACTGTATGGTAGTGGCCTAGAGACTGGCAAGGGGGGAGGAAAAGTGTTTGGAGGGAAGTTGAGGTGTTTTCTCAAGTGTGTCATTATTTCCCAATACTAGGATCAGTAATTAAAATTTTATCTTAATTGGCAACAAATTAAGTGAAATTTCATGTCTCAAGAGTATGCTCCCCTGCAACACCAACTCTGCTAAAAGCTCCCATCTTCAGACTGGAGCAGGGAGCTGCTGTTGCCAGCTGTGCCAGTGGCCACCAGCAGAAGGAAGCTGGACCTTCTGGTGAGACCATGACGGTGCTGCTGCCTTCCTCAGTTCATACTAGACAAATAGGTATGGCACTGCCATCAGAACAGACGCTAAAATTGTGACGTCACGCATTCAAAATTTAGGAAATATCAGAATAAAAATCCTCTCAGTGATGGCTATGTATCATGTTTCAGTCCTTTCCTACATAGACTGAGAGGGTCCTCCAAGCTGGAAATTTGGTTTCATGAACTGCAGATCTTGTATGTCATACAGTGAACCAAAACTAACAGAAAGTCAAAACCTAGATAAGCAGGATTATGCTTTATCTCCATAGAAAAATGATTTGGTTTTATATAAAATATCGAACTCTATCTTTGTTTTTTACATTTGCATCCATTGACAGAGCCCACATGGTATTATCACAGGTAACTAACAAGTATTAGGAATCCCCATGTGTGCAGACAGTAGAGACTTGCTCTGTATCTTTTACTACAAACAATAAGTGAGATCAACCTCAACATGGAGGCTTCAAACTCACCAGCTGGTAAAAGCTACAAGCACTTCCATGTCAGCTCATCTGTCACCCCCCTCTAAAGAAGAGCTGTACCTGAACCCAAACCAACACCTTGGAAAGCAGCAATCAAGGCTTCAGCCTGGGCTGGCTGCCAAGCAAGGTCTGCACACCTCAGCACATCCTGTGATTCACCAGACTGAAGTGCATGCACGGACACATGCACAACCTGCTCCTCTAGTCCACAGCACCTTTCAACAACGATTTGTCTTCCGTTCCATCCTCAGTAACATCCCAAAGGGAATGATGCCCAATCTAGGGCCAGACCCAGCTTGGCAAATACCATTCAAATTTAGAAGGAAGAAACACAAACTCACTGAAGGCCCACAGCACCTAAATCCCCCCCACACCTGCTGGAAACACTCACAGCTCCTTTTCAATTGAGTTCTCTCACTGTGGTGATAAATACAGAGAAGAATAAAATTGAGTTTGGTTTGGTTCACTGGGGCTGTAGGCTGTCGGTATAATAAAGATTTATGCATGGAGAAACAACAATCCCAAAGCAAAGCATTCATGTGAAACTCCATAAAAAAAGATTAATCTGACCTTGTACAGAGAAATGCTTTACCATACTACTTGTCAAATAGTGGGATGCAACCCAGCAGAGGTTCAGTGGAGAGGTCCCTACTGCTCAGCTTTTCATAAATTACACCTGAAATAACCCCACAGAAGTTTTGATAAGGAGGGAGGTAAGGTGACACCCTTCTGTCTACCTCTGCTCATTTCCAACCCTTGGGAAAAGTAAGGCCAGTTTCTCAGCAGCTATCTTCAGATTCTACAAAGCCATGACTTTCCCACAGATTCTCATTAAAGGAGTATGGAAAAGGGAGTAGGCAATTGCTATCAAGCCTACCTCATGGACTTGCACCACCCTGCTGCTGTCAGAGAGAGACAAGTCTGCCAGAGGAGAGGAGGTCCCAACTTTCAACTTTATCCCCAACGGATCAGTACCAGGCTTTTGACCCACTACTTCCAGTTTTGTTCATTCAGCCTGTTAATATCAGTTGGAGAATCAAGAACTGTAGCCTATGTACATCACTTAAAGCACATTTCCATCGCTGCTTACACAGGCACAGAGCAACAAGTTAATTGTATTTCCTTCCCAAACAGGATTCCCTGCTTTCTCAGGTGTTAAGACACTCGCCTCTCTGCATGATGACTGACATCACACACTAATACACTGGACTGGGTCTTCTGCTTCCCCACTGCCTTTCCTTCCCAAATCTTCTCAATAGCTGGATCATGTTGCTCAAATTGCCCATGTCTCCATGTCAGGAGCAGCTGACCTTCTCTCAGTCTCCCAAAGAAAAAAGTGACCCAATACAATGAAAACCAATGTGTGATTGTCTTGTTAGCCTCCTAACATTTTGCTGTGAGACTAAATGTGATATAACTGACGGCAAAATTGAGACTGCTGTGTTTACACTGCTTGCTGAAGTAATGCTTTTAGTTTGATGGGGGCTGTCTCAGAAGGGGACAGTAGGATCTCAGTGTGCCACACTTGTTTCTCAACTTAGCTCATGACAGGAGACAGAAGTTTCCTGCAAAGTATTAATCAAATCCTCTTCAACAAATATGTAAGTAGCAGGAAGACCCGAGAGCCAGCTGTTTCTTTAGAATAGTGATACATTCCGAAACAATTTTAAAGTTCATGGCCTAGCAAATATATATTGTTTACACCAAACGGCATACAAATTAGCATAATCTTCCTAAGAAACTGAACAAATCACTTCAACAGAGAGCTTATGCCGTTTTCCATCATGTTTAAACAGCCTGCAAGGTGGACAGTTGGCTTCTTGTCTGACATGACAGTATGAAGCACAACACATTTTCACATTGCTCCTATGAAAATGCTCTAGCAAGGTAACAGCTCTTCACCTGCACCAGCTCCCATGATGAAGAGAAAAAAAATGTCCTTCCTCTGTAACATTAACTGCAAGTTTGGTACAGTGATGATACAAATGATACAAGCATTTTGCCTTTTAGTGAGGCTGGATTACCAAATCCTCACTGATCATCTTCAATTTCAGTGTTACATGTCACTTCCTAATGAATACACACCACAGCAGAAGAAATTACAGACAATTCTTTGGGCTAAGATAGTTGGTCTTCATAGCCTGGAAGGGTTATTAATTTGTCTGCCTGGTCTTAATGTGTTCATATATAACTTTGGTGCTCAAGAATGAAGCAGCTCTGGCTGCTATGACCTCTGGGGATCGCCTGGTTCAACCCCTTCCTAAAAGCACAGTCAGCTACATGAAGCTGTGCAGAGCTGTGCCCAGTCACCGTAGGAGCAGCTCCTAGGATGAAGATGGACAGTCATCCACAGCCTCACTGGATAACTTTTTCCAACACTTGACTATGTTCATGATAAGAAAAATAACAAAAATATTCCACATCTCTGATAGGAATTTCCTTTGGTTTTAACCTGTGCCTGTTACCTCTCGTACCATCCCTGCGAATCCTTCCAAGTGCTCTATTTTCTTTTGACTCTGCTGCAGCGTAGTTGAAGAAATGAACAAAATATCCTCCCTGCTTTAATTTCTTAAGACAGAACAAACCCAGCTCTCTCAGTCTGTCCTTGCACATCATGTGCCCCACAGTCATCACAGTGGCCCTCCACTGGATCCCTTCCCCTCCGGTATTTACGTGTCTCTTCTACTGGGGAGCTTTAAATTGGGTTAAGCACTTCAGACGTAGCCTTTTCTTATTCTGGATGAAGGTGCCCTTGCTTCTCCATGTCAAGAAATGTGAAGGAATGTGGGGCTTGGTATGGTTCACAATGACCCAATTATTACAGTTATCATTTTATTCTGGTATGAGACAAAGGTACATATATTAAAATGCAGGATCTCCACACATTTGAAAGAACTCTGCTTGATTTTTAGATTGTAATTTGGTATGAACAGAAATACTGTCAAAGGCAACCTCACATCCTGCACACATCCTGCTCTTCAGGGACAGCATTCTGTATTTAATACTGAAGGTGTAAATAGTATCTCTCCTTTTTGAATAAATTATGTCAAACCTTTACCTACTGTCATGGAGAGAAAATGAGCTCTATCCCTGCTGAAACCAGGACACCTAGAAATTCGCAGAGCTCCATTTTAAAGTAAAAAGAACTTACTGTATTCTATAACAGCCGCACTTTACCATGCTGCCTGAAAATTTAAAGCTTTCCTCAAATTTAACATTCTTTGTAATTTTTCTATTATTTTATAATGGATTATAGTATTTATATTTAAATATTATTTAATGGATTGAGTGATGATGTCTCATTACTATGGCTGGCATTTTTAAAATCTTTAATCTTCCCTGCAGAAGTGTAGCATCCCCATGCCCAACCGAATTATGACAGATGCATCAACAAACTTTGATGCTTAAGTTGAACACCAAAAGGGGTAACACTGTCAGAGATTCTGAATGCTATAAACTATTTGTCTTGGGTGACTTTATGATCAGGTGATGTATCCCCTATCACCTGCTCTATGCCCAGACATGAATCCTGTGCCTTCCAAACCGGATGCGAGAGAAAGAAGAAAAAACCAGGCTAACTTTCCAAAGTGGTTTTGTGTTCAAGGACACAGAGATAGCTGCTGCTGCTGCAGAGCAGAGGAAGGCACCTTCCTGCTTTTTCCCAGCTCTTGGCTCCTTTTCTTGGGAGAGAGGTGGAGAGTTAAACTCCTTTGCTCCCCTGGGACTTCTCTTTCTTCTTCTCTTCTGGACTGTTCAACAACACCAAACATCGGCTGGGAGACCTTACACCGGCCCAGAGGGGCCCACGCCAACCCAGCTCCGAAGAGGAGAGACCACACCCACAGAAAGGACTTTGAAAATTTACCAGGTACTCTCCACAGTGAGAGGTTTTATTATATGGCAATATTCTCTTCCCGTGCCTGCTGTGCACTGTGTTTGTTAAATAAATAGGGTTTTTTTCCCTTTCACTTTCCTCTGAGGAATTTCTTCCCAAACCTGGTGGGGGAGGGGTGGCTGTAACCTGCCTTCTATCAGAGGACATTCATTTAGGACGTTCCTCTGAATTTGTCTCAAACTGGGACACTATTGCCAAATTTACTGCATATTCCACACTTTGGAAAAATTCAAGCCACCTAAGAAAAGTCTGAATCAATGCCAGAATTCCCACTGATACTGAAAAAAAACCAAGTCCAGGTAGTGGAGAACTACCCACTCTTTATAAAGGTCCTCTATTTTTGCCATTGTTGGATCTGGCTTTATAAGCAGAGAATTATGAAGTTCATCCTCAAGCATTTTCAAAGACTTCCCAGAATAGCTTTTTAATAACAGATTGGTACTTGACTTTTACAGAATAAAAACTGACACGGTACAGATTTTGTCAGCACTCAAAAAAACCCCAACAAAACTTTCTTCTACTTTTGAAAGCAAAAGAGTTCAATGTATCACTAGATCTCACAAGAAGTTTGATTTAACATAATTCCCTGAAGGCATCTTGATCTGATATATTAATAGGGAGTAGGAACATTATGAAAGATTCTCTTATTTTTTTTTTTTAATTTCCTTTGATTTTCTTTTCCAAGGTACTGAGAAAGGAGAGGAGAACAGAAGAGAAAGTGTAGTGGGAATTGTACTTAGAAGTGACTTCCTCTGCAGCCTGGAAGACTTGTACAGAAAGAGACAGAGCAGAGAACGAGAAATGACAGGACAGTGCCCAGACTGCAACAATAACTGGAATTACAGTCAATAAAATCCCAGTGTATTAATCTACTACATGAACTTCAGAGCAAAAGGGAAAGGGCAGCTTGTTTCTACCAATTTCCATCACAGTGGATTCTGATTACACGTCTCAGCACCAAAGGTTTTGCTGACACTCGGTCTGAACGCTCCTTTCGTTAGTTCCATGCAATTGCTCCTACTTACCACCCTTTGCAGCACCATGAATGCTTCCTTTCTGTCCACAGCATTTATATTCCTTGAATATTTGTACATTTACGTCCCATCTGAGCCCTCTCTCTCCCATGCTGTGCATATTTAGCTCTTTAAGTACTTCCTTGGAAGTAAATCTCTTTAGTCTCACAATCATTTTTTTTCAGCATAAAAATGATAAGTTTGCTCATAAACTGTAAAAAGGCAGTAATGTATATGAGCAAACTTACGAAGAGAAACTCCATTATGAAAACGTCATGTATCTAAATTTGGTTCATCAGCTATTATTCTCTGAAAGCCTTAATAGCTAATTCATTCTGATTGTGACAAAGTCTTTCATGCCTTATGCCTGCTGGATATATAGTACAGCTCTGTTTATGTTTGGACTATATATTTTATGAATGTGCAAAAACTCCTGCTGATCAATAAAGCTCAAGGAAATCTGCAGTAATTATTTCTGGGAAGATACACAACATATGCAGTCTTAACACATTAACAGTGTTTCATTTTAGTCTTGTTACTGCTTTCAGTTGGAATCATTCAGTCTTCCTGCATTAGTGAGTGAGAGTTGAGAGACCTGATATTCCCATACTATGCATCAAAGGTTTTAACTGGTATTTTATGGCATTTCTAGTACTTTTTCATATTCTACAAAAACTGACTCAAAATCAATGAAGTGTCATCAAATATTAGCCAGGTATCACTCCCCTATCACAACAGAGGGTGGGTGTAGGCCTTAGCAGATTCCTTAGCACAAATAAAGGTCTCACTGACTTTTGACTTTTTTTAAGGGGTTGCTTCATTTCTTCTGCAAACATAATGCAAAGGTGTGACATGATCTGGTGTGACTCTTTATACTAGTCAGGAGAGAAACTCATCCTACTTGTGACATCTGAGTGGCTGAAGAAGAAAATAAAACATCAGAGTAGCTCTTTCAAGTCCCTGTGCCACGCCTTTAATGACAAAGCAGCTGCTTGAGTCCATCTAACACAGGTAAGGGATACAGTCAATACAACTGAAAGGCTCTGGCTTGGGTTTAATCCAATCTTCTCCATCTATGGAGATGACATGTAATGTTCATTAGTGTCTAAACTCACACCTTTAACTCACACTTGAACAGCACCTGTGTATTTAGCAAATGAAGCTTCTTCCCTGACTCTGCTATCCCCAGGATATTTGTTGTCATGTGGAGCGCCAGCAGGAAACAGGAGCAGACAGCTCGGAGCCCCGAGAGGAGCAGGAGAGGAGCAGTGAGTGGTTCCCAAAGCCTGTGTGAGGGGTGAGGGCTGGCAGGGCTGGCTCCACTCTCCTGTTGGCACCGAGCATCTGGCTGACCCCAAGTGCTGGGCACACTGACAGAAGCTCCCCCAGGATGATAAGGGCAGATGACACGAGCATGCTGTTCAGCTGACTTGTGATGAGCTGAAGCAGAAGAATATTACTGTGAAATTCTGCAGCTCTATCTTTACACAAATTTGCAAGCCCTGAGCTAAGCTTGCAATAGGACCTCACCTGCCAACTGTAACAAAAGAAAAATTCTCTTATTTCTAGGAATCTCTGAACTGCCTAGAAACTGTGATGTATGTGTAAGTGAAGGAAATGCTGTCAAGAAGATGGGCAAGGACAAAATAAAGGACAAGGTAGAATATTTTGTCTGTATTTAAATTCTACTGCTGGTTTTACCCCTCAGTGTGGGGTTCTCAAATGTGCTACACAGAAGCTGCTGCATCAGATGCACATACGTCAGTCTCGTAGCAGCTTAAAAAATGAAGAAGCAGTCAGTTTGGCCTACCTAATTCTGCCTTTTAGCTGCTAATACTGAGGGTCTGAAATATCTATAACATCAAATCAGCTCTGGCTGTACCTTGTGTAGGCATCATTGATGTACACAAACTAGCCTCCATTTCTTTACCTCCAGAGTTACATTTTTCTGAGGTTCAGGTAATTCTAATCCTTATAGAAAAAACTCAATGTTGCTTTTCATTTTAGGTTGCACTATTAAGTGGTTAAAAATAAAAGAATGACTGGGAATAAAAGCACACATTCTGCTTTAGTAACCCTATTGCTTTCTATCTGAGGAGGTAATCTTATTATTAGGAAAAAAAAATTTAGCAAACGTTATGCTCAAAAGTGACACGAATGTCTGGGCTGGCAAGGAACACACAGGTTACCTGTCCTTTACTTTCAAAATGGGAGTAATTCTGTTGTCTTTCAGCTCTTGCAGATGATCCTAGGTCTGGAGCAAAAGCCCTTCAAAACCAGCAGAGGCCAGTCTTACAGATGAGACAATAAACACAACTGTCCAGAAGTGCAAGCACTGGCAACAAGCAGGCTTCCTTGAAAGTGTTCTCCTCATGCTCTGCTCTTCCACCATGAGGTTCCTTAGATGACTTAAGCACATGAGAGTTGGTTAAATGCTGAGACAAAAGATGGGATAAGGGAAACTTTGTGGGTGACAGGGGAACTTGAGCCTGCACAGACTGTCAGAAAAGCTGAAATCGCTAATACACTTTAAGCAACAAGGAGTTAGGAACTCAAACACTGATAGCCATTTAGACAAAGAGATTAAAACTTGAGCTGATCTAAATTAGTACAGCTCCCCTGACTCCTGCACACAGTGGCAGCACACTGTATGATGGCCATAAAGCAGTGTCTTGGCACTACAAAAAGGAACAGGGGCCTTAGGAAAAGGTTTTGCCCTGACTGGAACAGGCTCCCAGGGAAGTGGGGCTGCAAGCCTGTCAGAGGTCAAGGAGTTTCTGGGTGACTCTCCTAGATGTATGGTTTAGTTTAGTTAGGTAGTCCTGCAAGGAGCAGGCAGGAGGACTCAAATAATTCTTATGGGTCCCTTCCAACTCAAGATATTGTGTGATTCTGTAATTCAAAGCACATCAGGCACTAGTGGTATTGCATCAGTCGGTATCAGGAAATCAAATATACCCTATGAGGAAAGCTTTTCCTACACATTGACCCAAGGGTCGAGTCTAAAACCAGGAGGGAAGGGAAACAGCTTTATTCTTTCTCTCCTCAGTTTCCAGGTCCTTTGATTAACTGCTCCCAGAGCTGAAGAAAAGGGACAAAGGGGAGGACTCAGGTTCCATCCCCTCACGAGTTTCAGTATCAGCCAGGTGGAAGGAGCTAAAAACTGAAAGACAAGGAGGAGCAGAGTCTTCATAATAAAGTAGAGACAACCAAACTAGGGGAGACTGGTGCTCAGTACTTACAGTCCAAGCAGGCAGCAAGTTGGGATTTCACATGCAACACAGCACTACAGAGATAAGTGATATACATCATGTAGAATGCTCTCAGGCTGTATGTATGGCATCTGTCTGGTCTCTGCATTACTTGCTTGCTGCTGTGGCTGCAGCCAGCATTTCCCTGATTTTGCTATTTTGATTGCTAAAACACCAGCTCATGTACTAAACTGGAATGAGAATCTACTGCTTGATCTGTAGCATTAAATTACTGAGATGAAGTCATTTACAGGCTGTTTCTTTCCCATTTAGTTGCTTTGAAATAAACTCCCTGTCACCAAGGAAGTTTCAACTGTCAGCTCTCTGGATCCAGCGATACTACTGAAAACAGTAGGATTTTTTAGTTTCCTTTTCTTCCTACTCATTAACTTTTTCCTTATTTTCTTTATGGCTGTTTCATCTACAGATAAGCTGGCTGGAGTTCAGAATATTCTCAACAGCGCAGTACAAAACACCATGGGCACTCATTTTCCCCTTGGACTGTTCCATAAATGAGAATCTTTTGATGTCTGGATAGTCACACAGACATGTACATAGCATCAGTGCATTCCACAGCTGGTCCTGACCTAATATCAGTGTTTAATTCTGATTTTATTCATTCCAGCAGCTGTGATGAACTACTTGCTTATTAACACGAGGTTATCATTTAAATTAAACTGAACAAACAGATCTGCCTGTTAATGATTACTTTCCTTCCCCTTCTCATTAACCATTGTTTCAGCTTTCCTACAACAAAAATCAGGGTTATCCACAAATCAGGATATATCAGAGTAATGGGAAGTGGGGGTTTCAAAGCCATTTTGGTAATTTTGTTAATTAACAAAATTTTGTTAATCCTTGATGTGATGGAACTTACCCAACCTTGGTGCTTCATAAGAAAACAGCTGGCTTTGGATAATCAGAGAGAAATCAGCATTTTGTCTGCTTCAAGCCCTTTTTCCTTTCTAATTTATTTTTGTGTAGGTAATGTGTGGAGAAGGATCCCCTCATCCTCTACCTCTTTTGACTGGATTACTGGCCATGCTGCATCCCAACAAGAGCAGAAGAAAGTGTTCTTGGTACCAAATCATTAAAGGAAAAAAAAAGTGCCACAAAATCTGAGGGTGAAATAAAGAACTGCCCATGAATCTTATTTCCTTCTAGGACATGGGTTATTATTGAGGTTTCAAGTGTCTGGAAACATGGTATCTGTACAAGTGTGCTGTAACAACCAGAGATTAAAATCTTTCCTTCTCATAGGGCCCCATACTGTTTTCTACCAGCATTCCTCCTGGACCAAAAGTAAGTCCCTCTTTGCAAAAACGTATGCACTAGACAGTGTTCACAAATCCTTTCCAGCAGCTTCTCTGAATGTTCTGTTTCACATTTAACTGAAGGTAAAGTTGCAATTAGGCTGATCAGCTCAGCTGGGACAGCCCACAGTGCTGTCCATGGAAAACAGCTATGTCTGCCAATTATAATTTTTAACAAAATGAAAATTGAGAAATAATTTTGCTTTGGGATATTTATTTTTCATCTGGACACAATACATATGATGAAAGAAATCAAAAATGTCATTATTATTATTATGGAAACATGGACTAAATGCTTTTTAAAGGTCACTGAAGCACACCGGATGGCTAGACATGTTCTGATGTAATCACAGTAGGATGATGAAGGCACTGAGTTGAGATTTAGACAATTTGGGTTTGCTTCATGGCTCTCTGTCACAATCTCCCAGCGCAACCTAGGCAACGCACTTGGTTTCACTTTGCTGCAGCTCCCTGTCTAATGAGGATAATAATATTTTCCATTTGTCTTACCTAATTACATGGTAAGCTCTACTGGTCAGGTACCTCTGCTTACCAGGAGTTTTATTCGGAATGAGCATCCTCACAGGCTGCCTGCAGGGGATACTGTAATACAGGTAATAAATTGCATAACCCATCATGATTTAACGTCTGGAGCTGAGACTTTTAACCTGGACTATCCATGGAATAATGAATGACCTTTTTCAGGGCAAGCATACAAATATAGATATCTGCTAAACATGTACAAAAGGCAGAGCATTCAGGCAATTTAGCTCCTCAAACATACATCTTAAGCAATTAACCTAAAAGATAATGTTTACACAGACCCTTAAGGATCAGCTGGGTCAACATTTGAGCACCGAAGTACTTAATCAGGCATAAATTTCTTTAGCCTAGAGAAATGGTCTGTTCAGGTGTACATACAGCACTTGCCTGAAGTCAGCACTATGATCAAGCCACCACAACTGTGTTTGAGAGGCAGAGCAAAGCAGTGCCTCAGCTCCTGCTGGGACCTGCCCTCAGTGGGAAAGAACACGCAGTGCAATGGGGTTAAAAGCACACAAGCCAAACATTTGGTTAAAATTCACAAAGATGATGGATATGGCTAATAGCTCTGGGGCACATTAGAACTGTACTGCAATTCCAAAGGGAAAGCCAGCCAAGATGGATTCCTAATTTTGTATCCTAAGATAACCCATAGAGATTTGCAGTACAGCTACATGATCCAGCAATGCAGGACCAAAGACCTACGAAAAATACCAATGGAAGTCCATAAATTAACCTTCTCAAGTCAGACTCCTGGCTTATTATCTCTGTCACTTGTTCAGGACACTGACCCAACCCATCAGAACAAAGCTGCCATTTTCTAAGTACAGCTGAGCTTGTAGCAGAGGGACCTCAGTCATACAGTCTTGAGTAATAGTACTCACAGAAATGTTAAGCAAGCCTTACTGAGGCAGGAAAGCACTGTTTGCCTACTTCATTCATCTACTTGCATCTATATTCAGATGTAAGATTATAATATACCAGGCTGCATACTTATCTCACGAATGCCTGTTGCTTTGATTTCCCCAGGGAAATCTAATAATGGAAAAGTTTACCTTCTCTCACACTGAGGCTGGAGCAAATAAGAATCAGTGCAAATACCCAATTCTTTGTTCACTGAACTCTTAGAATGACAACTGCAAAATTCAGCCCATCTATGTACTTTTGCAGAATGCATGGAATGGTTGAGGTTTCCTTTTATTTTTTTCTTTGCACTCTTAGATTTTCATATTATTCTATTCCTCTGAATGCAGAGAAATAGGAATGGGTCTGTTTCTTAAGAGATTAAGGAAGCACTGTACTGACTATACATTGCTACTGAGCAAAGAATATCTGCAGTGGACACGAGGTAATTCCTTTCAAGTCAGTAAATCTGTGAAGCTTTAGGCTATCTAAACTCTCGATTCAGAGAGTTAATGTGGATCACTCCTGACTAGTGCACACAGCTGTACAAAAATCTCATTTACAAACTGAACTTTACTTCTGCTTTCGACCTCCTGTCCCCATCTGTCCTCTGCTTCTCAAAACACTTAAGTCTGTTCTCCCTTCTTTCAAAAGTCATTGGCAAGTGCCAGAGGTAAGCAATTCCTAACATTCACACCTAACACCACAGCAGCCTAATACCAAAGAGCTTACACGTGTGCTCTGACAACCCAGTACAAACGTCATATATGCAGAACACAAAGATACATGATCAGAGTCTCATCGGCTCTGCAACTTAGCGTATGAAAGGTAAATAGGTTGAAATGTCTCTTTGATACTGCTCATTTTTCATTCTCTCAAGCAAACTCTGTGGGAAATCTCATCCCTTATCACATCATCAAACACTAGCACTATTCCTAAGGCAAGACCTTCCACAAACATCCCGTGTCTACCGTCACATAAACTTCTCCTCCTCTGGTGCAGGTGGGTTGAGCTAGTCCTACTTCCTCCCACTTCATTTTAGGATCCCCAAAGTACTCCATGCCTCCTGCAGTATCTCCAGTGCCTTCCTCCAAACTGCTCACCCCAATAATGGCAGCACATCCCCCCAACCAGTAACTGCCCCGTGCTTTCCTCTTTCTTCTGCTTTTAGGAAGCAGAACAAGAAGTGCTCCTGTTGTATGGGAAATTTGTCTTTCCAGTCCTTGCAGATCAGACTCCCAACAACCCCACATGAGGATGACATGCACTCTGGGAGATATGAGCAAGCTGAGGAGCATATTGGTCTTGGTTAAACCAGGCACGACCACGTAGTTTGTGGCCTTTAAATGCCACAAGTGTCTTCAAGGAGATCATAAGAATGGGATTTCAGAGTCGGTGGCAGGTAACAGGATTATAGTGCAGGCACCGCATCTGGAAAACCATTCACATCATCTCTTATATTGTCTGTGGTCATACTTAACACCCCAGGCTTTCTCTCACACTGTATGGAGCCGAAGAAAGGGGAGGTCAGTGAAATCTGCTACTCACTCAGAGATACACAGCAATGTTCTGCTGAATGGAGCAATGTCTGATCTCATGTACGTAGGATATAACGTAAGTATCTGCCAATCCACCATGATAACATCCCTACATATTCCCCCAGCTTAGTTTATTCCACTTTTTCCTCTTTTTGTTCATTCCAGGCCTCACTTCATCAGATTATTGCATACAGGCTACTGAAACATGCAAGGTATGCAACATTCCAGCTTCTGCTTCTTGCTTTCCTTTTCCTTGCATTTCCATTAGTAACTTTTCCATGGTTTTAAGCCCACCACAAACCTGTTACAACTGCCTGCTGACCTTGTCTAAATCCTGTCCATCCCAGTTCCCTAAGTTTGTTTAGTGCTCTGGTCTAGTGAAAGGTGTCCCTGCCCATGCCAGGAGAGTTGGAATTAGATGATCTTTAAGGTCCTTTCTAACCCAAACCATTCTGGGATTCTAGTGTTGCTGGGGCTCGACAAATGCCAGGAGGTGAGGGCAAATTATCCAAATACATTATCCAGGGAGTAGCGCAACAGAATATACTTCCCACACAACCAAACAGCCTCCATCATCCCCTCTCAAACACCTGAGCAAACAGACTTCAGTTTCTCCATTTTTACTTTCAAAGCTCCCATTTCCAAATGGAATAAAACATTACAAAGAGTTAGCTAAAGCAAATGCTGCACAGGAAAATATGGCAGCTGCATCACACACGAGCAAGACAACTTGCTCCATGAGTGGCTGTCACAGTTGTGGCAATGCCTTCTGGAGACACAAATTCCGTTCCAAAAGCAACCTTGGCTACTACCAGGACCGAGGCCAGATGTTAAGTGGCGGCCAGGGGGATGTTGAAAGGAGTGCAAGGACTTGATCCGGGAGCAATTGTTAAGCACCGTGTGTGCCACAGACACACAAGGCTGGGAACACTTAGGAGCTTTCCCTGTACAATTTAGATGGTAAATCCTATTGCAAGCCAGCTGCAACAAAACAATCCTCTTAAAAAGCAGTAGACAGGGCATTTTCAGGGATGTTTAAAAACCCCAGAGATATTCTGGGAAGAGGTCATTTTCATTGTGGCAGAACACAGTGTTGGGAACACCTGTGGAATAAGAAAAGGATGAAGGGATGTAGCAACCACACACCCTAAGAACAGCCCTGGTTTGATATTTAGCAGTTTCTTTCATTCAAGCATTTGTTTTGCTATCTTTGTTTCCTAGGAAAACGGGAGCTGGCCAAAACCAAATGCCCCAGCCCTGACCTTGAAAACACTTTTTCAAATACTAGTCAAACAGGACTGACAATCCGGGGAAAGGAAGACTAAAGACAAACCTCCGTGATAGGGTTTTGCTCCCAGAAACAGGAGCTGCTACCACCATCCATTTCTCTTCCAAAGACATAGGCACAACAAAAACAACTCGGAACAGCTCAAAAATCTCACTGGTATTTACTGACAGTAAGAAAACACCAATGTAATGCAATGTGGAAAGTTACTCTAGACCAAATAAAATCTGAATTCAATGTGGACTAATGAAACTGTGTTTCAACCCTCTACAGTCAGGCTTATTCAGAATTAAAGTAGCTATAATCAGCTCTAACATAACTCAATTTTGAAGAAAATTGAGTAAAATAGAGGCCACACTGAAGAGCTGCAGTACAGAAAGGTAAGGACAGGCAGAGACAGTGAAATGTGGGTACCAAATCAGATCAAGCTTCCCCATTCTCCCATGCAGAGAGTTCCTAAATGAATTTGGATTCCTTTGCATTATTTAACTTGATCCATCAAGTACAGTCCTTATGTCATGCACTGAAGGACACTGGATTCTGAGGACTGTGCAGTACGTCAGGAGGAGCAGTACCTGCAAACATTTCCATCTCCCATGGATGCCCAGCTGGGGGTGGCTGAGTGCATTCACCCCATCTGAGCAGTGACGGCTGATCGAGGGAGTCTTTGTCCTTGCCAAAGGGAGAGGTGGGGGCCAAAGAACCGTAAGAGATAAAAGCCTGAAACTGCTCCAGTACTGAGGACTGACTGCCAGATCCTGACCTGATCCTGACACACCAGCAGGCACTGCTCTCGGCTGTCACACCTGAGCTAGGCCTTCAGGAAAGCACAAAGGAGATGATTAATTTTGCACATATAAGCTATACCATTAGAATCTGCACCCTGTAGGCTCCTGCTGTATTGGCATTGAAGCTGTAATCCATTATATCTGTCTGGGCACACACTTCCTCACAAAGTGTGTATTTATAGGACTGTTAAAAACATCAAGGACTTTCAGCCTCAGATTCTGACTTCAGCCTTCCCAGTTTAAATTTTCGCTCACATAACTGCCTTAATTTCCATTTATATTGTTCATTTTAGTTTCAAGCCACATACCTAGCCTTTACTAGCCTAGACTGACTAGTTCTGACTGCCTAAAAATCAGCAACAGATTAAGGCAAGGGCCTGGAAAGAGTCCTCTATTGAGGCTCGCAACCTCAGTCACTTAAGAGATTTGGGGCCAGTGTGCCATAACTAAATTAATATGTGAAGCACATATTACCATATGTCTTCACATATAAACATATAAGACACATAATATATTAAAAGGAACAGCCTTTTACAGAGGTGTCACCAGCTGAACCACAGCTTCTCTTCACTCTGAGGTCTGCCAAACCCCACGGTGAAGTCCTAGACTTGAGCAGCAAGATTGCCTCACTTCCTAGTCCTCAGCTGAACAGGATGCAAAATACACACTAACCCCAACTACAGAAGGTACTCACTGCTCCTAAAGTTCACCTCTGAGTGGCATCAAACTGTATTTTGATAAAATACACCAGGGATGTGGCTCAAGCTTCTTTGAAATCACGGACAGCTGGAACCTTATTAATCTTTGATTTCACAGCAGTCTCCTTGTGCTGGCACCTTTGCTTCCTGACATCTCAGCTTTTGTAGAATTAATGGCTGGCAAAACCAGCACTGTCAAATCTAAAGGTCTTAATTTTCAATTAAACCAGAATCAACCTCTTCAAAATCAACCTGTTCCCTGCTTACACTGATCTTGCTGCCCAGGACTTCAGATCATCAGTCCCAGCCGGGCAAACATTTGGAGTGGATTGCTACCAAAGCTGAGTGAAAAAGAATTTAAAGATACATTGCCAAAGATGTCTTCACAAAACTCTTCCTCTTCTCTGAAGAGCTCAAGGAAACTTACATCACTACTAATAATTCCATTCTTGCAGGTCTCATCCTCCACAGACAGCGTGGTCAGGAATGACCTGGCAGCTCCTTTGAGCAATTATCAAAGCCTGTTTCACACATGACTCACATCTCATCTGTGTCAAGTGGGCAACTTCTGTTGAAGCACAGGTCACTGCAACATGCATTGCAATAGCACCAGCGTCATAAGACATCACCACTGCAGCAGCTCAATACTCACACTCAGCAGGAGGCACTTGTTTTCTTTGATGGCACCTATGCAGCCCACGAAGCCAATGATCATGACAAACGTCCCTGTGACGATCAGGAGGTTGGCAGCTGACAGGGACGGGAAAGAAGAGGAGAGGGTGGCAAAGTTCCCTTGGGTAACAGCCAGCCAGATGCCTACACCAAGGATTCCACAGCCTCCCAACTGGGAAAACAAAGAGAAACAAAGAAACTCAGTTATTGTATCCAAGCAACCCCACCTATGAATCCATGTCAATATGGCAGTGGAACAAACAAGCAGTCACACCTAGTAAGAAATGATCTCTCCCTGTTGCACTTTAAGTAGGAAAAACAAAGGAGAAAGAAAAAAAAATTATAGAGAAGTCATCAGTAAAATGCAACACTCCAGAAGACACAGATTTCCGAAATCCAAGACACAACCTCAGATACCAGGTCTCTTGCTCTCTGGTGAAAAAGCAGGCATTGAGTAAAGGATAAATTCCCAAAGGTTCAGCTCTAGAAGGGATTGAAAAAATCCATATTTAGGTACCTTACAGAGCTGCCCAGAATGACTGAAGCATTTTGATTGCCCATTATTCCCATCCCAATACACTGTCTCTCATCCCTGACACACACCATAAACAAATCTTGCCAAAGCATCCCCCTGGCAGGACACCTCATACTTCTTAGTTAGATCCTGTCTAAGGTCAAGCCTCCCTTGGAAGCAAGAGAGCATTCAGAGTGTAAAGCAAAGAGGATTTTGCATTATTATCTAGTCACACAGCACACCACCACTTAGGTTTCTTTCTTTCCTGCTCTCTCTTTAAAATAACCAATTTTTACTGAGTTTATAATTGCACTTTATTATCCAAATCAATTAAAGGCTTGGAAAGAAATTGTGTTCATAGAGTAGTAAGCCAGACATATGCAGGAGCATATCCACTAAATACCTGCTTAAAGTGGATGCACATAAGGCAGCTCATGAACCAGGGAAGGAAAAAGAGAGAGCTAATCCTGGGGCAGAGCTAAACCTCAGAAATGAAACACAGAGGAGAAACACAAAAGCCAAAGCAATTTCTTACACTAATTACTAAGGTTGTCTCTTAATGCCACCAAATTCCTCCCCAAATAAAGGACAATAACAGCAGCTGTGTTTTACGGCAGCTCTCCTCACCCCGGCTGCAAACCAGTCTCTTCTGTTCAGAGCTAAGGAACCAAACTGCACCTCACTGCAGTGTACCTCAGCTGCACCAACCTGCCTGTCTCCACCGAGAGAAAGCAAACTCCAGGACACAGGGACTCAAATCACCTCATTTAGGAGTCTTTTCCTATTCCAGGCATCACTACTGTACTCAACTTTTCACAAGCACCCTCTGTAAGTGCCACGGAGGAACAGTCCATGGCCTGACCATATACCCTGGAAATACCTCCCCCTCTATGCCCACCTACAGAGCATAATCTTTAACATTGTCCAAAGTGATTGAAGACTACCCAAGGGAGAGGAGAGGGAAGAATACTTAGAGAAGGTAACCCACAGAAAATCATTTAGGCTAAGGGAGGGGATATAAAGAAAAGCTATCACCATGTCCCAGGGAAAAAAATGGAATCAAATAGGAATAAATTCCTTAAAGAGGGGATAAAACTCTGAAGGTCTACTGAACGATGGAACAGCGTCGAAGGAGAGGTGGCAAACACCTAAGCTAAAACCAAACTGGTCAGAGTGCTGAAGTACAGCCAGGAATAGCACTAAACTGGCTGAGGAACGGGATGGAAAGCAGAAGTGCACTTCTGCCTCTTCAGCTTAGAGGATGCTTGCCTCAAAATCAGCCTCAGAGCTGCAGGCACAGGAAGGCCACTCAAACAGCCCAATTAAGCCTAATGAAGGCAGATGCCCAAGAGCAGCAGAGCCATGACCTTGCAATACATTTAGCTCTTATCTTCAGTTCTTTGTTCTGAAGCAATACAACAGCACCAATAAGAGGCAGCTTATTTCATCACCTTTCATGCTCCCCGTGCTGCTACACTGCTTTGGGTGATACCAACAGCTACAACTATCACTTTTATTACAGGAGGTGGGTCTCACTGAGGATGCTGTAAAGGCAAGACCTGCTTGCCTGCTCCTCCATCACCCACTAAATTCTTTATGATGCACAATGCTCAATGCTTGAGACATCGTTGCCTGGATATTTGAATTCAGCATCTTCTGACTCCAAAGTCATTCTTGTTTGCAGAATTGGAAATTCACCAGTGGCACAAAACATCACAAAACCAGGACACAGTTCATGCAAAATGCCATGACTGGGGCTGTAGCCATTTAGATCAGAGATGAGTATTTCAGGTCAGTTGTTCAGCAGGAGTATCTCACTACACTGCCCGTGATTCGGAGATACTCTGCTCTCTAGCAGCTCATTATCTTCCTATTTTTGAAGGGATAATGCACAGCTCTTCCTTAGAGCTTCCTTAGCATTTCTTCCTGGAAACGCACAAAGGAATCCTTTGAACATTAAACCTCAAACTGGGTGTCACAATGTCAGCACACATTACTGAACACTGCTCCACCTTAGTTCAGCCCTGTTCCCTTTCCCACACCAGAACATCTGCTCGTGGTCCCCAAATAAATTTACTAAGCTGTCACCCCAGGCACACCCAGGAAACAGAGGCTGTCCTTTACTCTAGACTGAACTCCTCTTTAAAGCCCCCTTTCCCCAAGGAGCAGAGCACACCTGCAAGTCTCCATCCAGTGGCCTTTCAACACTCAAGCACGTGGTTAAAGGAAATGTTTGAAGAACCAAGACCCACCAGGACAGCCACAGGAGCCTTTCCAACAATAGCCAAACGTTTTTCATTCCAGAACATTCAAAAAGCTTGCTTCCCATCCCCTCCGCCCTCCCAGTCTGAGAGCCAGGGATCAGAGCCATCACAGTTACTTATTCTGGATCAGAGCCAAGAGAGAACAGTTGTAGTTGGTTCTATACTGCATGTCTGTTTTTACTTCCTCCTCTTCGTATTTAAGGCATGGATAATTTTAAATAGTTATTTATGATGTTCCCTCTCCTCCACTTTTTCTGTCCTAACTCCATCCCCAACCCCCAGTCCTTTTTTTTGTGTCAAAGAGTCAGAAGCACAGTGAAGAAAAGATAAGTTTTGACAGTTTTCCGGGCTTGTTGATATGTGAAATTAAACAAAACCAAAACCATTAACACGGCTACTTTTGACAATTTGGGGGCTTCCACACAAACAGTGATGCTGTCACGGTTCAAAGAGAAAACATTAACACAAAAAAAATAGAGCAAAGTCTACAGCTTAAACCTGATCTATTGGCAGCCAAATGAGAGTCTGTGTTAACTCCATTTGGTGAGCGCAGAGTTGACTTTAAATTAAAAAAAAAGTCCCCTTCAAAGATGCCAGGCTACTGACAATAGCATTTTTTAACACTCCCTTGTGAAATGTTTAACACATTATTGCCCTAATTTTTCATGATAATTCACTCTCTTGCAAGCAAGGCAGCTCATGGCAAAACCTGAAATAAAAATGTGGTTCCCTCTAACATCCCCCCTCCCCCCCCATAAATGTTGCAAATTTTTTTTGCAAAATCTTTTATTCTAAGGTCAAAAGAGTGGGACACCAGAAGGAGTACTGTCACAGCCCCCAGACATAGGATATTTCAGTCAAGTTTTTGTTCCAGGAAAGACCTCAGTGTAAATCTTGAGCAGGCTGTTTGGCACATCTGTGCCAGAGCTGCAAAACTGTGAGTAAAAGACACAAGCAGCGGGTTCTTTGCAAACCCTGGACTTTGCAGTTGGCTGTGAAAGTAGCAGATTATTCTACTCAAGACAAATTGCTCACAGGCATTTATGGAGCAGAGTCAAGTCAAGCAGTACAGCAGGTGTTTTACTCTAAAAGCAGAGATTATCTGTCTCTTCTTCCCCAAGAGATGCACAGACACGTGCGCTTGCTCTCTTGGCAAAAAAGCTGCTGATGGAATTAGATCCTCCAAATTGTTCTAATGGGCTAGAAAATAAATTATTCAGGCTTCGGTGCCTACATTTAGAATTGATCTTACAGTATGATAATCAAAGTAATCCCAAACAGCCTTGGATATATGCCTGTTGGTGGAGAAAATTATACTGAAGTAACAGCTACACACTTAAAATACTGCAGGAGAAATTGACTCATTGTTCATGATAATGGTGCTGGCATCTTCAAGTGGGGTTTTTTATTGGTTTTATTACATGGAAAATGCATCTAATTGAGGCTTCTCATACTGTATCTGATTAGGATCTACTCATCACACATCCTCTTTTAGCTAAAAAAAAAATTCCTTGTGTGTTAAGAAATACACTGATAACAGAATCCAAGTGGAAGATATGACCTGTTGTTCTGCAGTTAAACTAACTCCCTTGGAGGATTTTTCTCCCCCAGTCTCTACACATTCAAACTGGAAAGGTTCTTTTAATCCCACTTGCCTGAATATGCTTTCCCTGCCAAGTACAGAGTTAAAGTATACAATGAAAAAACCCAGCATCTAAGTATCAACAGTAGTGGTGTGAACATTATCCAGCAAATGTTCTGGTAATTTTAGGCATACTTAAATTACTGTTGCTTTCAGCTAGACATACAGAGGGGCTGGAAATGGAATATGTATGTATACTGACAGGTTCAAGGGAATCAAGAATCTTCCCTGGGAGAAGCAGGGGTGCAAGTGCAGACAGAGGGTGTGGCGCTCCACAGCAAGAGGTCTGAAATCTAACAAATATGGGATGGTAGAAGCACATTCCTACCCTTGGAGTATTGAGGCTCTAGAGCTCTGCAGTGTAAAACTAAAGGATATGCATAAACTCCATCCAAAATGCCCATGATCTGAGCTGTGTACTTTTAACAAGAACTTAAGAAGAACTAGGAAAAAATAAAAACCACTTGAAAAAAGATCAGTTAGTAGAGCCACACTCCTGGGAGTGAAGAGAGTAGAACAACAGCACTCCCTAAACACCAATATGGGATAGGAAAGGTGATTGGAGGATCATTATTCATTTTTCTTAAGATTAAATAAGCTATAGGTTATTTGGTCTGCAGGTTGAAAACCAATAAAGTCAAGTACTTTTTCACAAAATATTTAATTAAATTCTGGAATTCAATGCCACAGACTTTTCTGGGTGTTGACATATATGCAGGTTCAAAAAGGGATTACAGAAATCAAATGAGGGTAAGGTATCCCAGCATTTCTTATAAATGATATTTTACTTGCAGCCCTTGCAGGGGAAGACCTTCAACTATTAACTGGAGAAGCTGATTAAAATGTCCTGTCTTGTCCCTCCTTTTTTCTTACATTATCTCTAAGCAATCCTGAGCAACCATGACCAAAAATAGGTTATTCAGCTAGATTAAACCTTTTCAACATTATGGACATGTCTGTTCTCCTTACGTCACCCTCTTCCCCCCCTAGTTTAAATGTTTACTTAAAGTTTAAATTGGATATTTTTTTTGCTTGATTGTCTGACTTGGCATCAGCCTGCTTTCAGAGACAGGGTTACAGATACAGACACCAATAAAGGAGTTAAATCCCTGTTTCTCCTTACCTACGTATCATATCCTTGGTTTTGCATCAGTGAATACATAGCTTGTTTCAACATAACATTTAAAGATCTGTTTGATTAATCAAATTTATCTAATTTAAAAACACATTCAAAATCCGTATCTCCCTCAGATCCACTGGATCTACAAATGCTGTATTTCTTTTCCTGTCAGCATGCAGATCCCATTCAGCCTCTTCTCTCTCAGAAAGGAGAAGGGGTGCATAAGTGAGTAAAGCACAAAGCATTTCAAATGCCAGTCTCTTTCAGCTCTGCATATAAGCAGTAAAAATTTGAAAGCTCTATGAAACTAGTTGTTTGGCCCTGCCATCTCACATCCTTTCCACTTTCCTTAAAAATTCGTTTTGAATACAAAATTCTCATGTTTCAATATGGGCCACTATGTAGAGAAGCAGCAGCCAAAGACCTCCAAGAGCTGCAGGCCTGCATCCTCAGCTGGTGTCAACAGCATGACTGATGGGTCACCACCCTGAGCAACACCAGCCAAGGATCCAGCCTGAATGTCCCACTGGACATTTTCTCCTGAATTAATATCCTGTCTGCCTCTCCTTTACAAGCCAGTGTCTTGTCAGTAGTGGAGCACAGTGTGTAGCACTCACTATAATTTCAAAGTAGATGTGCCATGCCATCTTCCATGGGCCTGAACTTGATATCCTGCATGACAGACAAGCAACTGCTACATGAACACAGGTAGCTGACTGCTACAATTCCAACCTGTGTTCTGCCTGCCAGCATGACATTCATGCCCTCACTGCCCTCTAACTCCACTGTGTCTTGTCAAAGGTTAGAAGAAACACACATCAATAGCTCATGTTGTTGTTTTACCCTCCCTTTAGACCCTTCTCTCCTACAAATAGGATTTGTTTTAGAATATTCTACCCAGTGCGTGAGCCTGACAAATACCAAGTGATTTTATCAAGCTTAAAAGGAGCTCTGAAGTCCTGTTTGTAGACTATGTGGCTAAGAAACATCACAAAATGGCATTCCTTTTCATACTGTCAATAACAGAAACATTCAAAATGCTGCTTTTTCAGTTATCCTGGTGAACTCAGGATATCCTCAGGAACGTAAGCCGTAAGAAATTCATTATTCCTTCTCAGTTGAGTTCCACCACTAAATTGCAGTCTCATACAACTAAAGTAAATTTGGGGACAGTTGAAGATGTCAAAAGACAGAATGTCATGCTGACACCCCGCTAATGGAAAAGTGAATAAAGAGTCATTCAGGTAATCCCTGCTGGTTTATGAATAGCATTCTCCTACACACTTGCTCCTCCAAATCATAGATATCTATCAACTACAGGTACAGAAGAACAGAACTGCAACATTTAGATAGAACCAAGCTAAAAAGTGATGGTTTCCCTTCATAGGCTCAGAATTCACTGAAACACTTAAATGGGTGCTCAATTGCATCCTTACGCAGCACAGCAATAAAAGAATGTGCTTAAGAGCCACTGACCTTAATTAGGCCCTTTTGTAGTGCACTGAATTGCCCCGTGCTGCAAAGCTCTGTCACTGAGGATGTAAAAACTTGCAGAAATAGAACAGGTGAGAATGACCTATTAAGGCAGCACTGCTGATAAAAGATTGAACATGATCAAAGAATATTAAAAAGTGGTGATTATCAGTGTCACAAGCATCTAATCTGGCAACCTGCCTACACTGTAATTCAAATTAAACATGATAAAGAGAGCAGTGAGTTAATGACAACTTACTGAAATAGAGTAAATGCATGAGTTAGAAAAGGAAAAGGGATGAATGCACTACCACTACTCTTTCCAGGTTCTAGCTTTAACTGCTGCCAGACTGAAAGTGGTAAAGCTTTTTCATCTGCTCCTCAAATGGAATTTCTAAATCCACCTGGGATTACTGTAATGAAATAGATACAGTTGTAATGAGGAATACACGCATGAGGTCTAAAATCAGAATCCCTCAAATGAAGACAATCTTTTAACAAAGAACAGCAGTTGAAGAAAAGTGGGTGGGACCAGGAGTCTCTGTTCTATTCCATCCCTACAGCAATAAAAAAATTTTAAATTACTTCGTAGCATAAGCTCAGAAGAGACCAGATCTGGAGCTCTAGATGCAATTGTAGTCACCTGTTGTCACATACGTGGCACTAAATACTGAAAGCAGTAGAAGCAAATAGAATTGTAAAGTTTGGGGTTTTATACAACACAAACCCTGTGATTTCTGTAAAGGAGACTGCTGATGGAGAATTTTATCTGAACCATTTGGATGAGAGGTTGAGAGAAATTGAGAATAATAAGCCTCAAACAGTGACTCAAAACAAATCTGGTTTAGCACAGATTTCCTGCATTAGATAAAGTCCAGATTATTTGGTATCTTTAGTGCTCTTCTCTCCCCTGGAGGTACTGGATGGGTTTAGAGTAAACGGTAGTGAAATAAGATGATACAAGTCCCACAAGAAAGAAAGATAAACAGGCTCCTTACAGAACACAAAGATGACAGAGATGGTAATTCTATTTCATATTACTTGAAAGTTTTTAAAACATGTTGTAACAAGCACAACCTGCAGAAAAATAAAATGAAACCCAATTTTGTATTGCATGTTTAAGCCATCCATAGAGGATGCACAAGGCTGGTTGCTATAGAAACATCCATAGTGAACACGTATACTACAGTTAAAATGCAAAATTAGTTGCAAATTTAAAAAAGAAAATTGCTGATACTGTAAAAAAAAACCCCAACCAGACAACAGCAAAAGGTGATGCTCTCTCTCACAAAAGCTTTCAAAAAATAAGTCTCCACTCTATAAACCAATATTTGATTAAGTATTCTGAACAAATTATCTCCTGCAGTGCACAGTGGCAGAAGCTAAGTTTTGGAAGTTGAGCCAGACCACAAAAAGAGCTTCTGGTTTCAGTCCCGGATTTGAGGGCAGGTAGTATTTCCCAACACATTTGGCTTTTTACATACCAAGGCCGATTCCGAGCATCCTTTCTCAGGTCCCAAATTGTGCTGATGTATTCCACTATGATTATGGCTAATTTTCCTGATGGAGACCTCTGCAAACATACAGTCTACACAACAGGTCTTCTGCAATTCCCCAAGTAGCAATGCAGCTATGCCGTGTTCTCTGCTCCCATTCAGCTTTCTGAAGTGCACTCAGCAGCCAGTGAGTGTCAAGAAGGATGTGTATACATATAGGGTCACTATCAAACACTGCTCTCCACCCCACAGCTGACAGCAGAGGGCGGGAGGTGAGGGTCAGTGGGAACACCAGCACTGCAGCACTCCCTTCCTCAGTCCCACCATCCATACTGTGCCTGAAACCTGCTCTTTCTGCCCAGGTGCTGACAACACCTGAGGACAGACAAATATCCAAGCCCCTTCCCAGTATTCTCTCTCTCTACAAAGCACAGGACTCTGAGGCTGATTTCTGGCATGCCCAACTCTTTTTGAGGAGCTCAAGCCTTGCTCAGGAATTGAGCCCATTGTGAGCAGGGACAGGAAGGTTTTGGGAAGCCATAGGACTTAAGACACAATATCTCATTTCCTGAGGTTTAAGTTTTCAAGGGGATGGGAAAAATGACCAAACTTGTACACCAGAACTGGCTTACAATGAAAAGTCTTTTTTAAACAGTCCCATCAATAAGCAGCTCACATGGTCATAGGAAGGATTTCTGACATGCTCAGTATTGATCCCCTGATCAATAATAGGCTTGTGAGCAATAATCGCACCCTAATAGCCTCTCATCACAAAGCTCATCTTCTTTCACTGAACTGCATCAGAAAGCCAAGCAAATCGCATTCTGAATCTTTTATGGATTCTTTTTAATGGATTGTTAATAATATTTGTACAAGCAAACAAAGTATTTACTACCATCTCAACTGCCTAAATTCCATGTAAGCAGTCCCTTGTAACAAAACCAGTGTTACGTCTGGAATAGCATCTCTCACTTCAATAGCTCAAATGCCTTGTCAAGAAAGCTATTCTAATTGGGTAGGAGTACAAGAGAAAGCAAAGATTATTCCCTTGTTTTATGTTAGCAATTTTTAATGATTGTTTATTTATATTAGGCTTTGCTATGCAATAGCACATCTGAGGCTATTTATACACAATTGCTTGTATCCCAAGCCACTTCCAAGCACGGGCAGTATGCCATCAGTAATGAATGCCACCTCAAATAATCTTTTTTTCTGCACTAGTTATTCCCAAAGGAAACATTACAGTCCCTTCTTATCACCAACCAAATATCTGCTACGGAAGCATTTCAGATCCTTTGGAATAAACACATTTAACCAGATCTGTGATCAGCAGCTTCACTGCAATATACAGCCAGGAGAGCCCACAGAATCCCCTGCTTGCACACTGTATTTTGCTTTCTCTATGTTCAAGGATCTGAGGAAATGAGACTATGATGTGAAACTGAGTGTAAACATTCCCTCTGGGACTGTCCAAACAATGAGTTTACACTAAGGGCTCCCTCTACGTACTCCCCATGTCACATAAGTACTGCTGACACTTGTGAGCTGCAGAAGATTCCTGGACCAAACTTCATCTTCTTTTTTAAAGTGCTACAGGATACAACACAGGAAGACTGCAAATATTTCTTCTGACCTCTGGTCTATACCACCAGCATTTAGACATCTAGGGTGGGATTCAGGTCACCTAACTTTTGATGTCAGTGCTGTTAGCGGTGTCTAGAAATTAACGTGGCTCACCATGGTCTAGGCCTGCCTTTGGTCAGCTGAACAGCTCCCTGGACACCATTAACAGCATTGACCGGAATTCCCGTGACCACAAGGGTAGGCCAGATGCCTAGAGCTAGGGCAACTCGTACTTAAGCTCAAATTCACCTGCCCAGACTCTCTTTCATTTGTCATTGGAAGGAAAGAAGCATCTTCAAAGTTCACTCCAGTCTATTCTAGAATATGCATCCAGGCCGAATGACTCTTTGGGAAACCTACTCTGTGCAGTAGCCAGAACAAAGACCACAGACAGCAGAAATCTCTCCTTTACCCTGTTACCTAAATGAGAGAAAAGATGCTTCTCTCTCCAAAGGTCAGGTTGTGAAGCTTTACAATCCTCCCTGAGGTAATTTGGAAATTAACTCATCTATTCTTATTAATTAAAATTACATATTGCTTTTTTTTATTCCTTATTATAAAAACATGCCATCGCATAGATATTAAACCCCCATGTGTGTGCAAATACACACAGAGAGCATGAAGAATCAAATTATCTTAGCATGAAAAAGCATGGAAAGCATTCACACACACTTTCATTCTTGCACTGCCCCTTACGTGTATTATTGCTTAGCAGTTCTTAATAAAGGCCCATGACTGACATGAATTTATACCTTTTTTATTACTTTGCCCCTCCAGGTTATAAATTCATGAAACAGCTGTAGTTTATTGCATTTTTATGTTTGTCAGTTTTATTTACACACTCTTTCTTGCTATTAGATGGGAAAAAGCTTTTGGGTTTCTGCAGATCCTCAATCATTCTGTGCCAGGGCCTGAAATGAGACGGAAACAAAGACTTCTGGCTCATCTAAAAATAAATGGTCATCTCAAACACTTCCTCAACACATCCTTCCACCATAAAGCACTACTACATAAATATGACTTCATAAATTATATATCTTAAGTTTTTGCAAGCTCACAGCAGTTTACCAATAAATGTTCTGCAATACCTGCTTAAAAAAAAAACCTAGACATAAAATCACTGCCAATGATGATAAATGATTACAGCTTAATAACAGTCAAGCTGACAAAGCTGAAATGTCCACAGGGTGTACTGCAATTCAAATTCCACAGGTGAAAAAATAAAAAGCTTTGAAATATAAATGTTCCTGCCTTCAGCAAAGGGCGGGAACGCGGAGAATGGCCTTGTGACACCAGGGTGTGTAGTAATTCTAGGATGTCCCCAAAACCAGAACACTGGAATTTCATGCAAATTTAGTAGGCAAGAGAGTAAATGAGCTTCAGGGCAGAGATGATTGAATGTGTCTGTGCTGGGTGGGACAGGTCTGACTAGCAAATAAAATCAGAGACAAACATGGGAGCAGGATAGAAGAAGTCCAATACTGAGAAGCATAACTTTATCCAAACAAGAAGAAGAAGAAGATATTTTGGATAGCGAATCATATTCTTGGGTTAACTACAAAATTAGCTTTTCTGGATAGGAAAGTGGAAGGCAGCAATGGGACTCTCAGGGTATCAAATCTCTCAGTAAAGTTCAGGCTAAAAATCATATTTGTCAATCAAGGGAAAAGTCTTATTTGATAACTCATTATGAGGCCACTCGGAGTCTGCAGCTGTGGCGTAGAGAACCTGCTCGCAATTAATGACCTGTAGCCACTTAACACTAAATGACTGATTTCAAATTGTAAATAAGCAGTTCCATATGAAGAAAATGTCTCAAGATTATTTCAGCCACCTTCACTCCCATTCCATTAATAATTTAAGAGGCAAACCATAATCAAAGGGGCAGAGAGCTCTCATCTTCAGACGATGAAGTGAATCCCCAAGAAGCATTCAGTTCAATATTATTCCTGGCCTTTCTCACTCTCACAAGATGGAGGGAGGTTTTCCTCACAAGTAAGAGCGGGACAAGTTTGCCAGGACAAACACAAGAAAAAACCATCCAGTTTTCAGTCCACCTCCTCTCTTTCCCTCATCGCTCAAAGGGCGTGGCTAGCCAGTAAGAAGATGCTCTCTCACAAGAGGCAGGTATCAAAAGCACACAGCTAAAAAGGGAGGACAGGATAGCAGGATGAATGAGAGTCCTCCAGTGAAAGTGGGAAAATAAAGCAGAAGAACGTGAAGGAAAACCCTTTTGAGTAAATGGTCTCTAGTACTTAACTATATTACCCTCTAGACTCAGTGAGCTGGGTGAATATTCCCCCTCCATCCCTGACCTTCCTCCTGACATACACTATCTCAGCAATTTTTGTTATTCTACAGAAATTCTGCATTTATCCCTAATTGGAAGATTTTCTGTGTTCAGTGAACCAAGTCTCCTCTCTGCTCAAGGACTGTTGTCTCCGACTTGCTGATGGAGGGGGAAAGAAAGAACTGATGGGGGAAGGGAATACCAAGAGGATTGCAGTAGGGAAGCCAAGGGTTGGTATGGCACAGCCACAGAGGGTTGCAGTCGCAGGGGGAACACTAGGGATTGGAAACACTTCCCTAGAAGAAAGCTCTGGAGGAAAAGGCAGCATTCTCAGACCCAGCATCTGCCTTCCCTTCACTGCAGCAGCACAGGGAGAGCTGATGAAAATATGATGTCATTTTACCCCTTTACTTTAAGGGATACGGTTGCTATTGGCAAGCTGCTGTCTGGGTAATTGCTTCCTTTTTGGTCTAATGAATCTGAGATTTGTTGTCAGCCTTCCAGGGACAGTGAAAAGCTCATCTATTTTTTCCATTTTATCTGGATAAAATGGCCATGGGGTTTGCTCAGTTAGGCAGCATTAGTGTGAATGATTAAGAGGAAGTGCTAAAGTGCCACCAAGACACTCATGGCACTATCAGAGCTGTGTATTAGCCCTCTCTAATAAAAACTAGTTCTTATAAAGAATAATTATCCTCAGTTGTAATCTTTAATAGCTCTGGCTGGTGCAAGCAGCTAGACCTAGTTTCTGAAATACTTAAATAAATAGTTCTGTCAGGACCTCTGAGGAGTCGTGCTCAAAGTATGACACTGTTCTCAGTGAGCTCAATGCTGCAAAGTCAGCTCTCTTCAGGCTTTCTGTGTAAAACATCTTCCTGCTCTGCCAAGCCCAAGGAAAGCACAGTCCATCTTCCCCAGTAGCTTTGTGAGTACAATTATGCATGTTCTATATGCTTACACAAATTCACACATTAGAACCGGCAGAGTAGAAGCGATTTTAGAGGGAAAGAGGAAACAGCTTGCCCTGCAGTGAGACCCTCTTCTGCAGAAGTGCTTTCCCATCCACTGCTGCCATTGAAAGAAGTTCTCATTTGGGAGAGGCCTATGTCTATCACACTTGGTTTCACTCAGTACAAAAGTCCAGCACAGCCTTTCAGGCAATGTAACATTTTCCAGACTGAAGAAGAATAACCCTGACTGAGGCAGGAATCCTACTGCTTTGTATTACTACAAATAGATTAATAATTGGGTTATTTATCTTTAAATCAAAACAAATCAGCAGCTACAAACACCTAAACCAACCCCAAAACTCCAGTGCTGCTGATGGCACAACAGCACACGGTACTTAGCACACTGAATACACTTCAGGGCGTTCCCCTAAAAGGACTGTTAACAAGAAAAACTTTTGGCTTCCCTCACTGTTGAATTGACAAAACAAGCATATCCTTACCTTATAGCCAGCTAAAAATGGGAAAATAACTCTTGACAAAGGGGACAAGAGGATCATAGGGAAACTTTCATGTCTCCTACCCGAGAGCAGCTCTCAGAAAACCAGGTTTATTGCAGACACAATCTACTCATAATAAAACTTTGCTACAGGGCAAGAAAACCAATGGCAGAGAAATAATTTCTCTCTGCAAAGCATCTGCTTGCTGACTTTATTGCTCTTGCCATCCTGAACTGCAGAATTAAATAGTGGCAATATCTGTATGAAAAGGAAGAATGCTCAGCACTGCCTATGAGAAAGGGCTACCCTCTCTTTACATCACCCTCCAAATGCCCTCCTTTGTAAAGTGGACCCTCAAAGGTTCTAGGAGGAAAAGAGAGAGCAACATTTCTCCAGGTGCCTCTCAATGTATCAACATACTCAACAGCTCTGCACAGAAGCTCCGGCAGAAGCACTTGCACGTAGGGTTAGACAGGAGCCAAACCCTTCTGCGAACCCAAGGCACTGCCTTCTGCAGAGCACTGGCCACGGGCAAGTGGAGGCTGTTGCAGCTCTGGAGCTGGAGTGCTGACCAAAGAGCACTCACTGCCTGTCCCCAGGCCTTGGGGTTATTATGCTCTGGGACATTAAAAGATGTTCTGCTGCAACCTGTGCAATATCCAGCCCCAGCCATTAACTGTACCTCCATAAATGCTCACTCCAGTCTGTTCCTGATGGCACTGGCTATAGGAAGGCTGACACTTGGGGGCCACAATGGCTTACTACCACTTGTGCCATAGGAAACAGACTGATGCAAAGCCAGCCAGAGTCTTTTTAGCATAAACTGGGAGAAAAATAAAAGCCAAGCAAGAGAGAGAGGGGATTTGCAACAATTCCAGCCTCATCTGGCCCATCTGAGACACTTCAGTTTGTTTAGCTCTGAGGACATAATTTCTATGTGATGCCAGATGGGCACAGTGAGAAGGAAGAACCACTTTACACATAATGCCCTGCACCAAGACCTGCCATCCGCGTTTCTGATGTCAGAGCATTTTTTACAAGGATGCTATTCACAGCTAAATTCCACACACGAGCTGCTCATGCCTTCCACCCCCAGAGCGTCTTCTGTGGCAACGGCAGATGAGGAGTTTGTGAAAGACTTTTTACATTCACACACTTTCACACACATTGTTCTCAGCTTAGAAAAGCTGCCAGTGTGGCAGGATTAATACAGATACAGGACACAAAGTTTAGAGCTCACCCAAGTAGACTTTGGTCAATGAAATTCCCTTGCCCGGGTGTGCAGCTGCTCTATAATGAGTAAGTGGAAGGATTTGAACATGGACATGGAAGTTTATTCAATCCTAATCTGCTACTGATGGTCTCTGCTGTCTGTGCAATAACGGGGTAAACCTGCAGTCAAGCAGAGCAGATGAGAGAGAAAGAAACAAACTAGTTTAAGTCTGTCTGGGCTGCAGAACACATCAGATAAAGCCACTTGCGATACAACAGGAGTTAAGGGAAAGGATAAAGAATTGCTACAAGAAGCAAAAGAAAAAAGAACAAAATAAAAAAAGCTGTGTGCCCTCATACACGCCCAATCACATGTGCATGGTGTATAATGCGTGCCCGTAACAGGGGATTCACTCTCCAAACCTCTTATGTCATTTGAAGTATTTTAATTGCCTCCAGGCATGAGTCACATGATGTAGCCAAACCCAGTTCTTACAAACAGCACTGACTTCTAAGCAACTATGCAAACATGCAGAACCTTTCCTATATGGTTTATGTCCCCTTTTCACCCAATGTGTAGGGGTATAGCATCTAGTAACGCAGAAAAGCAAAATACTTAACTGTCTTCAATTAAAATTCCACACAACTCATGAACTTTCTGCACATAAGCCAGAAACAAGTCAGCAGAGCATTTGCAGCAAGATCAATGGTTTGGAAAATTTGGTCAACTCATACAATCACACTCTGTAAATGAGAAGAGTCTGAAACAGCCAGAGAGTCTCTCCATGGGGAGGAGCAGCAGCAACATGAAGTGTAATGAAGCTAAAATAATCGAATCCCTTCTCTTTGTTTCTAAATTCTACTTTCCGAGTTTGTTGGTGAAGAGTATCAATCCGAAACAGAGGCCCAATTTATAATGCTGAGTGTAAAAACCACAGCACAGCTGGCCATTGATATGAGTTTTGTCTTTTGAAAGACTCCTGCGTGGATTAGCCTGAGCGTTGGTACAAAAGGAAAGAATAAGGCAGCTCTCTCTCTTTTCTCACGTTATCTTCCCTTGCTGTTTCAAAGCAGGTGTGAAAGACTGACACACATACAAATAGCATATCTGAGCCAGCCAGGGAGAACAAGTACTAGGACTGAACCTTTTCGGTGCTTTTCACCAATTGTGCCTCTGGCTGAATTACTGAATCACAAAGAGGGGAAGGGAGGAAAAGCCCACATTGCCCTCTCAGGTCTCTTTTGTATCATGCGGCAAAACCTTGTAGCCGAGGCCTTGGTTTTGACTGGCATGGCAACAGTGACATGCTTACAGAAATTCTGACTGTAAAAACTTATTACTGAGATTAAACATACAGTTTTTACAGATGGATGCTACGAAAAAGCCTTTTTGTGCATAGATACGTGTCTTTCTTACCCAATGCCATATTCCCTGCTCTCTTTTTGGCCATGAGCTATTCCCAAACTTCCTCTGATTTCAGAGTTCTGGCTCAGGTTCCCAGCCATTTAACCTTAGCAATGCTTTATGGTCCTAACAACACTGTGTAGTATTTTCAAAGCAACCTTTTTAAAAATAAAAGAGCGACATTGGAGACAGATTTCTTAGTTCTGAAGAAAATTTCTACAAGGCCTTTCTTTCTTCCTCCCTGTCATTGCAAACATTTTCAGCTGGCACGGTTGTTTTTCAGATGTAGAAATGTGTTCAGATAACCAAACTGAGACTGACTCCTCTGAAGATTTTATAGCAAATACTCCCACCACTACACAAATTCTTGTCATTTTTTGAATACAGAACCCACCTGCACATAAATATGCTGTGTTTGAGTGCCTCATGACTATTTACTGCTTGCTATAAAGGTGGACAGGCCCAGCAAGGCTGCTGTGCTTCCCCACAGCAGGGCAGAGTCTTGGTCCACCTTCTCTTTTTGTTGAGGGAAAGAGAAAGAAGGAAATTATAATTTGGTTTTATTCCTATTTTGTTTTTCACTATTGTTGATTCTACTTCTTATTTCGTTTTCCTTTTGGAAAAAGAGCAATTCACTAGGGGAGGGCACAAGGGTTCTTCATTTTGTTGCCACAACAATGGCATCTAAAAAAATAATAAAAAACACTGACAAAACTGTCAGCTCACAAAGTACTGCGTGAAAATAAAACAGCAGCAGAATTTACCAAAATTAGAGCTGAGGTACAGCTTTTCTTTGCACACCCAAGTTTTGCCACCTGGTGTGTGCAAGGACAGACACCAGTGTCACTGAGCTGTGAACTCCAAAGACTGAGGTTTTACACAAAGAAAGGTCTAAAGTTGAGAGAGTCAAAGGTGCTTTCACAGACTTGGAAAAGCTCTCTGCCATTCAGTAAATGCCATGCTCTGAAAAAAGTCTCTGATGGGATATTATGGAAACCAGCAAACCTGAAATAACTGTGAAATCCTTCAGTACTTACCATACAAATAAAAAAATATTCAGCAGATGGGGGACAACAAGCAAGAGAAAACCCACAGAACAAGAACCTGATCTTCATGTGTGTGCATATGGGCAAAAGAAAAAACATATACCTAACTGGCAAGATGTTTCACAGGCATAAATCACACAGCTCCACCGACTCATCAAATTTAGGACTGGCACTAATGTTCATCAGCTTCTCTTCACTAAACGTTTCTTTTCCAGGCCTGTATCTTTTACCTTGTCCATCTAAGTCAGCAGTTCCAGTTGTAAAAATGAGCTTTCCCTGTCATCTCCTTGGCTGTTTCCCTAACCTCTGCAAATAAAACTGCCACCTCTTGGCTCTTTTGCATCCTGTCTGATTCTTTCATCCCACCTGCATCTTCCTGACAGCATTGCTCAGCTCCCCCTTATCTGTTAGGAAAGCAGAAAAAAAAAAAGGTGAGGAGGAAGGCAAAATAATCCAAACCTTTGCATCATATTTAATTGCCTTACTCAGTTGAAATCACATTCACCCTTCCTCATTCTGGACAACAGCAATTCTTAAAACTCTGATTACACCTTTTATATCTCTTCTCAAAGGATTTGTAGCGATGGTCTGCCATAGATGAATGTTTACTTGTTGCTATACGTCTTAAAATCCCTTTGTCCCAGTATGTGACAGTCTTCACCAAGTAATCCTCCATGTCATACATTTAGGGAACATTGTCTGTCAAAACTACAAAGGAAGACAATCGAAGCTGACAGCATAAGTTCTCCTAACAACATCTGTTATCAATCAAAAGGCTGCCAAGCAAATGCAAAAGATGAAACTCCTGCCCTTCACAGTGATCACACATGGTGTAAGGGACTGCTATCCCTGAAATACTCATCTTTGGGAATTCAGAGTGACCAGCCCACTCTAGCAGGTCAGAAGCATATTTTGACAAAGCACTTCTCCAGACTTCCTTGCTCTGCCCAGAAGGCCACCTGCAGACAGGTGCATAAATCAACAGATCACAGCAGAGATGTTCTACCAACAGTCTGGTCATGCTCACCCAACTTGCTTTTTGTCATTTGAAGGGTGAGGGTGCTAATGATGAAAATCCTCACATCCCTCTTTTCTTGCTCTTCAAGCTTCTCTACTTCTAATGGTTTCATCTGAACAGGCAAATCAATCTAAGCCTGAAGGATCAACACATCCTGCGTGCTGTGCCCCTCTCGATCTATGCAATAACTCCAGTTTTTATAATTGAAAACAGATGACCTTATTTCTATTAAAGCTCTTTTTCTATAATTATTCATCTGTCTAAATTAGAAGTTACTCAGCTCATGCAGTAAAGCAATCGTACATGTTGTAACACCATCTCCCTGTTACTCATGACTCACTAATAAAGTGGGCATCTGCCATTCAGTTACAAGACTTAATTACTTGAGGTAAGCCCAAGAGGTTACCTGTCTACAGGCATTGTCTGTTCTGAAGTTCATGTTTCAGGTCATTTAATAATTTCCACTAGCTGACAAAATTACAGTGGATGCAAAGGTTAACCCCATGCCTGCCTAATGACTTCAGTATCCCAAGATGTTACATCTTCAGGAAATGCTAACTGTGGTTGTGTTATTCCAGTGGAAGGACTAAAGTGATTGTGGCGCATGATGGAACAAAGAAGTGATGAACATGTGGCATCAAACTGTTGGCACAATACGATAATAACAAGACAAGTAAAGGAATAGGGCATGCTGCGGGATTAGAAACAATTTCCCTCATCAGCTTTTTCTGGTAGTATTCGCTCAGGGACATGCAGAAATCAGGAACTGTGATTGTGTTTTCTGAGAAACGGTGATAAGCACAGCGGTATCCTGCTGACATTTTCTACACCCAACCTACCGCCTTTTGGAAGGGTTCAACCCTGGGTCCTTTTCTCAAACAATCAGCTAATAGCACAAGATGTCTCAGTAAGGGTTTCAGAGCACCAACAAGAAAACAGATTTGCAAACAACAGCATCATATCAGAGAAGGAAGCCCAAATGTATTTTGATGCTAAATGAAAAAGATAGCAGGGAAGGAAAGCCTCTGACCCACTGCTCCAATATTATTTCTTGTACAGGCCACAAAGAGCTCTCCAAGTAATTTTGTGAAAACAAAATACCACTGTCGTCTTGTGGTTTTGGAGAGGGGGTTGTTGTTGTTTAAACAGAATGTTTATGAAGTGCTTTTGAATTGTTATTGCTCATTGCGGGATGATTGCATTTTACTGCAGAGCTGTATGAGATGTGCTTGTTCATTGATGCACAGGGTACATACATTGCTATGCAGTAAGAGACCACAACAATTACCAACCCCAGCTCCCTGTCTCTACCCTACAGACACTGGCAGTAACTTTAGCTGAGGGCCGTGAAGCCTGATGTAGGGCAACCAATGAATATGTAACCATACCACAGAATAGAAATGCACTTCAATCCTCAATCTTTCTATAGGTTAGCAAAAGAATCATGAATTTTAATGCTGTGACCCTATTTCAAGTCTGCAACTCTTACGGAGACAATGCTGCTTCTGCAATCATGGTCAACACTGCATCAAAACCACCACAGCAGCAGAATTCCTTCAACAGTACAAGAAAACTAAGGGAAGAAATGTGTATTTCAGAGAAACCACATACTTATTGACCAGAAGGAATCCATATTTAGCTCTGATGTTTCAAAGGCACTTGCTAAATAATTAGATGAAGCTTTGTGTGATGTCAGGTTTCTTTAGACCAGCCTCATCACTGTAACACCAGCCCCAGGTTTACATCACAGCGCATCAATAAAACCAGGCACGGTTGCAGAATACCATCGACAGGCCAGCACCACTCCAAACACTCGGCGAGTACAACCACCAGTAGTTTCATTATCTTTGCAACCAGTGACTCTTAAAAAACTTCCTAATTACAAATGAATGAAAATAAGCACACACACCACACGGGAGATTTGTATTATTGCAGCTATTTGGGGGAGGGAAAAGATAGATAAAGTAGAAGTGGAAGAAATGCACAGGGTGCTCTCTTGAATCCTACTCTTGTATCTTGTCTACAAGACTCTTCTGCTTTCAAAAAGCTGTAGCTACAGGCTTTCTCAGCATGAAACAGGCTGTCTCCACCACACCCTGAGCTAGGTAAAGATCTGCACAATACAAACTTAAGGGAGGAAGATCAACTTCTAAAATCCTTCTACCAATGAAGATTATGTAAGCCCAAGATAACATCATGTTGCAGGGGTTTGCCAGATATTAACTGGCTGGAAGCTAAATGGGAAGGAAGCTAGTTAAACTGACAGAGATTATGCCAAACATTGATTCTTTTTCACTAAATTGTTGTCCACATAACCCCAGTATGGACATTCTCCAATTGGTTTAAAATTGACTTATAATGATTGAGCATATGTTGACTCTCTATTGACTCAGGATTGTGGCCACAGAAGGGGAAAAAAAACCAAAAGTATTTGTATCAGAATACAGAAACACATCCCATAAAACATCGTAACAAGAACAACAAGGTTGTCCAATATATGCCCTTAACAACATCAAGGTTTGGAGACTGGTCAAAGACACAATATAAAGCCAAGTGGATGCTCATGTGCAAAAAACTCACAATTTTATTTTACAGAAAATCACCCATTTCATCTGGATGTTACTTCTCCTCAGCTAGAGCCAGGAAGCCAAACAGGCACTCTTAGCCCCAGCTATTTGCTTCATTTTGTCCATTTTATTCTGTATTTACTGGATAATCAGTGTTCGTGCTGGCAGCTAACACTCAAGATGAAGGACAGGGCTTTGTAAAATGCCCTATTCTAACCATTCCAAGTGTTGAGCCACCAGGATACGCTGACTTAACATGCTTTGATCGGCATTTATGCCATAATGTACAGAACCCAGATGTATCAGAACACAACACCAAAGCCAACTTTACAGTTCACTTTCAGAGCGAGGGCAGTCACCACAAAAGACGAGCTGGCTCACGTCAGGCTACACAGTAACCTCACTGCCAGCACTGGACTCCAAACAATGGCCCAGCATGGGAATGGCACCTTGACTGCTCGCTAGCGGATGGTGGCTCAGGACCCACAGCACGACTGTCGCATCCTAGAGCAGCATCAACCATGTTCACAGCGGTTGTGGAGCACTGGAACAGGGTTGTGCAGAACCCCGCCTTCCCTGGAATCAGAGCTGGAATATCTGCATTCTCAGAGGGAAGATTTAAAGGCCGGTTAAAGATAAGGAAGAACAACTTTACTGTGTGGGTGACCAAGCGCTGGCAGATTATTTTTGGCTCACACTGCCCAGAAAGGGTGTGGAGTCTCCCTCACTGGATATTTTCAAGAACTATCTGGCCACAATTCTGTGTCATGTGCTCTAGGATGGGCCTGCTTGAGCAGGGAGGTTGGGCCAGAGGACCCACTCTTCTCCATCCCAACCTGCCCCATTCTGTGACTCTGTGGTTGTGGATCAGTGTGAGTTTACTAACTGATAGACGTGCTCTATGCTGAAATTTATACTGAAAGGAAAAAAAACCAGGCACTTGCATTTTGACAGTGGTAAAACCATTACAAACCTGTGTCTTGACACAGGCCCAGCCATTCAACTTTGCTCATTTCTTTTTGACTTTGAAATATCCTCTGTACAGATGTATTTGCCTTCACAATTGCAGGTGCAAAATTAAAATCTTCTTCCCCTTCCCTGGACAATAATTTTTCTTCCTCTATGCACAGTTTATAGGAGCTCGCTCTTTGATATTTTTTTAATAACTTGTGTTGTGTCTGGCACTTTGGGGAGTGCCTGTGACAGAAAGCACTTTATTACTTCTCTGTTTGAGTTCACTGCAGAGCACTTGCCAGGCCTATCAGTGAAAGGACAAATCTAGGCAGCAATTTAATCAAGCAGTGATTGAAAAATTAAAGGTGGCAGTGATTAATATGCATTTAAGACTTCTTTTGTTTGAATGGGTTTTAGCTAGAGAACATGGCAGTTGGGCTTGTTATGGTTTTTTTTCCCCTCTGAAAGAGAGAGAGGACGAGAAGGGAAACACAAAGGAAACCTCTTTAGGCAGATCATTCCTCTCCTTTTAGCATTCAAATAAAAGCCAAGGGAAGAGGTTACACACAGTGCATATTATTATCCTTAGGTAAATAACCAAGCATAATTTCAGCAATCACAAGAACACCTCTGTGAATAAGCAAAGATCCAGCCATAAAAACTCCGTTTGGACCAGCACCAGAAGGGAAAATTTCTGCCCAAGACATGAATGAATTTTGACACTGAATCATCAGCCTGGCTTACAAAGAAATAAGATACCTTTGAGTAACCATGAGCATACCCTAAACACACAGAGTGAAAGTGTTTTACATTTAGAACAGAGGAACCAAGATCTTTGAAAGCTGTGAAGAAACAATGAAGAAATAACTGCTACACAGTCACACAAAATGAATCTGAAGGTCCAGACACAGAAGCAGTGTCCACATCTCTGTTTGGTTAAAGAAGGAGGGATCTCTATTAGCTACAGATATATATGGAGATACAGACAGACACACGCTGGAAAATTGGGATATGCATTCACGTGCCTTGCACCAATTGCAACATTAAAGGAGGTGGAACCACCATGGTTTAAATCAGATTTCACATCAAGTCCTTACATGGCAAAACATCTGCATCCCTCAATTTAGCTGAGGTTATAGAGAAGCCAGAACTTTGATCAAACCATTTTGTATTGCCCCTGTTTACAAGTTATTACTGTAAATCTATGGAGTAAATTCATAATCATCTGGCTTAAAGCAGTAATGCTTAACTGATGGCAAACAACTTTGTGCATGCACTTCAGTTTAAACAGTTTATAATACTTTAGATCATCTGAGAAACAGGGACAAGCCAGAAGCCAGGATAAGAATGGAAGGATTTCCTTTGCTTAATCATGAATACTTAAAAAAAAAAAAATCTTAGCTAAACTGACATAAGCTGCATATGATACTGGCCTTGATTTCTTCGCTGCAACAAGTAGCTCCTGCCTAGGCATCTTTATAAAAGCATCAGACACACCTCATCTTCCATAAAGTCTTGAAAAAATTAAGTAGAAAACACAAAAAAGCATAACAAACAAAGAAGATTATTTGTGGAAAATTAACCTTGTTATAATAAAAGCCTTGTCTGAAAAAGAATTACCAGAGCTTGCACTTCAACTAATAAACTTATTTTTCCCAAAAGACTTTTTTTTTTTCCCCTTTTCCTCTTTTCATGCTTGGCCAGAGTAGGTGATTCACAGTTTCCCCAACTGTCCCTTGTCCCCATACACAGAAGAACATCATCATAAGAAGCCACTTGACAAGAACTCCAAAGTCCATATTCAAAGCACTTAGATTAATAAAAAGAAAAGTTACCTACAAAATGGTTCTGAAGAGAAGTGTGTTTGTTTGCAATGATGATGATTTTTGCTAACACTTATACAAGTGTGTGGTTCCCAAAGGGTTCATATAATTTAAGTATAGGGTGTCTGAAAGAGTGCTGGAAGGTGGATACCCGATACTCCAATCCCACATGCCCCTAGGCACAAGCACAATTGCATTAGAAAGCAGCTCTGCCAAAAATGAAAACAATTAAAGCACAATACCTTTTTTCTGCTTACAGTTAAGAAGCGTGGTTTCATTTTTCGTGCACACCCACACCAATAAATGGAAAATAAAACAATTCAATGAACACTGCTTGAAAATACAGTAATGAGAGATACTGCCATGTCATGTGTACACTGGAGACAGTACAGAATCAGAACTAAAGCTTTGCCAGTTCATTGACAAGAGAGCTCCCAATTTGATCAGTGTTCTTTAACCATTTTGTTAAAACTGTTAAATCTTTTAACATTGTTAAAACTTGTTAACTTTTAACATTGAGGAGAGCTGCGAATTGAAATTCAGGAGGAATCCAGACACAGGTAAAACCTCTCTCTGAGAGTGCTGGGCTTTCTCCTCTCTTCTACACCCAAGTGTCCAGTGAGAGGTTCAAGTAAAACATCTGGTTGTGCTGCTCATAGTTAAGGTTAGTCAGAACAACAACTCCAAAATATAAGACACAACTTCATCACATAAAGGATTCTGACAGAGCCTGGGAAGACAGGGCCCAAGGCAAACACAGTCACTGTCTAAAGAATAAAAAGGATAAAGAACAATCTCTGGTAGAGGAGCAGAGAAGTACTAATCACAGTGATGTCCAGGATTTCTTTTGAGCCCTTTAGCTCAAGGAAGTCTCCAAGGCCTATGTTTTCCAGAGAAGCCTCTAGTCTTGTGCAGTATCAATGCTTTCCAGTTTCATTAATACCAAGCACTTTAGCTGATGTCCAGAGATGCCCCACATGATCAGCATCTCTGAAAATCTTGGGAAATGTCTGCCTCCTAATACAAGACACTTCTGAAAATGCTGGACTGTTCTTCTCTGCATGTCAGTCTCTTTATATGCAAATTGAGAATGAAAATACTCTCCCACTTTTTAAAAATCCTTTTATGAAGGATAAAAGCTTGCAGTTTACAAAGCTCTTTGGAAAGGGGAAAATAACACTACAAAAAAGGAAAATCGGCATTATTGGTGTTCAGATGCCTCACAGCAATACAGACCACTTTCAACACCTCTAGGAACTGGCTCTTCCTAATAAAGGTCCAATATCATGAATGGCCAAAAAAAAAGGAGAATGATGGAAGATTCAGGTTTGGTTGAGAGAGAACCACAAACAATTACAAGGAAAGCCAAGGTCTTACTACTGTCACTCCAAAGATGTAACTGCCTTGTAAGTATGCAGTGGCAACTTGCCAGCAAGTGCAGAAATTTCTTTTTGCTGCTGAATCACAAAGGCTTGGAGAACTTCTAGGACACTCAATTTCCTGGCAAATCGCTTGAACCAGTTACCTATAAAGCATTACCTCATAGCTTCTGACATGTAGAAACTCTACAAGTCTGCTGTCACACAGACCTACAGACCTCACATTAAAGCACTGAAGAGTATTGTCCCTTTCTTTTTCTGTAGTCAACCTTTAACGAAATTTTTTTAACCACTGCTACCTCCTTTTCCTTCCACCTTTGCTTTGCAGGACAGCAAGCCTGGGCAGCATGGATTGCCTGACACAATGCTTTAGGTGTTGGTTCTACTGTTCCATGACATGGCAGAGTTTACTGTGCCCACGCTGGGTCTGCCAACCCAGCAGCAACTCCACCGGTCTTCAGCACAGCCCTGCCAAGAGCTGATGTGTCCTCCCTGCCTTCTCTTGCCTTTCTTTCTGCTTTGCTCAAAATGAGTCTTCTCTCCCTGCTGCCCAACAACCTTTCTCAGCCCCCAGGGCTCAAGGAGGAGCCATATCGTTCATTCCCAGCCTGGCAGCTCCCATTACTGCCCCAGTATGAAAAACTACAACTAACGTACGGCGCACACTGTTACTATCACTGCCTTTCTCTCCCAAAGCAGGCACTGCCAATACCAGACTGCTGTGCTTCATGTATCATTCATCAGTTCCTTAATGTGCAAAGCTCTCTGCTGCAGCTCTTTTCTCTGCATTAAAGTTATCTGTGGGGGGAAAAAAGTGCATGTACAACCTCTGCTTGAAATATCAAGACTACACCTGAATTTCAACATGTCTGTTGGCTTCTTCAATTTACCATAAAAACAAAAGCATCAGCAGTGTCCCCATGACCACAAGGTCCAGGAGGAGGGGACAGAGCCACAGCAGGTTACAGGGATATTAGGCCAAGCTCTACCACAGGAAAACTGGGGGTATACTGCCTGCCACTTAATTCTGCTAAAAAACCAAAATCCTTCATAAAAGCCCTAAGCCTCAAAGTCTTTGCTGTCAAGATATACAGGGCAAAGGAGACAGCAATGCACTTCCAGCAGCATGTTCTGTGTTTCTTCAAAGGCTCCAATGAAACAATGGCATCATGCAGAGTTACTGCATGACAGTCCAGCACACAAAGATCCTCATGACCTCTGAACTATTTTTAGCCTTTTGTAAAGCCTCAGATTGCTTTTGGACACTTGCTAACTGCTGTTTTCTACATGCCTGTTCCTCCCCCGCCAAACAGCCCATGATCTTCATGTCTATATGCACAGTCTTCCCATTCCCTTCAACTGCAAAAGCCTGGAGCTTCCTCCTGTTCTTCATTCAACCCCTCTTTCACATCTCTTCTTCAAATACATTTTCTTCAAAAGCCCTACGTATTCCATCTCTCTCCTCCCAGCTGCTGCAGAAAACTTTAGGTCATGGAGTGATGAGAAAAGGGAAGCTTTGTAAAGTCCTCTCTAATCCCTACATCACACCTTTAAAATGCCATCACTCCAGGATGAGCACATAATACATTAAACTATTCAGTATATATTCACCATAAATAATACTACACTTGTCTTACGAGCTGCTGTCAGAAAGCCATACCTGGCTAGGATCTGTATCTTCTGGGACACAGCAGGACAGACTAGTGGTAAATACAGCAGCTCTTCCAGACACTAAAATCTACTAGCACCAGCACCAGTCTGTCAGCATCAGAACTCACAGACCCACTGTTGCTGCCTTCTCGTGGCACCCTGCTGCAGAGGCAGGGCCAAGTTAAAGAGACTCCTGCTGGAGATCCATGGATCAAAAAGAACTAACAGCTGAGAGAGTAAGGGTATAAACAAAGGACTCTATAAAACACACCAGTGCTTCCACTCCTTCCTGATTCAACCAGTAATGACTAGAAACTGGTGTGCTTTCAGCAGTGAAAACCTCCAAATTAATCTTTTTCAGTCTCTTACTCTGCCCTGGTTCAACCTCCCCTCACCCTTTCCTTTATAACTGTAAAGCTGGGCCATTTTGGCTCACACTTGACTTTAATATTGATGGGTTTGTTGATGCCAGCTGAGGGCAAGAAGAAAGGCTCTTCCCAAGCAAAGGCAATTTCTCTGTTCCTGCCTCCTGTTGTACAGCCTGTTTCACATTTTCCCTGCAGCAAATAACTGTAAGAAATACTCACACAAAATAGGGTGGGATAAAAACCAACACGAAAAAGTAACATGGCATTTATTTCTACACTAATAAAACAATTACTAATAGGAACAAAGCAAACCAAGCAGGACGCATAGGCAGGGAAACACTTTCTAATAAAGCTTCCTGCTCACTCAAGTGGCAAAGAGATGCGTGGCTTTAGAAGGGTAAAACAAACATTTATAGTAGGTTGTAAAAGAGCTCACCAGTTCATGAGGTTTTGCCCTTGTCCTGATACTTCTAATTCAAGCCATGGATACAGTTCAATGTCCAGAATGCAAGAGCTTACTGTCTTCTTCCCTCCTCAGCAACCCCACAAATTCAACTGGGGGAGGCCAGACAAGAGCCTAATGACCAGCTAAACTCTCTTCCCCCAGCTCTTCCCCAAGAGAGGCCCTCCAGCTGCTATAGTGAGCTGTGATGGGGGACAGCTGCCCCAAGGCACACAGGTGCTGCAGGGTTGTGCTGCTCCTGAGAGGAGAGTTTTTGCTTCTTTGCTTAAACCACATGCATTTCAAGAAGGAACCTCAAGTGAAAACTCCACTTGACAAGAGATTTCAAAAAGAGTGAAGTCATGTAAATTACTACAAGTGACAAGACAGGACAAGAGGAAATGGCCTCAAGTGGCACCAGAGGAAATTTAGATTGGACATTAGGAAAAATTTCTTCACTGAAAAGAGTTATCAAGCACTGGAACAGGCTGCCCAGGGAAGTGGTTGAGTCACCATCCCTGAAGATATTTATAAGACCTGGTGCTTAGATACATGGTTTAGTGGTGGACTTGATGATCTAAAAGGTCTTTTCCAACCTAATGATTCTATGAAAGTCATAAACACTCGCATGAGGAGTATTTGAGAGGCTGGCCCTACTGCACAGGGCTGTTCCAGGCATGGAAATGAGTAAATGGGAAGAGTTTGACCCTCTGGACCCACTGGGCTTTTGCTCAGTACTGAGCACACAGAAAAGCTGATTTCTTTGCTGCCAGCCATCGTGCACCTGAAGGATGGAGATGCCACCTAGAATAGTCCACACGAGAGAAAAAAGTGTATTGCTTTATAGGCAGATGGTCTAAGCCTGGGACTGCATCTAGGCTGAGCATATGGTCCCCATTACATATGTAAGAACCAGATACTGCCTACAGGGAGAAAGGTGACTTAAGCCAGACTAAGAATACTTCAATGCCACTGAGTGATTTTGTGCCCTGTGGAGGTAGAGTTCATTTTAGGCAATTATCTCATGTGCTTCCTACCAACTGCTCTCCCTCAATGATGATGGGCTACAGTCCATACTAATAAAGACAATAAAAGTGATCGGGACACTGGAATGATTCCAGAAATAAATTCCCACCTCCCCAAAGGCTGGAACAATCTAGCAAAGAACGGCATCACACAGCACATATGGCATGCCAGGAGGGGAGAGCTGGAGTCAATCTATTTCATTACCTACAAAGGATAAAAGAAAGGAACAAGAAGAAGCTTGTTAGAAAGACACAAAAGACCATCTCATGTTGTTTAGGATAACCTATTGGGCAGTGCAGGTCTGATGTAAGGAGTGTCTGGGCATCCCCTCTTTCCCCTAAAAAGACCTAGCATTTTTGGACAGTAAGAAAAGTTACCAGTTCCTTCAAGCATAGACAGAAATAGAGATACTTGCCTGATTCTTAAGAGGAGTTTTGTTTCTGTTGCTAATGGCTGCTAAGTTACACACATTGCTTCTCTATTCAGATCAGAATTCTTAAGGTCAGACAAGGTTCCAGATCTCTCTAGTTCTTTTTGCCTCTACCAGGCTTTAAAAAAGCTACAGCGCCTTTGGCTCTGCCTGAGCGCGTGTGCAAGTGAAAACAAGAGGAGATGATACATCTGAAACTGGAAGATGTGTGACAAAAGCTGCATTAATTTGCTTTGTGGCAAATTGGCCAATTTCCTTTTCCACCATGTCTGAACCCCGTAATGCCAGGAGAACAGCAAGAGCACACAGAGATCACACCAGGCTTAGATGCAGGAGGAAATCAATGTCCATGTTCTGCCCTGGCCAGCCACGGGGAGCCACGAGTGGCGATGCAGCAGCCAGCGGGTGAGCGGCTGCAGGGCTCCGGAATCAGTGCTCCCCTTGGACCAGAGCTCGCTTCCACCAGCTGCTCTGCAATCATGGGACATCTCGCTCAGATTTGCTTTCCTGAGCTGTTCTGTGCCCTTATGTGCCCAGTCTTCAGAATATAATTCTAACCATCATTCTCTTCTACTTATATGTATATAACTCTCATTCCTAGAGCCCTGCAGCTGTGGGGGAAACAAGGCTTAGGATCTGAGCTTTATCTAAATTTAACCTGTTCTGAAGAGGGGCCCTAGCAAGCGCTACAGCTTTGTTTCACTGATTTCCCATTGCATTTCCAGGTTTACATAAAGGTGCCTCAGTGGAAACTGTAATCTAGTACTCCTAAGTCCTGACCTATAAAATTCAGTGCTTCATAATTCATGTGCCTTTTTCCCAGAATCCCCCATTTCTGTGTTTTTCTTTAAAAAACCCTATCACGGAAAAGGAATATATTTAGCTGGATCGTGCCTAGTTCTGCGAGGTTGGTACTAAGTCCTAAGGGAGAATAGCTTGTTCATTTTTTTTCTGAGTGTAAGTTACATTAAATATGCTGGGCCTGTGCAGGTTTCTGCTAAGATGCCTCTGTAAAATTGAAATTCACTTGTCTTTTGAATGGCTGGTAATGGTCATGAAGCGTAAATCATCTCACTTCATCACTGACCCCACAGACCTCATATATTATATAAACATATGGATATTAAAATTATACGTAACTTTTAAAGTAAGTGGTATCTGCCTTTGAGACACTGGGCAGGTAAATTATAGACTCACAGACTAAGGAAAAGATCTGGGGACCATTAGTTATATGGTGCAATGAACATCAAAACCAGAATAAATTAAAACCGAGGTAATTTTAAAAACTGGATACTGTCCAACTTCTCTGCAAGAAAGTCAAATAGAACAAGGGCACTGGAACAGTGTCCCAGTGGGAAATGAAAGCAGAAGAGGTTTGGACACAGAATCTGCATTTAGTTTATTATTTTGTTGGTACTTACCCTCTCAATGCAACTTGGCTTTCTGCCTCCTCATATTAGAACAGCACAACTTTACAACCCTAGTGCTTTGCCCTGTCTCTAGGGATCCCTTGCAAACATTTACACCCTCCTGAGATCTAAAAGAACACATAAACTCAGGGCATGCAGCTTTTAGAGGTGACAAAGGTAACAAAAGTAACAAAAGTTCCAAAAAAGGAAAATGCAAAGCTTTGGTAATACTGATCTTGTCTTCTGCTAAACTCTTTAACATTTCCAAGCAAATGCAGGCACTAATTGAATGGATTTAACGTGTAATGTATTTGCAGTTTTATATATATATATATGTATATCCATACGCAATCTTGTGCACACCCCGTGTTGAGTGTAGGGTCCTGAAGCAAATAGAATGGTAGTTAGATCAGGGCACCCTGCCCAGCCCTCCTGTGATACCCACTGCAGGCACTGAGTTACTGAGGCTTAAATGGTCCTTGAGCACTGAACACCATTTTGAATTTCTCTGTCCTCACAGGATTTGCTTGATACTTAACCCTGCACACTCATATTAATTTTGCTGATTTTTGTGCTTGAGGTGCTGGGGGAATTACTGAGCATAAGGTCAAAGCTGTTTCACATTTTGCAGTGTAAGGAGCTTTATCCCTTTCCACCTTGCCCTTTAGTACTGCCATGTGGCAGAAGGCAGGGATGGAGATAAGGATTAACTTTATTTAATGTGATATTTAATGTGTGAAAAGGTCCCAAACCTTCTTTTTACAGATAGGTCTGCAAAACAGACCAAAGGACTTTTAAAATAAAAAAGTCAGGCTTTGCTAAAAATATAAAATAGAATAGTTAACATTTAAACTAAAGAAAAAATCAAAAAAAGACTACTGTAAATGGAAAAGAAATGAAAATGGGTTAAAACCCATACTCTCTTCACCCATGGTCTCCCTGCAAGCATGTCCTTGTCCTCAAGCTTTATTCCTGACATCTATCACTTTCTGCAGCAAACAGTGCCCACTTGGTAAGAAGTCCTTAAGGAACATGGTCTGTAGGAAGTTTTCTCTGTCCCCTGAGCTGCTGCTCTCAGTTCCCTGCAATGCCTCTCCTGTCTCCCTTACTCAGTATCTCCCAAAGTCCCTTCCCCTGCTCTTTCTCAGCTGGTGTCCAGGGAAGGTGTGATTTCTCTTCCACGCTTGAGGGTTTCCCCTGACTCAACCACCCCATTTACAGGAACATGAGTGAAATAGTTGATGCTAAACAGGTGAAACACACAGCCTGTCACAAAGCATGATTACAGACTGTTATCCTCAGAAATTAATGGAAAGTCTTGACCGCTTCATTCAAACAACTGTCAAAAGTCTGCTATGCAGGAGACAGCATTCGCAGATGGGGTTTTTGCAAACAGAAATAGAGTGAAAGTCCAAATAAATGTCATCCATGGAATCTGAATTTACCATCATCTGGCGCCTTCATTTTTAATGATGTTTATAGCCTACGAAAACTCTATTCCCCAGTGAGCACTGCTTGGGCCTCGCCTCCGTGACCTTCTCCTCTAGTTTAATAACTCAGCAATTTATGAGAGAAATAGGTTGTGCTGCTGGCAACCAGCATGGAAACTTGGAAACCCAGTGCTGAGCCCTGCTACCAGATATCCTGTCCCAGAGCTGCTGATGGCCTCTGCTAACTAACTCTGTCCAGCACATGGAGGTCACAGACTGTGACAGTCACAGCCAGAAGCCAGTGCAACTTCATGGGACTCAAAATGCAACCTCACATCAAAACCTTTCTCTTCTCACAAGGCCGAGGAGGAGAGAGGAACAATCTGCCTTTGCAGTGTGTCTCACCATGCAAGAAGCATTAGATGAGGCAATGCAAAAGCTGAGAAGCCTTTTCTGGGAAAATGATGCCATTGCTGCAATGTGATTGCTTTTAAGAGCTACACGGCACCTTTGACTCAAAAAAGCATTTAAGCAGAGGCAAGGGTCCAGACTGAAATGGTGAGAGAAACAAGTGAGAATGCTTAAATCATAGCAGTATCTTTATTGCAAATTGCCAGGGAAGGAAAGGAGGACTGTCAAGCACAGTGCTGGGCTCAGCAATACCAGGAAACCCTACTGTCTGACCCGGTGAGAGAATCTGTTTACTTCAGGTATTATATTTTCTTCATGTTAGATCAGTATGTAATACTCTGGGTAGGTTAGTATATGTAATCCAAAACCACTTTTCTCCTTATCTGCAGATTCAGTGAAGCTTGTAAAGGATTCCATAAAAGTAATTTTAAATATTCATGTAGCGTTCATCAACCATGTGTCCCAGTAAACCTACAGGGACAACTCTGGGCTTTCTAGGCAACTCCTCTTCAAAAACAGAACTCTTGCATGCAAGCATTCACCTGTGTGCTGCAGTGACAGCATATGCTGCTGCTTGCAACATTAAACATTATTCAAAGGAATAATCTTCATGCTCCTAGCACAAAAGCACACACACTGTGAACACCTTCTCCCTTCTCCTAGAGCCAAGTGGAAAACAGACCTCAGTTATTCTCTTCCCTGAAGCTCCTTCTCAAACAGCATCATTTTAACACCATCTCCCCCTTTGGTGCATCACTTCCAAAAAACACCCTGCAAAGATATTCCCTGACTCCTAACAAGACTTATTTTGTCAAGTCTTCATTTTCTGTTGAGAGTTGGAAATGTCAACATTGTCCTGCATCTTATCTCTAGTGCCTTGCTGTAGAGAGAAAAGTATCTCCCTTGTGGACAGAATTACATATTCTCAGCCTGACAGTAACAGATACCACTGTGCTGCATCGAGTAAATTACATCAGCTTGAACTAGACAAGAGATGTATCCTTAAATATGAAAAAAGGCAGCCACATCTTTAGACTTTGTTCAAAAACATTTTCCTTACATCACAGTAGGAACACAGAGAAAGGAGACAGAAAATTCAACAGGATGTCAACTAGGAACCATGATTTGGATCTTCTGCTTTGCACTGGACCTGCTACTAGATAATAGCTGTCCAAAAACTACTTCAGCCCGAAGATTTGCAGTCTTATACGTATGGGCTTTAAATTCTAATTTTATTTTGACATGTCTTTACCATTTTGCTGCTGATTTCTTTTCCACCAGGTCTGGTCATTCTCTGTGGCCTGATATGAAGCCCACTGAAGTCTGTCTCATGCTACTAGGAGGCTCTGTTATTCCATGAGATGCAGAGGGGAGAAAACAGCCCATGCAATGTAATACATGGAAACATTTTACTGAACTGTCCGTGCACAAAATACAGGACAAAAAAACCTAGCAATCTGTTTCATATACTCTATGAAACTATATGAAACCTCTTCAACTATACTAAAGTCAATTCTTCTCAATTTCTGTTGTTAGTATCAGATAATCCTTGTTCTTTATAAAGATTTGATAAAAAAACCAGTAACTTATCAGAAAAAAACCAAACCTTACAAAAATTAAACATTTTAAATTGAGAGAAACCACAACCAGCAAGATTTCAGAAACAGGTGACTACTTTCTTTGGTCTCAGCCTCTATTTTTCTACCCTCCTGAGTCTTGTACAGTAAGATTTAAAGGTGCATTTGGCATTAACTGCTCCTTCAGGTCTTATCTGCAGATGAAAATCTGCTCTTGAGACAGATATTACCAGTGTTTAATTCACTAGTGAGGAAAAGCATCCACGTATTTTGTGACCCTTCAGAAGTGTGTGGATAAGGCCTCTAACTTCCAACAGCTCAAGTTAAAAACAGTAACTGCACGGTTTTCTCTACATCTACAAAAATACTTGTCTTGTACAAATGCAGAAAATAATGTCCTTCCTCTCCTCACTAGCCCCATACCAGGAGAAGGATAGAGAAAAAAATTTTAAAAGAGTGTTTACACATTCAATCAAAATTATTAGGTAGGCTCCGTATGATAAGGAACATTAATGTCAAGGGCCATTCTGTCTAAATATTCTTGTTCTAATGAAATCACACTTGATTTAATATGCATTGCTTTAGTACAAGAGACTGTGAGGGGTCAGCCAAACACACAAAGTATAAATGGTCAGGATAAATGAGATTAAAGTTTACTCTTAAAGCAAGCAAAGGAACTAAGACACCATCACAGTCCAACTTGATTCAATCTTTCATCAAATACAAAGACCTTCATCTCAGGCATAGGACATTTTTTAGCACTTCAATAACTTTTTTGATTATTTAAATAGATGTTATTTAAGGGTTTTCAGTCTGGTTACAATAGCAGCTGTTCCAATGACCAGAAGCTTCAATTAATCTGTTTTCTTAATAACCCTATCCCTTTTCAGCATAGCACACTGGGCCTGGTACTCATCCCTACTACATTATTAAAAGTAATGTGGAAAAATACAAAAGGGAGTAATTAGAATTTATGTAAAATACTATAATGGAAGAAGGAAAAAACCACATGCTTCCCTTTTGTTATTCCTCCCCCATTATAGAATTTGAAGTTTGTCTGACCGCTTTGTTTTACACCCTCATCACTGGTGACTCTGGGCCTGCACAGATCTGGCAATAATGCTGTGAATTAGCAGTCTATGCCTGTACCAAACTGGAGCTGAGAGGTGGGGTGCAGAGACATAAAATAAAGCTGTTCTGGGATATTTTCAATAATGCAGTATTGTGGCAGCAAGGAAAACTTCTGTGTAATTTAGGAGACTGACATACCAAGGAAATATTTTTGGGGAAGAATTTTAATACTCCTTTTGCAAACTCCAGCCACTGCCAATCCAAGTCTCTGGGATGTGTGATGAGGTGTTTGTGTGCTTGTGGCTATGTGAACTGTCCCCAAACCATGGTTCACAAACAGGAACCAGGATGACCTTCTTTTCCTCTCAAGAAGACTGAATGTTGCCTGAACAACTCTTAACCATCTGCCTCTGCACAGGGCCTGATATGGAGGCAAAAGCTACTTGCAGTCACTGCTGCTGTCCCTGCCACATGGTAGCCCATAATCTCTGCATTTGGTATCTCACCAGCCCAATATGCAAAACCCCAGGCTACACTGTTAGTACAGTGAGATGCAATAAGAGGATATCAAAGATAATGAAAGGATTTCAGCAGCAGCTCCTGACCCTTGAAAGGCAGAACTAGGTTGAGGAGAAGGTTGGTTATGTTGCCTGGGATGAACAGCAGGATGGAGACAGCTTCTGCACGCTGAAGTAGCTGCCCAGGCAACTGTGATACAGAAAAATGAGTGTACTGTGATCGGGCATAGACAAGGTCTGAATAGGAAAAGTCCCATAATTTACAGGTAAAGCAGCTGATTCCTCTGCTGCTCTGAAAGGAGTCTTTGTTCCTTCTCCAGCATCAGAAGTCCACAGCTGTATAAAAGAGGATGTCAGTGTCCTCTGGAAGCTCACTTGCCCAGATTCTTACTCATCTAAGATTAACCAGTTTAGCAGTAGCAAGCCAATGCCTGTACTCTGCAACAAGGGGTTTACAAGACAATTGATGGTGAATTATCATCCCATGAACCTAAGAAGACCTAACCCAACCCAGTGCCTTCTTTAAGAGAGCAGGGGTTTTATACTCTCTTAGTTTGCCAACAAGGACATTGCACCAAGATCAATAGCAAAGACTGCACTCTTCACAACACAAATCAAATCTTTTGTAGTCCTTGGCCCCAGGATGACAAAATTTGCTGATTTGCAACTCCCTTCCCATAAATGCAATCAAACCCAAGAAAGTGTAGCCCTGATATCTGAAAAACTACTCTTTGTAGTAGTTCCACTGTGGAAAATCCGGATCTGCAGGAAAAATTAAACAAAACAAAAGAAGTACCATTACCCCACTCCCATCAGAACTGCTGTGGAAAAATGTCCAAGAGCATATACTTACAATACAACTGAATATATAATGTCAGGTAATAACCTCTCCAGTTGTGAGTTATTTGTATGTAAAGTTGCCACAGTAAAGCACCACATTATTTCTGCTCTATTTCAGCATTCACCAGCTAACGCAGAGGTGACAGCATCAGAACAAATCCCTGAAAAGAGCAGGACTGAGGGAAGCAAAGTTCATATCACTTGGTGCTTTGAGAAAAGCCCTTGCCTCAGCCAAAACACAAGTGAACCAGGGCTGAATTATGACACTGTGGACAAGTTCTTTGAAATTAAATGGTTCTGCCACAAATATTTGGTTGGTCAGATGATTTCAGGCTTTGAAGGGACACTGTTATATAACAACATAACAGTCCATCGATTTTAGGAAAAGGAGAGGTATTACAGGACAAAACAGAATAATACAAACCCTATGGGCTCGAAATTTTCAGGGAACACTGGGTTACAATTTAGTCATATTCATGTCCTTTGGAAACATTCCATTCAACTAGGAAATCTCTCTAAGCAGTACCTGTTATCACTGATAAAGGGGAATGTATTCACTATCCTTTAAATAAAAAAGGCCATTTGTTTTACCCTTCTTGAATGCTTTTTCTGTATTGTCAATACAATGAGAAAGTACAACAGCTTTCCTACTGTAAAGCTGCTCACTGTTGTCAGTATCTTTTCAAGGGAAGAGAAAACTGATACAAAAATACTGTGAATACACAGTAAGCTCCATCTCAGGCTCCTATAGAGTTATTAGGCACATACTGATATGAGTTAACACTAAATCAGAGTGCTTTATAAAAGGTAATGTAATAGTAGCAGAATAAATATAGGAACTGTTCATTATCAAATCTGTTTTTTTCTTTCCTATTAAAGAAATACTGCATTGTCTCTCTCTTCCAAATGAAACTGCCACCACAGAATTCCCCTTTTTAACAGGCTTTTTCCCCATCAAGGCTTTCTGATGGGTGTCCTTGAAATGCTGCAGAGGCAAACAACTGCAGCACTAAAATGATCACTTGGTAGCTTGCTGATGTTTGCTGAATCTCTCTCTCTGAGCCAGCTCTTGCTTTGTTTTCTTCTCCCTCTTACAGTGCTCTCATACAGCATAGGTATCTCAGACTGACATGAAACTGCAGTTCCAGTCTTTTTTCCCTCAAGACAGAGGTATTTGCTTGAGATAAACTTAAATAGTGCACCCAGCTTAACTCCACTGCAGTTCAGTTGTGAAAGCAAGTGCACTTGCATATCAGAGGGTTAGGATGCTCCAGCTTTGTTTCACACCAGAGCGAAGTTTAGGATTCAAATGTTCCAGAAATCTGAAGTTCTCCTCTCTCATTTGCAGTGCAAAAGCTCTGATAGTGTAAAGTGAGAAGAGTAAATCACTTGTATTCCTTAAAAGAAATAAGCACAGAAGATTTTGCTTCAACTCCTTTACAGTAGCTATGGTTAGGCCTTACAGAAAACTGATGCACTCATACTGCTTTCAGGTATTTATCAGGAAACGGTTTTGCCCCCAAAAAGTAGTTAATAGGATTAAGCTATTTACCTGCTCCCTGAATTTACACTGAGCTTACAACAACAACGAAGAAAAATCTCCTTGACTCCTTGCAATTCAACTGTAAGCAATAACTGACCAAGCCAAAATATAACTGGAAAATCTGTCCATGAAATATCTTGAACTTATCTACTTGCCTAGCTGCATCCTCCTACTGGACAACAGAAAATACAGCTTCACTTTTCAGAAACCAGCCAGCCACCATGGCAATTACCAGTCCTTACCACGTACTCCTAGACCTACCAGATACATAGGCAGCAAAGAGAACGGGGAACCCACAGCAGTGGTGGAGCTTTCAGGACCATCAGGCCCATTTCTTTGTGCTTCCTCGAAGAGGCAGTGCAGACACTAAAACAGAAATGGTCCTGAGGCATGTTCTGAATACGTGACAGTGTATGTAGCACAATATACAAGTTTTATTTGCCCTTGTTAAGGAGATATACATAACTTGGTGTGGATATAAAACTTTAGCCAATAAAGCTTGTGGCCATAAAGTTTTGCTAATAAAAACCTTCTATGCTATATCTTCAAATATTTTCTCTTTCTCTAATTACACAGAAATTCAGTAATGATGAGCAGGTAGATTCAGACATTAGGCTAGGCCAGTATGAGATGTTTCTAACTGCGGTACATCACAAGATATAAACCTGTCCAAATCTGACTGGAAGTAATTTAGGAAGGCTTAAAACTTATCATGGCCAACAGATCTATGATTATCACAGAGGAGTTATTGCCTGCTGTGTAATTAGTTTGTTCTCACCGAGCTAGCCCATGGCTTACAGGCATTTTGCAGTGTTGTAAAACACCCTGGAGAAGGATGACTACTGCAGATGGAAAAGCACTCTCCATTGCAACACACAGGCCGGGAGAGCTCCGTTAGCCCTCTATGCCTAATGCCTTCAGAGCTGAAGAACCTGCTTTACATCCTGCTGCCTCCACTTGGTGTTTTATGTGCACAGCTGGCTAATGACCGTGTTGTATTATGTATAAAACCATTTACTGTGATATGCTCGTGCTGTTAATATGCTGTAGAGTATTTTTGCTTTGTTTAAGGGGCAACTCTGGGAAACATAAACGCTAGATGGTACAAAAACAAGAGTAATTCCAGTCCAGACTGCAAGAAGAAATCCACAGAGTGGCCAAACATTTCCATCTGCTCAGTCAACAAAGAGACTTTCATGCCTCAATTTATGCCTTCTGCTGTCAGCAGTGAGTAAGGAATCTTCCTTGCATTTGTAAGGGGCCATGTTGCAGAATGCTGCTTAGCAATGCTTCCCTTTGGTAGCTTCCATGCTCCTTGTCCCTCAGTCTGTGCAAGAGGCTTTGAGGCTGCTTTGACTTGTTCTAGGCCCTCTGCAACTTGCCCCAGAGAAGGTGCTGCTCTGCTGCACCAAAAGAAAGCAGTGGTCAGAAGGTATGAATTAGGTTTTGAGAGTTTGGTGCCGACCATTTCACTCTCTTCTCAGACCAACAACTTATCACACACTTCTTGAAAGTATAAAACAGCAAGAAAACCTTTGCTTCAGCCTGTCCTACACAATGTATCTCTGGAACCTCCATGTGCTAAGAGGATGTCTGCTCTGGATAAAAGCAATTATGCACAGAATGTAATGTAGGCCTGTTACCTTCTCACTACAACTTCTAATTACATCCAGCTTTTGCCCCCCTTATTTTACTGGTTTTGTACTTTCACTGATGCATCTCTAGAGTGGCTTGAAGAGCCTGTTAGGGACTTCAAAAAGCACCACAAAGACACCTTAGAGAAGACTCCTAGTGACCTTATTCCTTAAGATTTAAAAAAAAAAAAAAAAAAAAAAAAAAAAAAAAAAAAAAAAAAGGGTTGGTACTGAAGATGTGTGTGTCTGCCAGCATACAAATGCAATGCAGTTTTCTTGCTCACAGTTAACTTCTGAGTGGGAGTTCTAGGCCATTGCATGGTTAGGACCAAGCAACATAGAAAGAACTGCACTTGGTAAAACTTCCCAGCTGTTTCCTTGCCTTCCCCTCATTCATATTCTTTCTCAGCAGGATTGTTTTCCAGGATAACAGGAGTGACGGAGGATCAGTGACTCTGGCTCCCTGGAGTGGCCAATCTGCTGCATCACTGATAACCGAATGATGACTCAGCCCACCTCCCTGTTTTCTACGTCCAGAGTGATTCTGAACTTTGCCTCAGCTGCTGCTGAGGGATACTGGAACTTGCACCACAATTTGGAAATGCACCGCACTGGGTGACTAACATCAAGGCTTAGTTTATGTGAAATGCTTCAGCCCTTTATTCACATTTTAATGAACAAAAGATGGCCAAATACTGTCAGATGCTCAGTACTCCCTACCAGCCTTCTCATCCCTTGCTATCCTGCATCCTCAATGCCATTTGCAGAACTGACAAGGTCAATGATTGCCTGCAATAATCACAGGATGTTAAAGGTTGGAATGGACCTTAAACATCATTCAGTTCCAACCCCCTGCCATGGGCAGGGACCCCTCCCACTAGACCAGGTTGCTCAATGCCTTATCCAACCTGGACTTGAACACTGTCAAGGATGGGGCATCCACAGCTTCTCTGGGCAACCTGTTCCAGTGCCTCACCACCCTTACCTAGCCTAAATTTCTTCTTTCAGTTTGAACCCCTTATTCCTTGTCCCATCACTACAGTTCCTAACAAAGAACATCTCTCCTGCTTCCTTGCAAGCCCCCTTTAGATACTGGAACATTGCTGTGAGGTCTCCACACAACCTTCCCTTCACCAGACTGAACAGCCCCAGCTTCCTCAGCCTGAGCATTGCAGTGTGCTGCACATGAAGGCCATTCAACAGTTTCAACAGCTTCATTCAGAGGGGAGCCACCTGTGAATGTTTCTGCAGGGATAGATAGGTAGAGAGAGAGAGAGAGGGAATCACCTTCGGGTCCCTGGATTCGCACTACCTTACAGATAATTATGCTCTGCTTGGATTAATTTGTTCAATATTTTTTTCTATTGGCTTGGACTGCTGATAGATCCACTTTGTTCTTGAAAAATATAAAGGTGATAATGCCCTGCTATAGTTCTGTAGAAGCAGGAGTGGGTTTGCAGACTAGAATCCCAGAGAATGCAGTGGGAGATACAGCAAACTGCAGCCTGAATCACTGGTTTATAGGTCTGCCACAAACACGACTTTCTCAGGAAGCTGCAAACAGAGAAAGAATGTCTGGCTTGTGTTAATCCTTATCAGGGGAAGACAGGCTTAAATGAGTTTGTTTACAACAGTGTTCAAGTTTGCTAAAGTATTTTAATAAGTAGGTAAAAAGAAGAGGCTGTCAAAAATCTATTTTTCCTTTGATGGAGGAAGGAGGAGAAAATCTAAATTAAAATAGGTTATGTTTTCATACACAGAATATCACACAGTGTGAAGAGTTGTGATATTTTTCTATGAATAACATTCATAGAATAAGGCTTCACTTCATCATGTTACTCTGCCTCTGAGGATAGGGGAGGCTTGTCATAATTTTTTTTGGTGGTGTGAGCAGTTTTTCCATGGAGTTTCCTCACTCACTGACCCTAACCTATGTAAGAATTATTATGAGTATGCACCCATAATCAGGACACAAACAGCATTAACTGGCAAAACAAGTTAAGAGACAACAGGTAAAATCTAGAGGCTGGATACAGCACTTGTTCTGGATGTATGTTTTGTATCTCTCATTATACATGCTGCACGCTTACAAGTACTTTTGGGCTGTGACAATTCATCCGTAAAGAAATGAAGATCAATGCTTGAGTTAAAAGTAAACTCTATTTCTAGATTTTTTCAGGAGACTCTAAAGTCATTGTTCTTTGTAGTATTTTATTTATGGAGGTGTTCCGGTGATGCAGTTTGATTTTCTTGGCTCTGTATTTTACTGTCTGACCCATGTGAAAGTGGACATTGCTCGTACACTGATTAATGAATTGGAAGTTTCTCTAGTTACACTGCTGTTTAACCAAGCACTTCTCTTTATTCCCTGCTGATGATCCTCAAAGGTCCCCTCAGTAATTCACAAACAGCACCGCTACACTGACATTGCCCTCACTGGGCTCTTTCCTCTCTCTTCCACCAGTCCATAAGAAATGCCAGCTGTGAGGTCTATACAGAAGCTAGAATTCAGACTAGGTCTGATGTCTGCAGGACACCAGACCCGAGCAAAAGCTTTTCTATAAACAATATTAAGTCTCTACTAAGTGCTAGAGTAAGTAATTGACAAAACACAAAACTCTTCATTCCAGTATTTTGAGCTTTTCCCTTTATGTTAAACGGTAACATAAAGACAATCAACATAAAATTTATGGAGCAGTTACCAGCCATTTGGTTTTCTATGTACATACTGTGGATTCAGAATGGTTTTGATAGCAATGGCTGTTACTGCTTGAGAGACACCGTAAGTACCAGGATTACGGCACTCTGTAATGCCCAATGCCGATTATTGCACAAGTGAGACACCTTTTCTACCACACATGAAATATTTTATACAGCCACAGCTGGAAAAGTTACTTTATATTCCACTGTAAACATGAAGAAAATATCACTTGGAGAATCTTCTAAGATAAAGATGCATGAGCTGAAGCAAGCATTTTGAAAGAGCCAGCTGTAAATAGAGGTTGCAACTTACTTGGCTGGTACAGAAACACTTGAACTTCCTGCAAGCTATCTGCAAGAGCAGATTAGAACTAAAGGAAGGGCAGGGAGTCTATAAAATACATCAGTGTTATGGCAGACATTGTCTTATGAGTCCCTGAAGACACTTTCATCTCATATGAGCTGTATTTGTTATACTTAACATGATACTGCGCTGAAGAGTTTTCTCAAGTGAAGAACATCTGTAATTTAGGATGGTCCGTAGCTAGAACTTTGTGCAAACAAGGTCAGGTCATCAGATTCAGGCTGAATGACATGCTTAATGCACTGTTTGTCCTATTCTTTTCAAATTAATTATTTATTTAACTGAAAGATGATAGGGATTTGCTCTTCTTTGATCTTATTTTAGAACATAGTGAATGCAATTTTAGAACAGGGTTTCTTCTTGGGCCAAAGACACAATGACAGAATGCCAGAGTAAATTACTACATCCTGAAACATTAAAACGTGCCCTTAAAATCTGAGTTTTCCAAGGCAACTAGATCTTATCCTCTCCTCTGCACATTTTATTTACATAAGATAGCTAGTATTTATTTTCAGCAAAACATTCTGTGCTAACATCAAGTCAGCTACAGTGTAATGTGTGTGTACATATATATGTATATTCAGTATACCTTCACTCTAGACAAATTCAATTGTGCTGAGATCCACTGCAGCTGGCACACAAGCTAAGTAATAAGAAGCCTGATCAGGTACCTACCAGCTATACTACATTATTTCTGTGAAGTATAAACCACTCTCAGCACAACAGGCAGATGTTCAAAGTTAACTCCTAAATCACAGTCCTGGGCAGAGCTAATTTCATGGTGGTTTATCTTCAGTACACCATTTCACTGAATTCAATATGGCTGTGGACAACTATTTCAGTGCAGATGAACTTAAATGACTGAGGTTCACCTACTGTTTGACTTTGCTATATTGAGAACTAAGAGTCTGAACCAGCAGATACCAAGTTAAATTTACAATTGTTTCAGCAGGGACTGAAAAAAAAGGTTTGGAATCGGAAGTTCAGGTATGAATTCTGATACGGTCTTTTCTCCTTTGACCCACACCCTATTTAGGTACTGTTGGCAGCTCCCCTTCTCCATCAGTGACCCAGAAAACGAGAAAAACAGGTCACACATACAGAAATGCTGGAGGAACTAATAGTTTAGAAAAGAGATGACTCATGGGGAAGACGATCACAATCTATAAATATCTTCAAGGCAATAACATAAATGTATAAATGAAAGATGGGAATTGTTCTGTCTCAGAAGTTGGTAGGTAAGTTGGCAGTGTAAGGAAAAGAATAACTGGTAAGTGAATAGCATCTCCAGGGATGCTGGCTATGAACCATTACTGTAAATACTCAAGAACAGGTAAAATCGATGCTAGTGGGGTAAGATGCATTGAGAAGACCTGCAAGACCCCTGGAGCTAGACTAGATGCTTCCAGTTTCTGGTGCTATTTTTGCTATCTATGGCATTGTGGTAAGCCCTAGAGAGATAAAAGATGACACTCACCAAGGTAAATGTGGCTGCTTAAATTACAATTATGTGTAAGCAGGTGTTTCATTGACTCAGCACCAGACATCTCCTTACTATCAGCGGCAGCTTTTACGACATGCAAATGTAGAACGTACTACACGCCACTGATACAAATTCAAAGTTGCTAATTATACCATTAATAACACTGAACCTATCTGCTGCTAATCTTGTTGATATAAATCGTATTATTAATTCCATCAGGCGTCAGCAGTGATGTTGAATGACACAGTGTACAGTCATCTCCCTGAATGACTCATTAGGCTCACAGAGAAGGACCTTCTTCCACAGCCACACCTGGCCTGCCTCAGGCATTAACGGCTCAGATGTCCTCACTTCCCATCAAACAAATAGCTGGTGAAGTGCAGTGACATATTTTTATTAAATTTGAAAAACAAACCAGAAAACTCTCCAGCACATCAAAGCTAGGACTGCAATGCCAGACAATAACAAATTGCCTGTTGCACTTCAGGTTCCTCTGCAGTGCACATGCACTGAGATGCACTGCAAAAAACCCGTGTTTCCATAGGAATTACAGCTTATTTTGTCACTCTATAGTTATTTGGTAGCTCTTCTCAACCTCCACATTCAGTTCATTGCACGACACCTTGTTTCTGTATACCCATAAACTCTAAACAACTGCATTACACTTTCAGGCCTTTATTTTTTACAATAGCTAGCACCAGAAAATTTTTTGTTTTGCCTCAATATTCCTAAAACATTTGGCATTATTACAGTCTTTTTCTGGCAGACATGAAACTAAAGCTAGCCATGAGTAAAGCCGAAGCAGCTAAAACTCTACATTTAAGGAACAAACTTGAGCCCCCTGGAGTGTGATATTTCCAAAGTACTTACCATTTTTATGGCACCCCACACGTGCAGAGCACAGATCCAAGCCTCATGCCCGCAGCTGGGAATGCTCAGCATTTATGCAAATCTGGCCTAACACACGTCCTACCAACTACCTGCATAATTAGGAATGTTCAGCCTGCGCTCCGGGTATTTTGGCATTGCACACTTGACACCCCCTGCCTGTCAGCAATCCCTGGCCACATTCACTGCGTAGTTTCCCAACAAGGTAAGGCCTCTACCAAGATCGGACTCAATCCCTGCAGAGCCCTACAGCTGTCTGGTATATGAGAAACAAACCAGAACATCAGCACCTGATTCAGCACTCTGGCACAGTGCATGAGCAGAGAGAGGGTGAGTTAAGACTGCAAAGACAATGAACCAGATTCCTGTGTCTACTACACAGGTGGGTTTCACCTATCAACCTCTTCTATGATTGCCACTTTTGAAAAAAGTGAAGTAAGCATATTTTCCTAGGTAATAATGTAAGAAACATCCTCAATAGATTCACAAAAGCATTATCCTCCCGTTTTCTACAATTCCTTAGAAACCCACAAACATTGGGTGGCATGGTAAACATGTGGGGATGTGGGGGTTTGGCAAAACCCATATATCCCTCCTGTTCCCTATTTAAAAATTCTGAGAGACGTATGATCTAGCTCAGCCAGCCTGTGCTTTACACTACACCTGCGACCATTCCATCTCACTGTAACATAATGAGCACATCAAAAAATTCTTAGCATAGAGGTTTTTTTGCTCAGTGTTTACATTAAATCTGGCAAACTACATCTCTGCTTCATCAGTGATTCCACCCATGTTTCATCATTGCATAAATGATGCTTACAGTTTTGGGTAAGTCAATTTAAGCAGCGATTAGTTTTCCTACCTGTTAAACCTTTAAACATTTGATTTGGAAATGAGTTTGACTTTTCATCCCAACTATTTCCCCATTATTTCATCTATTTTTTGAAAAGGTACATCTGTATCCTGGGAGATAGCCTTACCAAGCATCATGCAAGTGCAGTTTCTCGTTACTGACTTATGATGTGTGTTGCTTTGTTTTTCTATCCTTTAATCTCTACGTTTGTCACAGAAGAAACACAGGACAACCAGTTAAGCCTCACCTAAGCCAGCTGCTAAGGAGCCCTGCTCTAGGCATAGAGGAAAGCAGACAGCTCCTCAAGCCTCACTCTTAGCTCAGCACTTCTTCTTGGGCCAGGAGCTTTGCCCAGACTGCAGAGAATCTTGAATTGCTGCTAACCTAAATAAATGGTCACCATTCAACATGACCTCTAGGGACACTGTGCATATGGGAACAACAAATACAACCATACCTGCATCAGGAGAGACCCTCTGCAGGAAGAGTAACTAAGAAAATAATTTGCTGGTTTTAATAGATAATTATTAGCCAACAACTTGCGAGAACAGCAAACTTAAAAAAAAGGGTAACTTCAGCCCTAATGAGACCCAGGGAAGCCATTCCTGGCTCTGTGTGTGCAGCACTGGAAAGAACATTATTAGACTGGAGTGTGCAGTTCTGGCCTATGCATAACAATGTGGCTGTGGGCATCATAAAGCAAGTGCAAAGGAGGATCATAGAAGTGTCCCAGGAACTGACAAAATCATCCTGACTATGCAAGGACTAAGGAACTTTTGATTAATTTAGTGCACTGAAGAGTAAACCTGGAGTTGATGTGAACAACATGGAACACTGTTTTTTCATAGAAAAGAGATCAGATGGTGTAGCCTTTCTAATCCTGCTGACAATAGCATAGCAAGATCCACTGACAGAAAGCTAACATGAGACAGATTGAATCTCAAGGAAAAATTACTTAGGGAAAGTATAAATAAGTATCAAAACTTACCTGAAGAGGTGATACACTTGCCTGGACCTGAAGACTTTAAAACATGTATTTTAATGCTTCTTCTAAAAGAGATTTTATGGTCTAGACAGCCAGGAAAGAAGAAAGAAACTGGCCTAAACGTTCCAGGAGAACCCTCCTGACTTTGACTCTCCCAAAGTGGACCAAATTTACTTCACGTCCTGATCTTGTATTTCTCTATTTGCAGCATGGGTAAAGTCAAAACTCACTGCACAGCCTTAGATGCTCTGTGGAGATAATCAGGAAAGGTTTTTCCATCTATGCATGCTTGACCAGGCACACTGTGGCTTTCCCTTGGCTGATATTTCTTGCTAGACTGAGGCATCAGAGCAGCTGCAGCTGGAGCTGTGGGCACTGCATGGAGAGCCACTGCTGTGCTCTGCAGCAGAGGCCTTTTTCTCTTGTAGAGGGCTGGCTGGTGAGCATTACTGGGGTGCTCAGGAGCATGCAGATTATTTGATGTGATACTGAAAAGGAATTTTCCAAGGGCCTGAGGGGATATTTTTTTTGCCTATGTCCCTTGCACAATGCATAGCTTGGTTGTTAGAATCATGTGGACATATTTTAATTACCACATTTCTTGTCTCTTCTGCTCACTGCCAGAAGCACAGTTTCATGTCCTGAGAAAAGCAACTCCTCTGTCTGCTTGGGCTTTGGGCTTAATATAAGGAACCTTGATTGAGCAGCTGAGTACAAGATGATTTACCATGATATTTATTATATAATTTTTTCTTTAGTGCTCTTGATCATGAAAAAACGCTCAATTTACTATACAGACAGGATAAAAAACAGACAACAGACTGGGCTGAATAGAATCACTGTTTCACAATTCAACTTATCCACATCCTTATGGGTACTTTATTTGTTCTCTGTATTAACAAAGTGAGCAGGAAGAGCAAGGAGCAGTTACTCAGATCTGATATACCACTCACACAAGCCCAGGAAGTGTACCTGCTTCTGTGGGCCAACAGTCCCTTTTCTCTCCTAAGTCATACTCACAGTCTGTGGTCTGAAACCCTGTGACCTTTCTGGTCTACCTGCAGGATAGTTCACACTGTCTGGCTTTATTCATGCAAGAAAACTGAGTCATGTAACCACATTTATCCACCATGATTAACTCCTGTCTGCCCATACAAAATCGCCTCACAGTAATTACCCTGTGTGTGTGTGCGCATGTGTATGTTTGCGCCTGTGCCTACACGTGTGTCCATGAGCTTCAGGCTCTTGGCTACAGCATCATCATTCACACCAAGCCAAACGATCAGCTCAAAGCTGTCACAGATGGCTTAAGTGCTCCCAAAACCAGGCAGTACAAATTAAAGGTCCCGTTTTTATTTTTCATTCAAGACCTCAGTGCCTCTTTCACACACACTTCTAGAGCTGTCGTGCTGTCGTAATGTGAGTTCTCGGGACCAGCACCGTTCAACATCTTTGTCGGCAACATGGGCAGTGGGATTGAGGGCACCCTCAAGGTGTCTGAGGGTCTTGAGGGCACTCTCAAGGGCACCCTCAAGCAAGTCTGCAAACAACACCAAGCTGTGAGGTGAGGTGCAGTCAACACATTGGAGGGAACGGACGCTGGCCAGAGGGACCTGGACAGGCTGGAGAGATGGGCCCAAGAGAATTTATGAAGATCAACAAAGCCAAGTGCAAGGTCCTGCACTTGGGTTGGGCAGAGGATGGATTGAGAGCAATCCAGAGGAGAACTGGGGATGCTGGAGGATGAGGAGCTCAACATGACCCAGCAATATGCACTTGCAGCCCAGAAAGCCAATCATATCCCAGGATGCATCAAGAGAAGGATGGCCAGCAGGGCGAGAGAGGTTGATTCCCCACCTCTACTCCACTCTGGTGAGACCCAACCTGCATCCAGCTCTGGAGCCCTCAGCACAGGAAAGACATGGACCTGTTCAAGCGAGTCGAGAGGAGAGTCCTGAAGATGATCAGCGCCTGTCCTATGGGGGCAGGCTGAGAGAGCTGGGCTTGTTCCATCTGGGGAAGAAAAGGCTCCAGGGAGACTTCAGAGCCCCTTCCAGTATCTAAGGGAAGCCTACAAGAAAGCCCCATCTCTGGAAGTGTTCAAGGCCAGGTTGAATGGGGGGTCTCTGACTAACTTGGTCTAGTGGAAGGTGCCCCTGCACACGCCATGGGGGTAGGAACTAGAGGATCTTCAGAGTCCCTTCCAACACAAAGCGTTCTGGGATTCTGTGATTATTCTGTGTCATCATTTCCCTTGTGAGTGACTGGCAACATTTCCCCTAAGTGCAGCAGCATCAGGAATGCTCTCACTTGTGGAGACCCCAGAGAGCTGCCTTTGCAAAGCTGACATTTCCAGAGTGTGGAAGAGCAGGCTGCACTCATCACTGTCACAGTGCAGGGACTAAAAAGAAAACACATGAAAAGATGGGCAGCTTTTCAGGGAATCCTGGCTCAGAAGACGCAAATCCTGCTTCAATAAAAAATTAATCTGGGAGATTAATTTCAAGGTGTGGGTGATGGCAAAGATAAACTAGAATGCTAAAGAGCTTAAGTATTCAGGGTCACCTCCAGCCTCAAAAGACATTGTAGTTTTTCATTCTTAAAATACAGCAGTAGATATGAGGCAAAACCCGGAAGACATAGAGTGAGGTTTGATTTTGATTTCTGTATTTGGAGGCCCTTCACTCAGACTTTTCACACAGGACAGATTCTCTCCTGCAAGCACAGGACCCCAAGTGTTTTTCCCTTTTCAGGTCTTTGAGCACTTCTAATGGATTCTTGCTGAGATGCTCAAAGGCTCTCTCCAGTCCCACTGCTCTAGGCACATTTTAAAGCACCCCTTTTTATGTCTGCCTATGATCTGCTAAACTTTACTCTTTCATTCTCTTTACTGATATTTATGCCATTTATATCTCCACCTGTTTGTTCCTTCTGGAGACTGAGCCCAGATCTCCCATGCAGACCAGCAGAGGTTTGATGATGTAGTTCACTTAGAACAAGAACACACGTCTCAGGAAATAACCTCAATGACTAAAAGAACATTCTGTTACCCAAATACTGCCGAATGGATCGCATGGGAAAAAAGAAAACGAAACAAAACCCAAAACAAACACCCTCCCCCCCACCAAAAAGAATATTTATAACATTCCAATGCTTTGAGACAGCAGTAGGAAGCAGAGAGTTGCAGTTTCCTTAATCAGGTTGGAGAGCAGAGGCTGTGTTTTGCACAGTCACGTACAACACCAAAAGCTCACTTCATCCACATCCCTGGTTTCAGAAAAGAGCTTTAACTCCTTTGTACCAAAACATTAAAATTAAGTTAGGGAGAAAATTTGTTCTACCCCACTTGTGTCTCCCCTTTCCAAATAAAAGTTGCACCACACAGATGATTATTGGCACTTCCCCAAAGACCAGCCACATCCCTTGGGGTTCAGTTATCTTGACACCTGGCATGCTGCAGAACAGCCATGAGAATCTGACGCAGCTTTGTTGAACAGAAATGGGTATTGAGTTGTGAGACAATCCATAAGCTAAAGACAAGTAAGAAAAAAATGCAGATGGAAATTAAACTATTCAGATGGTTCCAGTCAGTGATTCAAGACAAAAACAGTGATTCAAGACAAAAGAAGCTATAAAGCCCTTAGAAAAAAATGGAGAATTAAATGACAGCAGTTTAGCACAAATGGTCAAGAATAAGCTTGAACAGTAGAGGAGAACCCTTTCCCACCTGACTGATGCCAATCTGCCAGTTAACCCACCACCCCTTAGGTCTCTGCATCTGCAATGGAGGACACACTGATTCCATAGCAGCACTTTAATCCTAGTTGACTACTACATGCATTAGTCAATAAATTATCACTGCGTACCCTTCAATTGCATGTTTCCTGGTTGCCCAGTCTCTCTGCACACAGAAATGCCCAAACAGAAGTGACCCCCAGAGGGAGGGGTACAGAGTCTCTAGGTCTGCAGGAGCGATCTGTGAGCACATTAAAACCTTAAACATCACGACCAGACACTTCCCCGGGGCTGCAAAGCACAACCAGAGAACAACACTCCTGATTTTGTTCAGGACTTAGTAACACAGAGGCAGGCAATGTGCTGATATAGACACCTGGGATCAAGTGCACGAGTTCATTCTATGACTTTGAACAGCATGCCAACAACATGCTGTTTCTGAATATCTTTCTCTGGATATCCAATATGTATCTGAAAATTCTATCCCAAAAGCACAGTGAAAGGAGCTCAAGAGAAATAAATAGATTGAGTGACAGTGTTGCTGCTGCTACTGCCATTCCTGCTGCTTAATCTGACTGGTGACATGAAAAAGCACATGCAGATGACAGCTGCTTTAGAGCCAAGACCATCTCTGTTTTCCACAAAGCAGCAAAGCATCTAAATTTCTGTGCTCCAGAATGGGCACCCGAGAGAGCACTTCCCAAATCCTTCGCAAGTAACCTGTGCTAGGCACCTCTTTAGATCATTACCCACAAAGGTAATGTGTATCCAGTAGGATCAGGTTACGAGCAAAATCAGCAATACTCATGGAGCCACTTCAACATGACTGCCCACTTGTCTCCTTTAGATCACTGACACATTTTCATCTCCCTTGTATGATAAAAACTTAAAAGTTTGAAAAGAATGCAAAGCTTATGCACCTGCTTGGGCTACCAGAATACGGACAAAGTACAAGACAACTTACTCAGGTTTTTCACCTGTGTGTTGAAAGAAAGGGTAGAAATAATGTAATAGGCAGGTTTTAAATAATAAGAGTTGATAAAGGAAGCCAGAGCAGACAATGTGAGCGCATTTAAATTACAGCTCATACTGATGTCCTGTGACATTACCAGGACTTCAGTGTAAGGTGAAATGGAGTTTAGGTGAAACTCTATTGCAGTTCTGAAGAAATCATAGAATACAGCAATGTTACCTTTAGAACTGACTGAAGAAGGATGAAAATAATGAAATGGAAATTATTTCCTCTACTTTTTCTCCTATGCTGAAAATCTGTAGTGAAATTGCAGGTGCATCCTCTCTCATCTGGGTAGGCAAAGAGTGAAGGATCTTTAGCACTCATCCTCACTGGACTTTATTCTCTTTCATATCACATTCTGCCAGTGTGATGCTCACAGGGACTGAATATGTCAAAGCCATTACGAAAAGCAGAAGAAAATGCTGCACTTCTTAAAAATCAGTAAATAATTTTGGATATGAACAAAAATGCCCCTATTACTGGGGCCTTCATGTCCATGCCCGGGGACAGAACAATGCTATGCATCCCTGAATCCCTAACAGTGCACCACATCTCTTCCACCAGTAAAGAGAAATGATGAGTTTCTCTCTGTCTCAAGTACCCACTCCTCTATAACCACATTTCCTGGTAATGGAAGAAAGAAAGATTATAGCTTTCTACTGTACTTGCTACACAATGTAAACAATTATACTGTATAATAAATAAATACTGTGAACTAAAACCAGTCTCTTTTTGGACAGGATTCACCTCTGTCTCCTCCCCTACACCCTGTTGTTTACTGAGGGTTTGCTCCTCTCTGCATCTTCTCTCTCCTAGACAAACAAGACTCAAGGGCCCTCAATTTCACACCTCACCTGTCTCACTTCAGTATCTCCTTCCACCCACATTAACCGTGCTGCTTTGTCACTTTTCTTCCCTTTTCAAGACCAAAGCCCAACCTCCCCTGGTTTCCACTGCTGATGTTCTTCTAGTTCCAATGTAGTAACAATCCAAAGCCAATGATGATCAGGAAGATATGGAAAACCCATCAGGTTGGGAGACCAAGACCTCAGAAAGCAAGCAGAAGGAAAGGTCTGAGCTGCCTCAAGGGCTGTCAGATGGACAACCAGAAGACCAAAAAGCGGAGTCAGGGACAAGACATGGAAGACGAGAGATTACATCAGGTCTATATTGCTGTTTCAGTGTAATGGAATAACTTCTTTTTTAATTTTTGGTTCTGCCTCCATTTGATAGCATGCCATATACAGTCATTAAGAGCTGAGTGGATTTTCATAGCTGCTATTAGAATTGAATTTTATCTTCCTCCAAAAAGATTCAATAAATTAAATTTCAAAGGCAAAAATAATCACTTACTGCCATGCACATTACTCCATTTTCACTGTGAAATAAATTCATCAACAAGAAAGTTTTCACATGATAATCAATATCCATCAAATTCTGAACTTCAGCTTCACGTCAAAGGCTAATAATCCTTGAATTAGTGACACACAGCAACACATCTCTGTTCTCCCTGGGCCCCAGGGCCTAAGCATTTGCACGAATCACTAATACACTGAATTGTTGATCCAGATCAACAAAGCTTTCAAATGCCCTGTCGTGTTTGATAGCCTCTATAAAACACACCCATAGCTCAGAAATGCTGATCCACACTAACGCATTTACTCCCAGTATTTGCTATACAGTGTAATAAAAATATTAATGCACTAGAAGTGCTGATGCTGCCCCATTAGAGCAAGATTTCCTCACCATAGAAGCATCCTGGTTTTCTCCCCCATGAGCTATGCTTTCAGTAAATGTCAGGCTGGTGCATACCAAGGAAGAGAAAATATTAAGCAGTTCTGTCCTCATCAGTCAGACAAGGTCATGGTGATTCAGAAATGATGACGTATTTCTTGCCAAAGAGGCAGGGTGAGAGAAACAGAGAATAAAGTATCCCGGCAGATGGAGAGGAAGGACAAATGTTGAGGTAATGTTCTAGGATAGAATCAATTTTATTCTGCTTTAATTTGGTTGTGTCAGCTTGTTTGGGTGTGTCAGGTTGTAGGTCCTACAGGTCCAGAATTTAGAGATCCCACATGAGTGTCAGGAAAGACCTCGGTGGTTTGAAGAAGACAGTGAACCTCTGCCACTGACTCCAACTGGTGTGACACACACTGGTCCACCCATTCCTCTGTCAGAAAAGCTGCAGAGATTTGGGAACAAAGCTTCTTATAATCTAGAGCACTGTTTTAACCACCAGTGGAGATTAGAGAGAGCCAGGCACAAGATGCTATCCTAAAAACACAGCTCTTATAAGATGGCCTTTATATAGCCTCACAGATATTAGGAATTTACCAACTCTTCTGAAGACTGAAACTCCCCTTTTGAAGAATGAAAGACTTGAAATAGGCAATGCCACTGCTTCCATTTTCAAAGAAATTATTTATTCATCACCTTGGAAGGTGAGGCCAAAGCCAAATGCAACTGCCAACCTCCTTCTTCAGTTTAATGGCATACTTGTGATCTCTGGATGCATACATTCGTCAATAAAATATATTTAATTAATCAAATAAACACGAGGGTTAGTCTAAGCAAGTAAATTGCTTCTAGAAAGTGTCATTAAAGTAACCAAAACTGGACACACTGAGATAGTAATTTATAAGCACTTCACATATTCTAACCAAGATCTGTACTATAAAACCCACCCATCCCTAGAGCACACCAGCTACACCAGCTCTACAGAACACTGAATAAAAACTGACCTAATAACTACCAACATGTTCCAATATCCTGGGACAGCTCGTTGTACTTAACAAAATTTAGTAAGTTACTACCAATTTATTAATCTACTTCACCTTTTAATGGACAGACATTTTTGTTGCTATCACTCTACACATGTGCAACATGACTTTTCAGCAGATGTCTGTACCTGCTGACCAAGGGCAAAACTCTCCTGAAGAGTGAAAAAAATTAGTCCTGCACAAAATCAATGCGTTACACTTAGGAAAAGCCCAGAAAGGCTGAGGTGAGATAAACATGTAGCAGAGTAAACCCTAAGGCCAGCACAGCAGGCACATCATATGGGCAATCTGTCCTTGTGTGAATCCATTCCTGTCTGTGGAACACAATTAAATTTGACTTTACGTGACAGTGCTCCATTGAAGCTTCAGAGTAACGTACTTCAAAATACATTTACAGAACAAATTAAGTGTCTTTACAGGTGCTCATACAAGTTCTTTTTCTATGTAAGTTTTCATTGAACAGATAAAGTTGGGGACAGATCTGTAGCTACTATAAACCAGAACATTGTACTCAGCTGAATTTAATGGATTTACTATTGAAACTGATTTATTGACCTTACAATTTGTTTCGTTAACTGGTTAAAGGCTGGCAGGATGAACCTATGTTGTTATTTTACTTTTCTGATGCATTCCACAAAATGTTAAAAATACAACTACATAATCAGAGATGGGTAGAAGAAAACTTTAACGTCACTCTTTACTCTTGGGTAATAATGCCACACAGAGAGATACACAGGACCCTGTTGGAAAGACAGGAATGAAAGTGGACTGTCTTCCTAAAGTATACTCATCATTAATAATTTCTCCCTCTGAATGCTCCCACAAGAACAACCCCTCACTTATACTCCAGTAGTTCCTTTCAAAGGAAAGCCCTAGAGTATTTTATTTAAAAAAAAGTAAATTTTGTAGCTCACATAGGAGAATCAGTACTGATACAATAAAGAAACCTAAACCAACTGAACTAAGAATCCTAAGCTAAAAATAAGCACTGTCACTCTGCAAGCTGGAAGAACTATCAGATTCAAGTAAATGGTAAAGCTGAAGAATTCAAGCAGAAAAGACACAAAGGACAAATCTCTAGAAGAGAAACACACTGCAACAGAGAAAGCAGGAAGTAGAACAAACAAATCCATAAGTAAGGATGTTGGAAACATGAAATTATTTCTGAATAGTTATGACTCCCCTCTCTGATTTAGAGCTTCTTTATCTAATAGCATCTGTTGATTTCACTGTGTGCTCTGGTCAGGATGCTACTTTTTAATTTCAGACTGACTGCTTATGTCCTCTGCAGGACCTCTGCTCTGTTCGGCAAATAAATGTCTTGGGGAATAAAGAACCCATTAAGGTCAAAATGATGGTTTCCTGTAAAAGGCCAATGTGCCATTTAGCCTTACATATCTGGGAAGGCATACAGTAGGCATGAGTAACAACTTTAACTATAAACAAAATTTGCTCTGTCAAATTGATTTCTGACAGACAATGTAAGCAGCAGCAAGCTGATGCTGAAATGTTTTTATAGGGTACCCGGCACAGGACAGGACTGTTCCTAGGACCAAAGGAAAAACCCTTCAAATCCCAGAGACTTTACCATACCAGGAGCATGCCTCTAGCTATGCCATTTTGGAAAATTTCACATTTGACAGTTCAGGCATTTCCCAGAAGCAGGTTAGAGAAACTTGCACAGTTTTGCTCATGTTTAAAAACCGAAGGAAAAAAATATTTTCTTTAAGAAGCTCTACACATACAGTGTGAAAGCGCAACTTGGCAAGGAAAAATAACAGCTCAAAAGCCATCAGACAAACTGGAGCCAAGTGCTCCTTAGCAAAGTTATTGAAGTTTGCTGCAGGTGACTTTGCTGAAAACTCCATTCCCCCTGAGCAGGCTGCAGCCAGGGCTGTGTGAGGGCAGCCAAGGTTTTCCTACAAATGCAGATTGCTCTCTCAGCCTCAGCATCAAAAGCACATAAACAGTTTCTTGCTTCTCCTCAGGCTCTGGCTGGGTGGGAAAAATGGCGCAGGAAGGTGGTCAGCACAGAAAGCAGAGAAGTATCCCAATTTATGAAGATGAGGTAAGGAAACTTTTATATATGCTAAAAAAAGCTATGGACCTCCAAAGCTTGGAATGGAATCTAAAATTTGAATCTCGGCATTTCAGAAATACCCTTCCTGTCAATGAATAGCTTTGCAACACATTAAAAGATGTGTGTCTTACTCCTGTTTCCATTAAAAACCCCAAGCTACTGATACTTCAGTTACTCCATTAACAAAATTGATAAAAAAATCGATGATGAAGCATCTTCCTCAGTCAGACACGATAGGACTGCCACTATTACGGGATGTAATTACTAAATCTTTACCATAAGTCATTTAACACAGAAAATGTCGAGTTACTCCAGTTCTGGTGTTTCCTAATTTTAAAGCACTTAGCAGATTTTTAAGATTCCTTTGGGGGTTTTTTTTGGCACATGAACAGACATGGAGACTGATGGTATTTATGCACAGTTTTACGACAGCATGAAAGCAGCCTGTTTGCCCTTTTTCTGAGACAGGGAATATTCACCAAAAACAAATCGTGTCATTCCAATCCAAAGGGTGGGAAATGAACCAGCTAGAGAACTGAACTAACCCAGCAGTCAAACCAAAACTATGTGGCTCAGAGTTTTTACTCAAATATTTATAAAATGGGAAAACTGGCTACTTTGACTTATCTCCAGCTCATCTTCTGGTGTCTGACACCCAATTCCTTAAGCATGCCAGCCACACGTACTTGAGCACTTACAGTTTTTATGCCTAGAGCTAATGTGAAAGATGCAGCTGCTGAAAGTTTTAAGAGCAGGAGGTGTGAAACAGTAACAATGTCACATTCTGAGATTGCTGTTTATGCATTACTTAAAAAAAAAATCAATTCACTAACTTGTAGAGAGGCTTGAAGTCCCCTCTACCCCACACTCACTCTTAGGACAGTGCTTAGCAGTTTTTAGTACTGTTATGGTTACATATGTGCATATAAACACCTGCAATACACTGACAATTCAGCACTTGAGTGTATCTATGCAGCTACTGACTGGTATTTTATAATGTAGACATTGTTTATCTTGAAACAGAGAGGCTGGATTAAACGTAGTTCCTAAGTATCCTTTGTGCTCAAAGAAGCATGCTTTAACAAAGATCTCCCAAATAGAGCACACAATATTCAAAGGAATATAAATTATTAAAGTGGTTCAGTTACAAACATGAAAACACCTAGTGTGCTTATGTCATACTCTTTTCTAGTCTCTGCACTCGTATATAAATACAGCTGACTTGATTTTCAAATGCAATCAACATCTAAAACATTCCACCACAACCTGTGGTTTTACAGAAGTTTTTTCTTTTTTTTTTTTTTACTATGGTAATACACCTACAGTTGACTAATGGCCAAGCTCCTGAGAAGAAACATTACTTGCTGTTGAAGGACAGGAAAGATTCTGCTTTTTGGTGCCACCCAATGGACACTGTTAACGAGGAAAAATTTGCAAACTAAAGCAATGATGGTTTGATCCAGGGAGCTTGAGATCACAGCTGGAACCACAGAGACACCTGAGCTTAGGGGGAAAGCAGTAAAGCAGCATGTCCACTGCCAGTCCTTTTAAGCAGTTGGTTCAAGGGGTATGGGCAAATGGCACCTTTCCCACAAACAGTCCCCTGTCCTGAAATCTGCATGGAAAACACCTTGTGACTTTTTCTTCCCCTACAGATAAAGTGAGCTTACAGAGTAGTCAGATGGCAGTCCTTTGCCATAGACAGCAGCCATCAGAAAGGACAAGAAGGACAAGGATATTCCCACAGTATCCTCAAGAAGACCATAATTACTGCACTGCGTATACAGCAGTTTTGGTAAAAGCAAAACTATATTCGAGAAGTCAAATCAAACTGTACTCTGGTCAGTTTTATGCTATGATAGCCAACTTGTTCAGAGAAGGATCTTTGAAATAACTAATGAGGAAACCTGAAACTGTAAGACAAGCCTAGACCGAACTCACTGGTCCTCTCCTGATCTCTCCCTCCTTTCATACAGCAGATTTATTAAGCCATGGCCCAGCAGTCCAGGTCAATTACTGGGAAAAGGCCAGGGCACAATATATCAACTGAACAACTTTCTACCTCATTAAAGGTGAAACTAAAAGGGATTTGAGCTACAGCACCCTCTTGTGCACTTGCTGATGGGATTTGTGATTTGCTACTGATTGTCCAAGCGGAGGCACTTAGTTCTCCTTACTGTACAGAAAGGACGTTTTGTCATTAAAATGAGTGACACAAAAAGTCCCACCCAACAAACCTCAGTCATACTTGAAGCTCTGGGAAATAGGTAGTCGCCTGGTTTTAAAACTCCTCCCCTTACTGACTACTACTTTTACAGGGCTTTCCTGAGCAATTTTTATTGATACTTAAAATTTAGGCAGAGCGCAAAGTGACTTCCAAGCTGGAAGATACTATAGCCCTTCAAAGACAACTAAATCTATTACATTTCTAAAACCAGTGTTCTAGTATCTTAAGTCCTGATCTGCCCCAATTAGATGTGGGATAATGAATGCGAAATACAACTGCATTAATTGAATTACTTAAGTTAGAGCCCGTATGCTGAAATGAACAAATATGAAGGAGGAAACATGCATGCTAGAAACAATCAGAGGTAATCCTAAGGCAGATACAGGCAAGGAAGTCAGAATTCGAGGGAGAAAAGCAGAAAGATCTGAAAACTTGTTTCCCTGGCCAGAAGCACCGGGCCTTATAGATCTTCCTCGCTGGCTCTGGTGCACAGTGGCTCTAACAAACTTTCCTCTGAAAAACAGAGATAGCTTTATTGTCTTCACGATGTCAGTCTCCGTAAATTGAAGCTATTTTCTTTTAGAGCAGTCTCCTTCAATTCAGGACCTGCATATTCCTTAGGTGAGGAAAACAGCAGAACACAGCATGGTACCGTCAGTCCCGTATTGCATTTCAGCCCACCAGCCAAACTGCTGGTCCAAACCAGTGACTGGGAATCCTTGAAAACCTCTACAAGCAAGACCTCTCTCTGCTCAAATATCCTGGAGCATTTTTCATTTGCATTTATTTTTAGCTTCCTGTTAATTAATTTAAAATAATACTTTTGCTCTGTTTGTATTCAATTAATTAGATTACAAAGTTTCTGGCACAAAACAGCATGCTGAAATAGGAGCTTAGTAACAGATAAAATACTGCTCTTTCAGGCATTGCTTTGTCACAGACCTAAAAAACGAAGACAAATTCACTCAACTTTGTTTTTTAATGGCTAAGACAATTACAATCTTAAAAGAAACCACAGTATGAAAGGCAACCACTGAGCAGAAATATGCCTGGCTCAACAGGACCCATCAGCTATATTGGACAGAAACAGGAAGCTTCCTTGAAACCCTTGGCACTCTCAGAAACCCTGAGCACATTTTTTTGGCTTGGCTTCGTCACTATAGAGCTAATTGTAAAAAGAGGTCCAGTGATTTTTGTGGGATTTCAAATCCAGAGCAAAAAGCTAGTACATGTCATTAATCAAGTAAATTGCCAGTGCCTCATTCTGCAAAGTAAATTACTTAAGTTATATCTCTTTTTCTGTAGGTCTGATTAATGACAGAGAAGACAAATGAGTTTTCAGCATTAAAGAATTGAAAAAATATATTCTTCATAATTCATGTGTGGCACAAGGAGGGCGGGTTGGACGCTTGGTTGCTTTTTAAAAGGTCATGCATAGAAGGGCATGCACCCAATCTGCTCCCCTGAAAGCTATCCTAATTCTGAAGTTCCGTTTACAGCAAATGTAGCTCACACAATGCACAATTACCTGAATCTCTACAAATAAAACCACCAACCAAAATCCACAAAGGGGCATTAATGCACACCCTTCACAGCATAGCCTGAGGACTCAACAGAATGCCTTTGCAATCAGCAGAGATTTCCAAGGTGGATGAAGAGAACCAAGTGTCCAAATGTTATTGATGTTCTGTAAGAGCTGCACACTTTTTGTTTTCCTGAGATTAGTTGACAAGGCTGGATCTAAAACCACAGCCTAAGAGAAAGACACATTGTCTCCCATGCAAGGTAGCTAAAATACTAGGGTAAATGAAGGGTGGAAATTTTCTCACTTATCTTTACACTAAACCATGTCTCTTGACCATGGACATATTTTACTTTTGACCAGACATACCTAACAGCAGACAATAGCAAATTTCAAATCTCCAAACATACTTTGATTTACTATTCTCAATTGGCTGCTGGAGGCTCCTCACTTTGAGCAATCCAAACTATGGATGGAAGCCAGTCAGTCTTATACTTCAAACAGCATTTACACATTTTCAGATCCAATTTAGAATCACACAACTCCTTCAACATTCTCCCAGTATGAAATCCAGAGGAGAACTGTACACAGCGACTTATTCAAAGGTTTAACACAGGCCCACCACTTTGTATGAAGATAATTCCTCTTCTTCCTCTGGAACTGGAAACACAAAATGTAAATCTACTGGCTAAAACAGTTCAACAAAATAGATAACAACCCAATTTGCACCCAAAGAGTTAATGGGATTTGAAGAGTTTACTGTACTTTCAAACAGAAAGAAGCTGGGGCAAGGAAAGACCTCCTTCCCCTCATGTCAGAGTTCAGTAAAGAGACATCTGTGGGAGCAACTGTCCCTCTCACCAGAGGCTGGGTCTGGAGGGGTCTTTCCTGCCCCCTAAGAGTAATGAAATAATGCACTTTCCCCAGAACAGCCGAGGTCTCTGCAGCATTAGCCAGGAGCACGTGCTGAGCAGCAGATGAGCTGTCACTACCCTGGACAGCGGTGAAGTCAACATGCTGACAGTAAAAACAGAAGTCCAGGCCTCATTTTCTTGTATTATTCAATCTTTTATGGCAGCCTGCTTGCTTCCTTCTCTCTACTCCTTTGCCTATTCACTACTTCCTCTCCCATATGGAGGAAGTACATTAAAATAACAAGGCATAGGCTCTGTGACCATTCCCTCCTCTTTGCTTTCATACCTGTCCTGCCTCTGGACCATGAATACTTGGTCCTGTCTCAGCAGAAAATTAACTCTATCAACAGCATCTGACACAAGAGGATAAAGCCACTGATGGGAATTTTGCTTGATACCTACACTTTGTATAGTGTTAGAGAGAATAAGTAAGGCCACCATAAATATATGACCCTTATTGTTCCTGATGGGTCTTCGAGGGAGCAAAAGGAAGCATTATCCTAAGTAAAAAGCAACTTCATAGGCTAAGATACTATAAAACGAGTCTTAATGTATATCACCTTGCAAGCCTTTTTGGGTGGAAATAAACACCTACTCTACAAGCCCACATTTGCTAACATTTGTAGCCTGATGTGACACTATCTGCACATCTCCAGGCACTAACACCGTAAAAATAAGTAATTACAGTAATAATACAGAGGGTTTTGGAACAGCAGGAAGGGAATAAGCTGAGATAGATGTGCAGGAAAAGTGCTAGAAAGTTCTGCAGCAAAGACTGAACCACCTGCTGACTGCATAAAGGAGAAACCTCTTAAGAGGCTCCATAAGCAAGGTAAAAACCATCAGCAATAATAGAAAAGGAAGAAGAAGACAGAGGATTGGAGGGACAGAGGAATACCACATTCACAGATTTTAAATGGAGTTAATGCTGCCCTTAGCTGGTTTACAGAGGCAGACACACCTGACCCTTGCTTTCCTCTCAGAACAAGGTGCTTCAAGGTGCCCAGAAATATCTGTCAGGTACCAGACATGAGAAGGATTTTATGAAGCTTTGAAGGGAGGTGGAGAGGGCAGGAGGAAATGAGGTGCTAATGCTGATCATAACAAAAACTGCTGGAGCCAGCCATAATGGGAGAGCGGGAGCGTGTCTGAAGTGAAAATGAAGGTGTTAAGGGATGCAACGACACTACATCAATGTCAGAGACTGCCTGGTGCCTCTGAGCAACTCAGAAATAGATACACAGCCCAACTGCCCGGGCACAGTTCTTTGTGGTTATGGCAACTGCCTGCACCCTCTCAAAAATTATAAAGCAAAAGCTTTCATATTAATGAAACACTTGAGTGGCAAGGTTGTGGGAAATACAGCCAGAAGACAGGGACACACTTTGTAACAAAGGCATTCTTTTACTTACCAACTTTGTTTCCAATTTTCACCTAATATGAATATATTGGAGGGCCCAAAGGTAATGAAAAGCCAGGAGCTGTGGTTAACACAGCACTTCACAAGCCCTAAGTGACTTGGCCCTCTTTAGCAATACAGAACCAAGCTGTATCCTCTCTCCTACCACTTAAGTGCCCCATCATCTGTATTTACACACAGGTCCACAACCATTCCTCTTTGGACAGGGGGCTAAGGAGAGATTAAAGAGGCACAATAACGCTCTTAAAACATTCTGAGTAAGTAGAATGGCTTTATAAAAGTGGGCAGTGATTATTCTTCACTGGCTAACTTCTGTTTCTGTCTAGACTAGCCTATCATTTTTATTATGCTGAACTGATTAAGTGGGCAAAATCTCACTTATATCCTGTCTGCCAGGCAATAGAGGACCTGACCTGGCAGATCTGCACCAGAAAGGGCCTCTCTGTGCTTTTGAAGAACTCTGAACAACAACTTTTAAGAGCTGTAGTTCTGAGGGAACACTAGATCTCTGAATCCATGCAGTGTTGCTTTGCCCTCTCCAGCGAGTGTGTAAGACTCCTTAAAAGATAAACTATCACCAGGAGCCTGTTCTGTCTTTTCTCAGATGGTGCAGTGTACTCGGACAGCACCCATAACTTTCTGCAAGGGACTAGGTCCTGTGTCCAAATTAGACTACTTTGTCTCACTACCAGGTTTTATGCTTGGGAGGAGAGAATAGATAAACACACAGGGTTAGTCCTCTGCACTGTGAGGAATATGTTTTCCCAAGTGTGCACGTGGTGGATCCTGTTCCCTAACACACAGTCCTGTGGGACGCTGGCTCTTAGGCAGTTGCTGAGTTCATTTGCTGCTCACCTACTCAGCATGACACCCACCCACCTCACAATGGGATGAGGTGCCAAGTAGAAAGGATGCAACCTTATCAATGAGAAATGTTAAGTGCAGCTGAAAAATTATTAGGAATAAGAGTCTTGAAATTGCAGTGAAGCAGTCAGCAGCCTAGCACCTTAAAGATGAGTTTCTAACAGCCCTTTGTCATTAAACACAGCACACCAGTGCACAGGGACTGGCTCATCCAAAGCCCTTGAGATCTGGGAGAGAACAGAACTTCAGCAGCCTGGGCAGAAGCTGTGGCCACTGAGCCCTTGGGTGAGGCACCACCTGGTGCTGGACTTCACTGACGGGGGTGCTCACAGAACCCCTGCCAGATGCAACTTCAGATGTGCCTAGACTATAGATTTTGGTAAGCATAAGCTATGACGTAGGCTATTACATACAAAATACTTAATTAAGTATAAAACATTGCTTTTGTGTCTGTATTTCTAATATATCTTTCATCAGTACACCAACTTTTTATTCCATCCATGAACTGCCCTTATTTTAGTAAACTGAGCCTCAAAATTTGCCCAGGTAGCTACACTAGCTGATTAATGACACTTGTACAAGTGGTGTCATCTAGGATCTTACTGAAGTCTGGAAAATTATTACCTTGCTAATTCAAGGGTGAAGAAATAGTTAAATAGAACTTCTATTCAGAACATTTCCATGCATTAAGATGACTTTAATGCAATTGCCAGGCCCAGACTTTGTAGTCACCAGAGTTACACTTGTTTATTGTGTCTGAATAAATTTGACACAAGAGTGCTCTCAGGCACTGCCATAAGGTTTATGTATGCTTGGATGGTACAATCTGCATTTCTGTATTTTGAAATATTTAGGTTCATCAATAAAGCTAAAGGGAAGTGAATTAAAAATCAATACAAAGGCAGACTTCTTAAGGCAACACAGAGGGAGTTCATGGAATACAGAATTTCTAGAATTTGTTAAAGACAGGTGCAGGGAATGAATTTTAAGAAGGACCCAGTGTTATCACTATGCAACTTCATACAAAACAGGTAGTTTAAAAAAAAACCCAAATCACACTTTGGAGTATGAACTGACAGATACAAAGGTCATGAAGTAACTCCTCTGCCTTTTCAACCTTAAGTAAATTACTGCACAGTTGATTAGATAAATTACTGAAAGGAGCCATGGGTCACCTTGATCCAGCTCCATCACTCTTGCAGGCAGTGTGCTAATACGCCACAGGAGGCAATGAGCTAATTCAATATGGCAAAGTCTGCATTAACAGACTATTGTTTCCTATTATTATCCTAACTTAAGGAAGCTTGCAAAGCATCCCTCATCCTTCCCAAAACATATAGAGGGAAGCAGTAGGTTTTTGTTTGTCTTGTGAGAGCAGTGACCTTGGACAACCTTCCGAAAAAGTTACCATGTACAAGTACAAGCATATCTGTGACATAATGGTGATGGAAAGAAATTCCTCAGACTTATGCTTTTAAAAGACAGAAAAAACTGAATGAGAAGGAAATCCTCTGCCAACACAGGCAGTGACAACCACATTTCATTTCAAATTAAAGCCCTCTTTAATCTCATCTGAAAACTGGTGTCAGCACAACATTCAAAGACAACTTGAAACAAGGAATACCGGACTGCAGTTAGTTAAGGGAAAACTCATCCCAATTACTTATGCCACTCTGAAAAGCTGTTAGGATTATTTTATCCACCATCCCCTGTGTCTCTTGGCCAGCGCCTTGTTTAAAGAGAACTCACAGGCAAAACAATAGAAAAAAAGAAAAAAGGAAAAAAAAAAAAAAGAGAAGTACAAAGAAAAGAAGTGAAAAAATTTTAAAGACATCCTCAAATGCTTCTCATTATACATTCACTGGATTGACTACACTAATACCTAAGATAAGCTGCTTAACAAGGCTAACATGAACTAGATAATACCAGATACCTAATCAGATGGCAGCTGTTTTCTCCACACTTCTCCCTAACCAATCTCATGGGCACTCACTACTTTAAAACCTTGACCAGTGCAGGTTAGCACTACCCTCACTATCCCTGCACCCTGTTCAGCAGGTATTTTAGATTTCTTCTTCCTTAGTTTGACAGTTGTAAAACAAACCATTATTGAATCCTAGTGACCTGTACATCTTGGAAGTCAATGGCAAACTGACAGCACTTACAGAATCTCTATGGCAAAATTTCATAGTGTCTGATTGGTGTATTTGTACAGTCATCAGCAGAGGGAAGACCTCTGGGTTTATTCATTCAGTCAGTGAGCAAAACTTCTAGAAATACAAATTTAAGGAATACTAGAGCTTGCTAATCAAATATGCAACTTCCCAAACCCAGTATTTTCCGCTGAAAACCCTTAATTATTATTACTACCACCATCAAAGGAAATTTCAGATAAAATACCTCATTCAGAGTTCCTTACAGCAAAAGGTGCTTGTAGTTTTTAGTGTGATCTGACCAAAAATGTTTCCTTGAACTTGCATTAAGAAATTACTAAACTGCATTTCTGCATTTTCCCAACAGCATGTTTATTTTTCTGAATTGAGGTATGGGTTCACATTTTCTAATATAAACTGAATGGCTCCACAGATGACATTTCCTGTAACACAACGCAGACCTTCCTCTGAGGGATCTGTATGATATATTGCAGAAACTGCGTAATTTTGAATATTCCCTGGAGACGCAGTCCAGAAAAGCAGGCCAACCCGCAAGGGAGAATGGAAAACACATCATGTGTCTTAACTACAATCCTCATCTTGTATGTAGCTGAAATACTAAACAGGCTCAAAATGAAATAATGCAGACCAAACAATAATAGAAATTAAGCATTTTCAACCTGAAAAGTGTTCAAGTATTTCATTTTAATTAAAGAAAAATCAAATGGAGTGTTTTAGAATTCCCACTATGTTAAAATGTCCTATTTCCCGTTTTAGTACCAACCCAGAACAAACTCAAATATTGAAATGCAGGCATTCCCACTGTGATGGAAACTTCAAATTTTGCCTAGCTATAATCACACCTTATTCCCTCCTGTAATTTCAAAGGCAAAACCAAGTGGTGTGTAAGGAGAGTAATTTGTCCTTCTCCTATGCTTTCTTTTTCTTTATGAAAGCCTCAGTTTTCTGAAACGTGAGTGCTTCCAGTGAAGCTTGGACAGCTGCTATTTAGATGCTCATTTAACTGTCAGTTTTGCAGTGTTTAGTCCCGCATTCTGTAAAGCCTTCGATCCTCATGAAGTCATGCCTCACCTTGAAATTGCTATCCTGGGTGGCTTTGGAAGTGATGTGGCATTTTAATCTTCCCTTGGTAGGTACAGAAAAGGCAAGTGAAAAGGATCAAAGATAACCGATGGCCTCATAGTCCCTTCCACAAATACCATCCCAGGGCCACTCCAGGCCCATTCAGTTCCACGAGGATATGCTCCCTGTATAACATTACAGGCAAACTTTGCAAACTGAACAGGTTTTGCCATTGTTTTGTGTATTTGGCAGAACACAAGGCAAGCTCAGGCTAATGAATCAGGCCTTGCATCTGTTACCCATCCCCTCCTTCCAAGAATTCCCTTGCTAACATCTATAGTAACTGCCAAAGCAAAAAGCCAACACGATCACCCCATCATGACTGCCACGACCACTAACCCAGCTTTCTCCCTCCATCTGTTAGGTGTTTGAGCTTCAGCCATCCTTATTCCTGCATCCCTATCCCACCCACACAAGTGTCAGCATGCTGAGTCAGCCAGTGTTGCACTCTCTTATGTCAAACAGCCCTTTGTAATACTAACCTGTGTGAGAAAGCTCAGCTTGATCCCAGCTGTTAATCAGATTACACCCTGAAGTATTTATTGTGCTATAATTTGCACATTTGTACCCATTTGCATCATCGGGTGACAGTGCCATTAACAACCTGTGACGCACTCAGCAGGTTAGGGAGGATTTTCCTTCTGACTGAAGAAGTTCCCCCTTGGGATTTTAATGGCTGTGTAGCAGGTTCCTCACTGCATGTTTCTGCTGAGAGGCCGTGCTCAGGAAGTACCTCAAGAAATAGTACTGCTCCACTCTCTCAATTTCTTCTTTTATCACAGCCTAGCTGTGCCACACTGACCAAAGTTCCTTTGGACAGCAAACATCTAACACAAAATAGCATTGCATGGGCCATGAGAGGACAGTCAGTTAGCAAGAGCCCACAGTGGCTCTTACTCTGTCTACCTTTTTGAAAAGCCTGGGAAAAAGGCATGAAAAAGGCTGATAAACACAGGAGCCACTCACCTGCAGGTTACCAGTTCAAACTAAATCCTGAGACTAAAGCAGCAGCAAGTCCCTGTTATCCCCTGAAGGTTATTTGGTAGTTTTTAAGTAACATGCTGTGTAAATAAGTCATTCTGTACGGAGCATTTACTTAGTGCCGAATAAATGCCCATCCAAAAGCAGCAATAATGCAAGGATAAAGCACATGGGGACCATCACACCATCATGGTCCAACTATACCAAAGCCATCCCACCAGCAGAACAACGGAAAAAACAACCTTCTTCTGGAAGAGGCAGTATTACTGTAGGGAACTTCGAGGGCTGCTACAATTTCCCTTTATTTTTCTTTTTACAAGTCAGACTTACAGCACCTTCTATTTTACAACACCCTTTCTCCTGCACAGCTTTTTTCTGATGTATGTGTAGCCCCCACTCCTCCCCAGTACATGGTCTTTTCTGACAAACACTTGGAAAAATGCATCTCCTGAAAACATCTGTGCTGTTGTTGTGTAGCAGGGAGTAGAGGTAAACAACATGACAGCCACAAAGGGAGGCTTTCAGCAGTGAGCACTTTTGATGCTGCAGCAGCGACACTGATTGCTAACAGGTACCTGAGGCAACACCTGAACACAACAGCTATCTCCCATACCTGGAGACCACTGAAAGGTCACAGCTTCAGGGATACAAATATACATATGCACCCACAGACTGCAACTCCTGCCAAGCTTCATTCTCACCTGTTTCTTGAATACGGCATTTATTGAGCACAGCAAAGGTGGTTTGCAATGCTCCCATCCCACTGCAACAGGGGGCTGGGCAGGGCCATCAGGGCCTCCTGGTGCCCCATGCCCACAAAAATGCCTTGTGTGCAGGCGGAGCAGCTTTGATCTGAAAGGGATACACAGCATGTGACAGCGAGTTATTTTAAAAGCTTCCCTCCATGTCTTGCACACACATTGAGAGTGGCCTGTTTACAGCAGGCAAGAAGTGCAGCAGTGGGACCAGAATTGAAGTTACTGGATTAGAGGCTAACTAATTCTCCTTACTGCCTTCAGCCAGGTCTGAACGAACTTGTCTGCTTCTTTCTCCCCCTTACTTACTCAGTAAGAAGAAGTCTGTAATAATGAATTTCTGGCAATGCAATTTTTTTGCATTCATACTTCTAATCAGGTTTCCAAACAGAGTGTTAAACCCCTGCTGGCAACAGCACGCCCCCTCAAAACCCTGTCACAGCCTTCCCTTTCTAACCTTTCCTCCCCTTTCTAACCATCAGGATTACACACAATATTTATGACCATAATTACCCTGTCTCTTAAGAGAGTAGCCGTCTGTGAAAACCACAGTACACTGGCCGATTCGATATTTCACATTAATAAGTCTCATAAATAAACCTGACTTAATTTACAATAGCTGCTTTCTCAGAAATACAAAACTTGTATTCCAGTTTATGATTCCTTGCTGGCTGTTTTAAACATTGGGGTGTTTTTTCATACTAGTTCACATATTTTATAGCTACTGCTGCTTTATAATGTAAAAAGAAAAAAGGTAAAGAATAGGCTTGATCTCCCCCAATTCAGTAGTAATAAGAATTGAAAGAAAAGTAAAGTAACAACAGTGAATATACAATTTCTTGGAAAATTACTCCTGCTCCCATTATGCTTTGAAAGACATATTAAAAAAAGTCTTAGAGGCTTCACTATTATTCATGCTATTATGTGCTACACAAGAGTAATTTCTAATATTGTCTATCATGTAAAAAACTAGCTGTGGTGACATTAATACTTTGTGGTTAAAAAGAACTGGCCTGGGGACTCAGAAAATTAAAACTAGGGCTCAATATTTGATTGTTATGTATTTCCTGTGCTTTGTTGGATATGGAATTTCAGCCATCACTCTAATTATTTATCTTCTACCTAATTCCTTTCATCCTTACTGAGCAGCCATACCAAACTCGCTCTTTGCCTACCTTTACCAAAGACCTCACCTACAAAATGAAAATGCAGGGAAATGTGTACAGATCTCTGCCAACTGCATGTTCCAAGCGCTGGCACACTCAGGTCAAAACACACAGGCACAACCTCTTGGCCTTCCTGAGACTTCACATGGGACACAGCCACTATCAGGCAACCTGCTTGGCACAACAGTGTTTCCACAGCAGCTCACAGATCAACACTGCTTTCATAAAGGGGCTGGGATAAATATTCCGTAATTTGGATCATTTCAAAAAGGAAGGATTTTCCAACATTAGCTACAATCCAGGAGACACTGGTAAAAAACAGTTTACGGTATGTCTGCATGTTGAGCTGTATGTTGGGTGTGACTTCTGTATGTATTTGTGTGTATTTGTGGCTTCCTACTGAAATGGGACTTTGCAGAAGAAGAGCAATGGGTATGTAGTGCAGAATCACCATGTGGGATCCAAACAATAAATCTGTTCTACACCAGCACAATAATCTATTGATTACTATTAAAACCAGATTTATTTGCATTCTATTCAGTGTGTTAGCTGCCAATAATCTCTAAGAGAGAACATTCTGGAGATGTATTATTACATTTCAGTACTTCATATTTCCTCCTATCTGAAATACTCTGCAGTGCAGCATTTTATCTCATTTAAACTAGTTATCTTATGCCTGTGAGATTTTTAAAATTTTTTTTTTCAGAACATTTAAATAGCTGTCTGCTATTCAGCCACAGCTCTGGGGCACTACATGCAAATCTTTCTTACTCTAATTGCACCTCAACTTGAAAAGGCAGGGGTCTGCATGTTTTATTCACATTCCCATTGTGTTACTGCCTCCAAACAACAATAATTGCAAGTAAGTCTAGAAATACAGATTCAGGTTCTCTCTTAGGTACAGATGACATGGCTAGCAGAAAACAATGTAACGGCAAACAGAGACATATGTAATAAAGTCACTCCAGTGAAAAGAAATCCCCAGATGATGTAGGGCGGGCACAGCACTATCTGTGTAAAACTACCAATTCCACTGTTCCTAATAATTTATAAGACTTGCAGTTTATCAGCATTATTAACTGTAATTAGATTACCAAAAACTCAGATTATGATCTTCAATCTGCTTAGAGTTTCCCTAGCAGTTCTAGCTCCTGGAACCATGGATAACAGCAGAGTCTCTGCTAACAATAAAAATGATTCACAGTTGATGGTTTCAAAGAACAGCTGAAAAATACTTTAGACCTAACAAAATGAGAACAAAAGCATTCAGATCTCTGTTTAAAGTCTCACTGTTTCCTAGCTAGAGACTGGAATGTTTGACTCCCCAGATCAGTTGAGCCTTTGCTCATCACCCTAAAGGAAAGAAACTGCAACATAAGCTTGTGACCAGCCTTGGCAAAATGTAAATTCCATCAAGCTGAGAAGTATAGGACTTGAAGTTCCACTTAACTGTATCTTTGTGTCTCAACATGCATTGTAATTTTTGAGCTGCAGATGGGAACTTAAGAGAAATGTTATTAAAGTTCATACAACTAAAAACATTACTTTTTTCCCTCCAGATGAGATTTTTTCAAAATACAGTCTATTTCCAGAACTCCAAATAAATTGCACAGTGCGGATCTAGTGAGTCACAAAAATCATAACTGACCCATTAGGTTTTATTATCTTAGACTAAGAGAAGTGCAGAAAGCAAAGCAGCAATTTTTTTTATTGCAGTGTTTTCCAACAATATCTTAATGACTGCTAGTAACGCAGTCATTCCAAAACCTGAGTTTAAACAGAATAACTAATAAAAAGGGTTTAATATAAGAACCACTAAACTTCCACCTAAAATTTAAAGAAACAAAGATGAGAGCATAGAGATGTACAACCCTTAGTTTCTCACTTGCTTCCTTCCCTTCAGACCATCTGCCCTTTGTACAGAGATGCTGAAGTAGCAACTGGAACAGTTAGGAACATAATTATGTGCTTTGCCAGAGGCAGTAAACACTGGACTACCCTTAGAAGACATGAAATTATCTGGAAGATGCAAAAATCAGGCACTGAATATAGTCCTGTTCTGTAAAGACAATACCATATTTAAAAACATCTCTGCATGTTAAATTTGATGAACAGTCCCACTGACTTCCCTGGTAGTTCGCCAAGGTGAACTTCACTGCCAGGGCTTTGCTAAATGCAAGACTGAGCTCAAATGTAGGCCCAGTACCCCAAAGACCTGATTCTGGTCTCACATCAAGTTTGTTACACAAGCCATCTCTCTGAAGTTGGTGGGTACAAATCTCTTAATTAGTGAATTAAGCAGTAATACTCCCACTCAGTCTAGGTAGATCAAATGCCACTCAACCAATATTTAAAACAGTAAGGGAGAACAGAAGCAGACTTGAAAAATACAAGCTGTTGGTGAATTAAGTAGCAGACAGACTGGAAATAAGTTTTGATGTTTCTCCCTAATTTCTCAAAGCAAAAATATGAAAGATAAATAAGTCATGACTATAAGGTAAAAACTAAAAGAGAAAGGTTAGCTCACCATCAAAATGATTTACTGTTTTCTTCTGGTAAGTTGGAAGGTAAGCATTTCTGAATAAATTACCCTTTTAAGTCTTGATTCACGCATCAGTGCTTTTTTTTGAACGTGTACTTAAGTTCTGTTGATAAGAAAACTTATTCACCTGCTAAAGTACTTTTTTCAATTGAGACCTGAATCAGCATCTATAAAAGCTCCATTCAAATCAATGGGAATCTTTTTATAGCCCTTACTAAGAGCTCTATCCGCCACTAAGTCAAAGGAGACCAAACCAAGAAGTGTAAAAACCAGGATTCTTCCCCTGGAAGAATAAGCTCCAAAACCTCTGTACTTAGTAATAACTTTCTTTCATCCTCTAATATTAAATGACAGCACTAATAATATGCAATATCAAGTTATTAAGCATCTAGTCCCGAGCCATCCAATTAGTCTGCTGCGATGTAATTAAAACAAAACCAACATTAACTCAAAAGTGAAATTCACTTCAGTTGAGATGAGCACAGTGAAGAATGAAAGTTCATTAGAACTAGATGAAATTCATATCCAGATTGGTGTAAAGTCTGGGTAATTAGCTTGAAACAGCTTAGCATTATCCAAGGAGGATATGGATAATTGGGTTCAACATCCCTGAAGATCTGCTATGTTTCTTGAGACAATAAACCATTTGTGCTTTGAAGCTGCTTCCCGTTTTCTCCATCAGCCTCATCTGACAAGGGCTATTGATCTGATAATTTACTTGTCAAAACTTGTTAGTCAAGGCAGGACAAAAGCAGCAAGGCATGTGGGTAATCCAAGAGATGAATCTGTCCTAATGACTTGCAGAGATCCCAACCACTGTAGTGGGATCAAACAAATCTCTGAAACAGTTTAGTCTAAGCCAGGGATCACATAGTAGAAGAAAACAAGCAGGCCAAGAATTATTATATTATTCTATGCAATGTGGCTACAGAAAGATAAAACTTGTGTATAAAAGCTGTACATAAACACACAGCAAAGCACCTGGTCACTTCACTTCAGACCCAGGTCCTCTGCCTAAAGTATTTATTCATGTTTAAGTTCGGTGTCAACTAAGGGCTTCCTTGAATTTACTGTCTCCTGACTCCAACCATTACCCTGCCTGGAGCAGGTTACAGCTGAAGATGGAACTGGACCATGGGGATTTGTTATCCTGCTACTGTGTCAAGAAATATGATGTCACAAAACTGACACAAATTACCCCCACTTGTCTCAACTTCTCTTAATCGAGAGAACGGCTGGTAATTGATTCTAGAAGATTGGACATTTTTTCCTTGAAGGTTTAAGAATATACATCACCTTCCAATCATCCTTCACATTATCAGTCATGTAGCTGACCCAAAGTGATAACAAGACAGCCCTGACAACTTCCCATTATACCTACAATGATCTTTGGGCAACCTCACCACCTCCCACAGTCTCTTCTGATTTATAGTTGACTTTAGTTGAGTCAACTCACTAGATTTCTAGTCTGCTGTAGATAAAAAAGGAATAAAATCGAGCTCAATTTAATACTTTTTATTTTATAAATGAAGAAATCAGGAATCAAGCTCCGAAAACTGTGAGGCTGGATTAAAATGTAGGATGTATCTCTTTTGTTGAATGTTGGGAGTCTGAATATTCCAGAACTTTTGAGAGACTCTAGAAAGTGTGACATTTGAGTGACACCTTCTTCTCAGAAAAAAAAATAATTCTGTGCTCACAGAAAAAAATAAAACCTAATATTCTGAAATATTAACATGGTTGTGAAAGTTGGGATTTTATGAAAAATAGAAAATACTGCAGGTACTACAAGAAAATTCCATGAGGACAACACTGTCATTTTGCTACATGAGTCTTCTAAGATGGATAAGAAAAGGATGCCTCTTTGTATTCAGCACCTGAAATTCTGATGCCACAAGCCACACAGTCCAAGAAGTATGGTCGTGTACTTTTACGCAACTATTTTCCAGAACAGAAATACAATTTCAAAACCTTCTATGAGCTGGAGAACTCATCTGGTTTTATCAGCTACGCCATCTCCGCCAGTGCTACTCTTGGCAGTAGAGAAGGGAAGGAACTCCAGCACTGGAAATTACCTGGAGAGATTTCTTCCAAAGGGTTGCAGGGTAGTAAGTTTACAGCATGCAGAGTTCAATCCTAATCCATGTCACAATTCCCTCAAGCAGACTCTCTTCCACCAGCTCGCTCTGGCAGCTGAAAGTCTGACATTCGCAGAGAAGAGGTAGCAGGGGAAACAAAAAATAGCAAACCAAATATGAAAAGCCTTTCACATCCTACTGATGAGCAGATATCACCAACTAGAGCAATAAAAATGTTTTCTTTCCTGCATGCACATGGGAGAAGGAAGGAAAATTTAATTCTAAATGCAAATCTCGGGAAAAAAAGAAATCTTGCAGAAGAGTAAGGGCAGTAGGGAAATCCTAGAAACAAAATAAAGGGAAAGCATATATAGAGATCAGAGATAATAGCTCAAGGATTTTTGCTTGTTTTTGTTATTTGGCTTTAATTAAAGATTCTTCATGTTTTTCTACTCACACGGTTCACTTTCCCCCTCCCATCAGCCAGTAAGAAACCTGGCCCCTAAGCGTTGTTTTTCAGTATTGATAAGGTTCATCCTCAGTTTTTCCATCTCTCAGTTCTGGCTGTGGGTTTCAAGGCCCCATCTTACCAGGAACATTTTATGCTGTACAGGATCACACATAAAATCAACACTGGATCCTTCTCCATAATAATGCAGGCTTAACACAGTTCAGACAAAATGGTGAATGCTAATGAAGTCATGTACATGAGACCAAAAACCCAATAATTCCACAAGCTAAAAATACTGTTAATCAGGCTTAACAAGTAATATAATGAAACAGGTTTGCAAGCAAATCTTTTTTAAGTTGTATGAAAAGAAAGGTCACTTAATGTAAAGTGGACATGTAAGGAAAAGCCGGAGTTCAGGATTTGCCCTAAAGTTTGCAAAGGAAGGAGAAAGCAAGTTGCTGAAATGGCTGAACAAGAACAATAAAAAATGTGAGTGACAGAGAACATGAGATCAGGCACCGCTGTTTCATGGGCCACTGAGGAACTGCAAATGCAAAGACACCTGGAAGGCCTTCCACCATGTTCCCTAAGGCACTTCACAGCTAATTTACAGAGCCATGAGCTTTTTGGTGAAATTCTTCAAGATGGGATATACAGGAGATCAGATCAGATGATCCACTGTTTATTTTTAACATCAGTAGATATAAAGACATCAACAACTACTTCAAACGAACTCCAAGCAGTGTGACATCCATGAAAAGGCTAAGACATCAAATTCAAGTGATTTGCTTATAATCATGGGGAAGGTTCTCATAGTGTGGAGAATACTTTGCTTTTGCTGATTCTATCTCAACAAATATAAGCTGCAAGAGCTTTCTAGCCCTCTCTTAACCACTATGTGATTCTTTAGAATGGATGGGAAAAGAATATATTCACTGTAAAAATCATCCAAGACCTCTTCTCAACTCTTTCATCCAGATAAATGGTGATGGAACAAAAAGACCGTTTTGCATCAATGAATTAGTGAAGGTATTGTGAATATTGTGACATTTCCCACTGCCTCATAGCCAGCTTGTTACTACTGGTTTATAGCAGGGAACGATACAAGCAAGAAAGTCATTCTGTTTTCATTAGATCTCCATGAGCCTCATACCAAGCTTTTCCTCTGCACCATTCTTTTTGCTGTCATGTATTTACAGAATAAAGACAAATTAATTTGTTGGAGAGTGGTCAACCACAGGAAGAGGTTCACTGAGACTGAGCTCCACCTTTGAAGTTACTTAAAACTTGAATGGACAAGCATTGGAACAACCTCATCTAGTAAGACCTGCTTTCAGCTCACCTATATAATCACCAGAGATCCTTCTGAATCCAGCTGCAATTCTGTAATTGATTATCTTACACTGTTCTTCTGCAGTCCAAGGCAGCTGAGAGCACTTCTTCCTCAAGCAATCAGCTCCAGAGCGCCAATGCAACTGTTTTGGCAGGGGAATGTAATTTGTGCTGATGGAGGCCCTGAGGTTGCCTCCATTCTTTAAACTGGATTCTGCTGGAGTCAGTCAGTGGCTCACACAGAATTCAGTCGGACACAGATCTGGCTCCCTGAATAGGAAAGACTATGAAATGTGCTGAAATGAAAATGACAAATGCTGAATGAAATGGCAAAACAATTTTTGAAAAGTTGGGTGGACAAATAAAAAATAGTCATACGGACAAATAAAAAACAGTAATACAAAAATCTCACAGGCATAAGGCAGAATGAAGTCCAACATGTGAAATGAAATGATTTATATACAGTGCCTAAAGTATGACTCTAAACTTCAGGCTTCTTACATATACTTTTTGTCTGACAGAGCAAAAAACTGTAGTATTCTGAACCTTCTGTATGTGCAAAAAACTTAATGATTAATATTATAAACTGAAAGATTGAATGCACAAACCATGACAAATAGGTGTTTAATTCTCTTAGCCCCTTTCAGACTCATTCTGAACCACATTATGTAAAGAATGTAGAGGAAGAGTTTATGTGAAGCAAAGCTGTAACACATCATCTGGTTTCAGTAGAAAATATTTATATTTTTAGTAGACTGACACCTCCTAGACATTTTTTCAGCGCATGAAAATTCATGAGAACTCAGGATAAATGCCAAGTGCTAACGTGATGTTGTTAATGCAACAGCAAGTACCTCTTTGGAGTTTGTGGAGACCAAGAAGTGTTCTCAGACTGGGACAGCACTAAAGTGCATGTAATGAGCTGGGAGTTACAGAAGGTAGGTCACAGTGTTCCAGACTGGAAAATGATCTGCAGTTATTTTTGCCTCTTCATGGAAAGGCAAGACCCAGTGCCCTCAAGTCAAAAGTCAGAAACAAAGACTCAATTTGGAACTAATTCTGATGTGTAGATGGCCAGGTACACATCTTACATTTGTTTACTCTTCTCTGAGGCTTAAACTACTGCCTTCATTTTGAACTTTGCTGTTGAACTCACTTTGCACAAACTACTGAATTTGCCCTGAGTGACTTCCCAGACACTGCAGAATTGTTAAATTCCCAGTCATCCAGCTTCATCTTACCATGATGGCACCATCAACACTTCTGCAGATGAAAAGGAGATTTTCTTCCCCAGTAACTCATTCTTTCTAAAACTCATTCATTTATGCCTAAAGAATTCCCTTTCTCTTCTCTAATTTTACCCTTCATGTTACCAAATTTGTTTTCCTCTACCATATTCTACCAGATTCTTTAACTGTGCTGCTCACAACTACCACAATGCTTTTTCTTACCCTTCAATTCCTCTCCCATAATTTTACATGCAGTATAGGAAACCCAAGTGGTATCAGAGGGTTCAGCACCAGATTTGATAGATCCTACCTGAAAGGCAGGAAAAGGAGAAGTTGTCACCGTTTTATTATGGGATTATTTATTATTATTATTTATTCAAAAATCAATTATAAATAACAAATTAATGTATTTGTCATTATAAATAACAAATTGTTATTTATTCAAAAACCCCTGCCTACACCGATGCTTGTGCTTTTTATTGCCATATTATGCTGTACGCCATCTGATTTATCCTGTTTACCACTTCTGAAATTACTTGTGTCCTTCAAACATCAGTGCAAATTTTATCAGACATATTCACTTGGATTCTGCCACGATTAATTTCATTCTCATTCCTACTCCTGTTCACCCTTCCAAGTTTCTTTAAAATATTTCTTTATCTTCCCTACTATTCAATGGACCTCACAGCTTCTGTCTTCCTTATCACTTCTTCCAAATACTTAATGGAACTGACAAATAATACTCAAATAATACAAATTATTTATTAAGAAAATAGAAAAACTTAATGGAAAACAACAGACTTAGGTCATACCAAGCTTCTGCTTATTAGCACTTACGTGTATTTCTCTCAACAATTTTTAATCCAACTAATAACAATGCAGCACATTGTTCTGCCTGACAGACTCTACCAAATGTTCCACAATAATATAGATATTTATCTATTCCCCACCATGCCATCCAGCATGCAACACAGAGCTAAAAAGACCTAAAAGGAAGATGTGATTTGTACCATCATGACCTCACTGAAATCAACTACGCTGTGGCAGCTTAACCAAGCAGAGAATAAGGTCCTATTTATTTTTTTTTTACAGATACACTTTTTCTTACAGTACATTAGTAGTCTAACCAACTGAGAACTAGTCAGGCTAACCAGAAAAACTGATTTTTGCTTCAGCTGAAATTGCTGGTCACAAGCACCATTAAATACTTGCGCACAGTCACACTAAGGCAAGGCAAGGCACTCTCTAAATTCTGTCACTGAACCATACAGTCTCTTGGAAGTTTCAAGAAGCACAGAAGGCCCGAAAACTTTAGAGACTGAATAACAGAAACCACAGTTTATCACAGCCAGTGGAAAATGCAATGTATCAGCTAATAACCTTGTGCTTTTAAAAGCCCAGAAGAAACTCAGCCCTCTAGTACAGAAACGAAATTGGGGGGGGGAAGGAGGGGGCAGGGGAGAGAAAAAATACTTTAAATTATAAAACCCAGGTTTAATTAAAAGCAAAAAGACAGCTGATGGCAAGAAGTGGAAGCAGGGCACACTCTCAGATGAATCAAGGAACTCTAGATCAGGATAGTCTATTTTTAGCTGAGTGGTTTTTAATGAAGTCTCATGTCAAATAAACGGGGGAAATGCCAAGGGATAAACACAAACCAACCCAATCAATGATCCACCTTGAGCAGTTCAGTGCTCTGGGACCAAGCTGAGCATGACTCCAGTGACACTGCTCCCCACTTCACCACAGCTCTCTGGATGAGGAGGCTGGCCAGGAGCTGGGCACAGCCTGCAGAGGTGTTGGCTGGCACTCTGCAGGTCTCTAGGCCAGCGTCATTTTCCAAGAAGGACTACTGCCCACATTAGATCCACTCAGCCATGGCTTGGTCTATCTTAGTCTTGAAAATGTCCAGGAATGGAGATACACTATCTCCAGAGCTCAGTACCAAACTGCAGTTTGGTACTATTACAGCGCTATTACAGAGCTGCAGTACCAAACAAATGAAAAAGCTCATCTTACGTAGCTGAAGCTTCCAAGCTGCCACTTCTGGCCACTGCACCCTTGACCGACCACCTGCAATTACTGGGAAGGGTTTGATTGTCCTATTTGTTACTCCCTTCAAGTAGTTGTGGGTTGTTATTTGATTAGTCCTTTGCTTGCCCTCACCAGAGCACACAAACCCATTCCTCTCAATCTCTGCCCACAATTCATGTGCTCAGCCTCCACGCATGCCAGCAGGTCTTTGTGGGTCTTGCTTCACTGTCCTAACATCCTTCTTTTTTAAGAGAGACCCAAAACTAGACCCAGCATGCCAGGCAAAGCCTCGCCAGTCTCAAATGGAGAGAAGTATTTTTCCTTGAATCTGCTAGCCACAGTCCAATGCAGCCCAGCATTTAGTTCATCATATTCACATTTAGGTCACATGTTGGTCAACATTCAGCTTGACATTCCTCACAGCTTGGAAGGCCCTCACAGCAGGAGAGCTACTCAGCCACTTGGTTCCCAACCTGTACCAGAGTAAGTCTCCCAAGAAATTGAAATTTTGCATTCCTGTTAACGGCTATCCCTTGGACCATCTTCTGGTTTCTCAAGATGCCTCTGGGATGAAGCTCTTCCCTCTGGCATATCAGCAAACAGAACTACACACTTTTCATCTCTCAGGCATTGCAACTAGAAGTGGTCACAGCTATAGTTTCTCCTTTTCCTTTTAAAAAATAGTTCCACACTCCAAAGATAAAAACAGAGTATCATAAATGCCATTCCCAAATATGAGGCAGGTATTAAGTGCCCCAAGCATCCTTCTTAGGAGCAAATGTTTGAAGGGAAAGTTATTTTCCCATGGGAAAGCAACATTGCTGCCATATAAAAGGTAGAAAAATGTTCCCACAAATCCAGCCAAAGATCCAGCATCCAATTCAAATGACAGGTGCTATAAAGCAGGAAAAGCCAAATACAGCAGGTAGTATCTGATACATGGTTTGGGAGCCTCTGAAGCATTAAAGAACCTCTCCCAACAGTACTTCTGTTGATAAACTTAAGTTTTCCTTTCAACAAAACCAGACCTGCCTAGTAGATTCTGTACCACTGTAGCTCTCCACAAGGACAGAGAGACTTTGCAAAAGTGAGTAGCACCTCCTTCTGAAACCACTCAGACCATGTTCTGTGCAAATAATTTTAACTTTACCTCCTGTTTCAGAAACTGAGAGAACATCACTGTATAACCTTTTGCATTTTGGGATACCCAGTCCTGTCTGAGGTAATCAACAAAATGAAAACGTGCTGATTCCACTTTGTTTCACAGAGACAGACATATTTTACCCATGATGGTTATGAGCTTGCCCGGCATCCTGAACTGGGCAATTTAAGCCCAACAGGCTTAAATTAAACAAGTTAAACATTTAAACAAGTTAAACATTTAAAAACACTGACTGATGATAAAAACATTGGACCACAGTAGTATTATTCAGTTAAACCAGCATGATTTCAAGACCCTGAAGGAACAGGGATGGTGAAAGTACAGTTCTTATTCAACATCATTCCTCTTTAACAGATGTTTTTATTTTAAATTGTAGCTATGGATGGAGAAGGTTGTTTAGCTCTTTATTACCAATGAACAGCTAAATTAGACTTGGAATAGAGATTCTTATGACTAATGCAACCTGACCTGTGACTGTATCTGTAACATGACTGCATTGCCAAATATTATTCATCATCAGGTTAGAGCTAACACAAGGTAGACTTCATTGCACACTTGCTTTAACAAAAAAAGAACCCCTTTAAAACACAAGAAAACATCTTTCAGATCCACCCATGGATCCTTCCCAGTTTTCTTCTTCATCTCTGCAGTAGATATCAGGAGATGCTCATGTTTGGGATCATCCCCCCTTGAATTCTTGGCAGATGGAGGGTTACTTTCCGTTTTCGGCTTCCGGCACTGGGCTCAGACAGCTCACGCTTCAACTGCTGTGCAGTGCTTATTGTGTGAATGAACTCTTGGTTCTGGTCACATTTCTACCTGACAAGTCTCTACTTTCAAAAAAACAAAATAAAGATGATTTTCTTTGCTAACCCTGAGGATGGATCCAGCAAAGGCACTGAAGAGCAGAGGCTCACAGGCTGTCACTTTCCCCCCAGTTCCTCTATTTGCCCCCTGCCCCCGACTCACATCCAAAAAGATGCTGAACACAAATAAGATTTGTTGAGGACCCTTGAAAGAGTAACATTTTCAAAATGAAGGCGAGTGAATGTAGTCCAGCCATAGGTTTGTAGGCAGCACAGACAAAAGGAAGTTGCAGCTGACTGTCTCTTTCAAGGTTATCTGACTGTAGTTTGCCTCCCTTCACCTGAGGCTTGTAAAACCTGTGCAAACAGCTCCCAAGCAATGCACAACAAAATGCAAGTCAGCACTTCACTCTTGAAGAAGGCCAGTATGTCTCTGTGCTACAGAAGGATTGTGGTATGGCCCCTGCCTCCTCACGCCCTCACAAAATGCTTTGAAAAAGTATGCAAAAGCAGCTACTCTCTGAAAGGAAATCAAGAAATTTATAGCTGATTTTTCTCCGCCACAGACCACTTCTCTGGAACGCATGTTTTCTCCTTCTTGAGATTGAACAGCAAGAGGATATTGAATTGTTCTTAAAAAAAAATAAATTAGTAAAACTAAAGCCATCCGCCTTCAGAGCCAGCCAAAATAGTCAACGCCTACAGCAGCATGAAGCTACCAGGGATCCCCAATGAGGCAGCATACACACACACTTCCATTCAGCCTACCAACCTCCCCTGCAGCAAACCACAGAAATGCTGCTACAGCTGCTGGATAAATATTCCTACATTTGAAGGAAGAATGAACAGAAACAGAGGAACAACTTCAACTGCTACTGCTGCAGCACATAAGGAGCTCCAGCAAGCACATAAGCCATGCTCAAACCCCAACTGGCTGAAAAAGAGCTCTGTCAGTTATACTATCCCAGCTGTGGCTAGAGAAGAGATTGGAAGGTGTTTTGTTGTTGGGAAGTTTGTTTCATATGAAAGGAGCAGCAGCTCACTTACATCAATTTCCAGTTGACACTGTGAGGTCCATCTCAGACAGCAGAGCTCTTCCAACACCTTGATGTGGCCAGCCTGCAGTCCATGCAGGGGGGAATGATCCCCTCCCCAGTCTGAGTAGCATTTGCCTCTCACCTGAACAGCTGTGGTGTTTGTACCAACTGCAAAGGCCCCACAATTTGCTTTGAATCTTTCCTCTTCCTGACAGTGAAGCACAGAAAGCGTGAAATTGAGCTATTCCAACACAAAGTGCTGCAATGTAAATTCAAGGCCAAGGTCTGAGTCACCCTGATTCCTCAGGGCCTTCCCCAAGCCCTCTGCCCAAGGGGCTCAGCTCTGAGCCTCCAGTCACTGCTTCAGCTGTTGTAGAGATGTGCCTGTCTCCAGGTCCAGCCCTGCCTGTGCCAGACGATGGACCTTGTCAATCTAGACCCTGCTCTGCATCCCATCTTCCTAACTTGACCTCAGTCCTGCTTCACTCACCACTACAGACCTGCCTGGTGTCACTGGATGTGGTCCTGACCCTGACTTGTGTTCTCAGCTTGACTTTGCATAAATCTCATCACCACAGATGTGTCCACTGATCTGAACTCCCAGCTAACCCTGATGACCATCCCCAACCTGGCTATGCTTGCCTTGCTGGGATAAAGTGGAGCTGCACCCTGCCCTGCCAGACCCCTGCCCAGCCCACTGTGTGATGGTGCTCAGGTGCCTTCACTTCACCCCAACACTCATGTCAGAGGTGACATATCCTGAATTCATCTATTACATGAACAAAACAAGCCCAAGCTGTGTGCTAAAAAAGAACTGCATAAAATAGACGTTCGCATGGCAGAAGGTGAGAAAGAAAACCTCTAGTATGCTTCAGATGTGATTTTTGCAGTAGCAGGAAATTCTCTAATGACTCTGCCCTGTGAAGTTTGTGTGCTGCGTCTCTCATGCAGCTCTGGCTTGCAGGAAGCTGGTAGGCAGGCAGGTACCTGAAGCCAAGACAGAGTCTGCTGCCAGAGAAAAGAAAATTACTCCTGCCTTGGAGACAATCGGGCTTCCTCAGAGAACTCCTGTTCTATCTATAACTTTGCTGACCTTCAGAAAATGTTCCTTTTTGTGAACAGCAGTAGCTTAGCAGCTGACAGAGGTTCCAGCTGTGGAGGTCTCTGATACAATAACTGAATGAGCTGGGATTTATCAGCTAGCTGTACAAAAATACAACCAAAAATAGAGAGGATAACACCAAAAACTGCACAGTTTGCATAGCCATGAAGACTAGGAAGACACTAAACCAATGCAGGTTAATTTTACTTCAAAGGAACTAAGCTCAACTTAAAACCTGAATGCAGAAAATTGAAATTTCAGGGGTCAGGCTTTGTTGGGTCCACAGCAGAGCATTCAGACATAAGGACATTCATCCCAGGGCCATACATACTGAAAGGAGTGCCACTACACTTTCATTTTCTTCCTAAAAACATGCCCTCTTAGTTTGTTACTACCACGTACTTCATACTCCCTGGAGAAAACAATGACAGATTTTCAACTTGTCAGCCCTTGGAGAACCTGCTCTGATTATTCAAGTAGTCAAATGGGGGCTTTCCAAGTTGTGGCTGATTGACACATTTAACGTGCTTCTCTCAACAAGAGACTATTACCTGATTTCGTAAACTCCAGAGCCATCTGTCCTCCTGTCTGTGGAGTAAAGAGCATGTTTTGATTGCAGTCGCTCACATGCCTGGCCTCATTTACTGGACAGGCTTCCCTTCTTGGACCTGCTGCCTTCTGAGCAGAACACCACCCTGGCAGATCACACCACCAAATGTGACTATGAAAGGAGGGCTGCATTCAGAGTAGGCAGCATTTATCTCTGCATCATAACTCCAGGTATTTCACTCCTCCTCCCCATAGTAACAGGTTCTTCGTATGTTCACTAACACTGACTTGTAAGTAGGCAAAATATGCAGAGACTGAAACATAAGCCTCAAAAGAATGTATGAAATCCTACTGGGAAGTGCTTTCTACACGCTGAGAGCACCTGTGGTTCTAGGTACAGCTTCCATCAAACCAGGTATCTGGCAGCCCAAGGAAACATGCTCATCTAGTGAAGTTCCCACACCAAAAAGCAGGAAGGGGCTTTGAAAATACACTCCTGCACACAGAGAGAACAGCAGGAAAGAATTCAATTACTTTCAAGCAGAAAATAAGAAATTCACCACCCATCAGTTTCTTACTTGTCTGTAATTACTGAGCATTGCAATAACCTCATTGCATTGCTTATTATGCTAATCTTAATTAGCTTGCTGTTTCTTTGCACACTCTCCCATCTGTCATTTTTGTTGGTTTTCTCTCCTCTGACACTTTTACTGCAAACTCTTTTGAGTTAAGGACTGATTTTCTATTAAAGGTATAGAAAGCCTGGTCTGAGGAGGTCTTGGTCTCTGACTGGGATTTTCAGCTAAACTAATTAGCTGGCATCAAATGTATCTCAGATTATTTTTGTTTTGCTGTTAAATTAACTTTCACCTTAAAACAAGTGGTACTGAACTGAAAAAGACTCTCTGTAAAAATCAGGAAAAATATACCAGCAAATAGCAGTGGCAGAACCAATCTGTAACATCATTTCCCTTTCCTTTAACTCTTCCTCTCCCCTTCCTTTTAAATATTTATTTAGTGATACGAGTGAAAATCTGTCTTTTGTTTGATTTCCCCAAAAATCCAACACTTCCTAACATTTAAAGAACCAGTGAGCAGCAGATAGGCTGTTATGATCACGGCAAAATAAAAACCCAAAATCAGAGGCTCCTTTAGAAAAACTGTGGCTTATATTTTGGTCTTTCTCCTTTCGTAAGTTTGCTCCCTGAATACACCTTACATGAGTAAGGCAATTTCCCTGAAGTAGCACTAGTTACTACAGGGGACCAAGTGTCATCCGAATGCTGAGACCTGGAAGCCTCCTCCCAGACACAGATTTCCAAATCCGTGCATCAGGACAGTCACAATCCCTAAAGACTAAATACCCATTAAATAATAAGCACACATCTCAGTTTGATGGCTCTTCTGTTTCTGTAATGGTCTGAAGTGGATTTATGTTCACAACCACATGTTGCAAGAGTACCATGGCAGTAGTGTCCATTTATTAGAGGAAGGTAGCAAAATTATGTAGGAGATTTCACAACTGGTTTGTATCTGAATACAGCAAAGCACTAAGCCACCATTACAAAAGGAAGCCTTTAGATCTTGTTTAACAAAAAAACCTTTGCCCACACCTTTTCCAAAAGAAAATCATAGGACAGAAAATGTAGATGAAAATTCATTTGACCTATATTGAGGCTGTACATGAGAACAAAAACCCATTCCTGACCAGCTGTAGGAAACGTTGCTTAAGAGGGAGTTTGGATGGTGTAAGAGGCATGGATCCTCTCTCTGTTATGCCCAAATGCTGATGAACAAGCTGCCATCCAGCTTCTGAGTTCAGAGTCTAGAGACAGCACAGAAGGTAAAATTATAGCAAACAGTTTCTCTCCACAGCTACTTGACAGCATTTTGCCCCGGTTTGCACTTTCAGTTACAGTGTTGAGTTGGCTCAATCCACGCTAGGATTCACAGCCTTGCCTTTCCCCCAGCTCCTGCAAAATTTTCAGAAACAACTTGCTAAATCAGTGGAGGAAAAACAAACCAACCCAAACTTCTGTTACCACAGACACATTAAATGAGCACTTATTAATAGTTTCAGGAAGGTTTGGATTCAGGTTTGCTGCCAACAGGACACAAGTGCCTCTCTGCTCACAGAGAGGCAGAAGGGTCACACCAAGGCTCAGACACCCCTTGGACACTACACCTGTGTCACACTTGTGCTAGGATCTCAAACAAAACCCTTCATATCAAAGGAGTCTCAAGTTCACAAGGCTTGAAATCCAGGCTGAAATTGAGATTTTACATTTCAGCTCCATCTCGAATCAGCAATGCAGCAGCTAAGCCTCAGCATGCCTAAGCAGTACGTGGTAGGAGTGAAAAAAAGCACAGCACAGAGCCTCCTGCTCTGCTGTCAGTAGGAGCCCACCACCAGAGCAGTCAGTTTATAGAGAAGTGACAGCAGAGAGCCTGCACTCATTCTGTTATTGCTCAGTTTACAACTCAGTGATGGGCTCTTTCTCCCCTGACAGTTCAGAAACATCATTTTGAGACTGGAAAAATCATGCTACATTTCTCCTGTCTCTAACAGCAGCACAGGTAATAAAGACTCTGAATTGCATATTCAGGACTGTGCCTAGGAGTTAAAGTGTCAGATGCTTTAGGCAGAGAAGACTGCAGGCCACTCTTCCATAGTTTTATAAGGTCTGCAGGGAGAAGCAGCATAAAGATTTCTATTTGTCAAAATAATCAAGTGTCTTGAAAATACACTAGGGAACCATTCTGAAATCAGAATGGAGTCGTTTTTACTGAGTTGCTTCCCTGATCAAAAGCACACTTTAAAATATATATTCCCTGGCTCTAAAAATCTTTGAAATACAACAAGTAACTCAAAAGAGATAGCAGCACTGAAGGGAGTCTGTACCAGTATCTAAATATCTGGACATAAAGTCAGCAAACACAAATACTAACACAACCCTACCATAACAGGAAGCAGTAGCAGGTGGGAAAACTGGCCAGAGACAGTCTGGACGCAGCATGTACACCTCTGAGGCTGCTTTTTCAACCAGGCTGCCCAGGCAGCAGATTGCTGTCACTGTCACCCACAGTGCAGCTCCGTGCCTCAGAAACCACTCTGATCCAGGTTGGAGAAAAAGGGATTGCCTCTGCCAGCATCACAGCAAAGCTAAATGTTACTACTAACAACCTCTATTGACTTGTTTTAGGGATAAGTAGATACTTTTCCTCTTTTCTCATTTGCGTATTTTTCTCCACAGAAATGAACTTAAGTTCTCTGCAAAGTTTCAGACCAAAGAGAGTGCCCGTTCCCAGGAAGAACATGGAGAAGTGCTTATGCAGGTCTGTAAATACAACTCTGCTGACAACACTCTGTGCAGATTCACAACTCTTCCTACCACTTCAGGTTCCTTGGAGCAGAGACTGTGACTCAGATCAACCTGTCAAATGACCTAAGGAAAGTGCAGAAAAATGATGCAAGGAGAGGTGCCAGGCCAAGCACTCCTTAGAGCCTTTGGGATCAGTGTCAGTACTTAGATCTCCAATGTCAGCAGCTCTGCTGTGCCGAGGTTACTTTGCCTATATCCAACAGCAAACATGAAACAAGCGCTTGCCTTTTCATTGTGCTCAAATCCCGTATGAAAGCTGTCTTTGGAACATGCTCCCTGTTTGATACTTAGGCAAGTTATTTAACCTCACAGGGCTGGGTGAGAACCAGAATCCTTGAGCAGGACATCAGTCCAAGGGTCCATCTCCTGAGCAGGTGCTGCTGGCAGACTGACACTCTGAAGAATTTTGGCTGTTGGGTGCTGTGCAGGGAAAGCTCTGTTAGCCTGAGGGCAAACCAGGGTGAACAGAGCTGGGAACTCTCCCAAGAACTACTAGAGTAACCCTCCCTCTCCACTTCCCACCCCTCCTTTTTCATGTTTGCCTAAAGGTGTTGTATTGAGTTTGTGTGGCAAGGTTTTGGTAGCCGGGGGCTACAGGGTTGACTTCTGTGAGAAGCTGCTGGAAGTTTCCTCCATGTCCCACAAAGCCATCACCAGCCAGCGCCGAGACAGACTCGCCACTGGACAAGGTCAAGCCCATCAGTGACAATGGCAGTGCCTTTAGGATAGCAGACTTAAGAAGAGGGGAAAAAAATACTGTGCAATGGGAGCCAAAGGGAAAATATGTGATAGGAACAACCCTATAGACACCCAGGTCAGTGAAGAAGGAGGGGAGGAGGTGCTCCAGGTGCTGGAGCAGAGAATCCCCTGCAGCCTGTGTTGCAGCCCATGGTGAGGCAGCTGTGCTCCTGCAGCCCATGGAGGTTCATGGAGGAGCCTCTGGAGGACTCCATGCCAGAGCAGCTCATGCCTGACAGAGGCTGTGACCCCATGGGGGACCCACACTGCTTGGCAGAGGCTCCTGGCAGGACCTGTAGTCCTGTGGAGAGAGGAGCCCACATTGAAATAGGTTTGCGGGCAGGACTTGCGATCCCATATGGGGAACCCACACTGGAGCAGGGGAAGAGTATGAAGAGTCCTCTCCCTGAGGAGTAAGCAGTAGCAGAGACAACATGTGATGAACTGACCACAGCCCCCACTGCCAGTCCCCCTGTGCCACTGGAGCAAAGAGAGAGAGAAAACTGTGAATAAAGTTAAGCTCAGGAAGAAGGANCTTGGCAGAGGCTCCTGGCAGGACCTGTAGTCCTGTGGAGAGAGGAGCCCACATTGAAATAGGTTTGCGGGCAGGACTTGCGATCCCATATGGGGAACCCCCACTGGAGCAGGGGAAGAGTATGAAGAGTCCTCTCCCTGAGGAGTAAGCAGTAGCAGAGACAACATGTGATGAACTGACGACAGCCCCCACTGCCAGTCCCCCTGTGCCTCTGGAGCAAAGAGAGAGAGAAAATTGTGAATAAAGTTAAGCTCAGGAAGAAGGAAAAGCAGGGAAGGCGGTTTAAAGATTTGGGTTTATTCCTCATTATTCTACTCTGATTTGGTTAGCAGTTAATTAAAGTAATTTCCCAAAGCTGAGCCTGTTTTGTCTGTGACTGCAGTTGGTGAGTGATCTCTCCCTGTCCTTATCTTGATCCACCAGCCTTTCATTATATTTTCTCTCCCCTGCCCAGCTGTGGAGGGGAGTAACAGAGCAGCTTGGTGGGCACCTGGCATCCAGCCAAGGTCAATCCACCACAGGTGTGTAAGATAAGTTTGTTACATTGCATATTCTAAAGGAATTGCTTTCCTATTTAAAAATATATCCCTGCCATGAGAGAGCACATACATATCACAGCTGGCAATAGCTCCTTCGCATAGGACTCTTCAATCATACAGTATAAATATGTATACTGCAGAGCAGAAAACACTCTGACAGGTACATAGGAAGCCTGACAGAATAACCACTCCTCTGCCTACACGCACTAAGCCATTGGGTAAATAACTCTTCAAGCTGGTGAGCTTTTTTCTTTCTAAATACATTCTATTTGCTTGATCGTCTGTAATGACTCCTCTCTGAAATCATTAAGCTCCATCCTGCAGAACCGTATTTAGATGGGATTACACTTACACTCATAACAAGAAATAAGATGGCATCACTCACCTAATGCTGTCACTTGGCATGAAGTGTTCTCTTTTGCGCAAATAATGGCTAAATTTCAATCCTTCTCCCTGCAGCAAATACTACCTTAATCTACAAGCTATGCCATATTCCCGGGGTCAGGCACAGAGCAAGGTGATATTCTTTACATTCTTTACAATTAATGTTCTGAAAACTGGCATTTTAGGTCCTGAAGTACAGAGAGGGATTTGAAACCATCAATTTTTTTGTGCCTAAATGGTGGTGGTTTTTACACAGCCTTTTTCTCATGAGGTGAGAGGCTGCTATTTTACTCAGAAATGGCTGCAAGTCAGAACAAGCTGCTATCAAGAACAACAGTGAATCTCTAACCACACCTTACATCAGAGGAAAGAGGCAAGGACAGAGGCAACACCCAAGGACACTTCCCCAGAGCCCTGCCTCACACTCCAGCTCTTGGGCATCTCCTGATTCCAAGCTGCTTCTTACTTCATAGACTTTAATAGGTTTTAGTCCTGATTTTCTCATTTTTGAGCTTGTGCTGCCCTCAGTATATTCTGTGACAACAACATCCACAGGCTTAGCCATACATATTCTTCAAGAAACCATTCCTTACTCACCCTTTTCCATCAACCCCTAATGTTATGCCTACAGAATCTGTCAAGTCCATCCTCAAGTCACCTGGTTCCTAGACTAAAGAGATCTAGTTTACTTAACTACCCTGCATCTGGAACTCATTCCCTGTCTCTGATCCTCCTGTATCCCTTCTCTGCAGGTTTTACAGTTGTTTGAAGGGTTTTTGAGGTGAGAGGCACCAGAACTTTACGCAACATCCAAGATGTAAGCGTCTTAAATTTTTAAGACAAACGCCTGACAAAGGAGGCTCATGAGTTAAGCACAACAGAAGAGAAGCATCCAAAAATCACTGTGTTTTCAAAAGTCTTGGCCTTTAATTGAACTGTGTTTATAGAAAGACTTTTCTTTCACTGCTAGCTTCATTATCTTTTTAAAAATAGAAACTTCAAATTAGACCAGTAATTCACCTAATCTTATCTCTGACAGGGTCAAACACTTCAGAGAAGGCAAAAGTTGTAAAGCACATAGTGATATAATATAATTTAGAAAACATCCTCCAAACCTCGTGTTTTAATTCTTAACACATTAATATGACTTTTATTATGTGTGGGAATTGAAGAAGACTCAAGAAACCCAACTAACCTCAATGCCAAAGCCTTTGGAAAATGAAGAGGAACACAAGATCCCAAATTTCACATTTACAAATTGTTTTTCTAACTTCATTAAGGTAACAAGCACAAGTAGGTTAATTTCCAAATATTTTCCTTTGTCACTGAAAAAAATAATCTTCCACATTTGCTGGACATTATCTGTTGTTACTTTATGGGAAATGGAAAACATGAGCATGTGATATTGCATTCATCATTCTGCCCTACACTTACCACACATTCTTTGATTAAACTAAGTTAAGATGTCTTCTGATCTCAATAATCTTCATTATTCATCAATAATGCTCTCTTTGAGCATTTGAGTTAAACAGGACCAGTGATTCAACTCCATCTTCCTTATAGGCAAGTGGCCAGAGATAGCTTTCAAGGAAGATAAATTTCTGGCTTGCTCTCATCACTATTCTTAGTAGCTCAATTACAAATTATGTTAATAGACATGAAATTTTAAGTGTCTTTCAGGAATTTCAGCAACTTCAGTGTAGTAGTAAATTTCTGAGACTATCTTGCCCCTAAAGTAGATTTCTGACTTTGACCCTATTTCTCCTGACCTTTCATTGCCTAGGAACATCCTTTGTTTTTATGTCTTAGGGCAGCTGGTGAGAGAGAGCTACATCTAATAACTGCATCTGTACTGGGAGGACTGAAGGTATGTGAATGCAAACATCATGCAAAATTCACAAGGACCAGAAATACAGCAATAAAAATAAGAGTTACTTAAAATTAATAATAAGGAGAAGGACATATTGGGAGACTTGCAATTTAAAAAGCAATAGCTTGTTAAGCTGGCTTTAATACCAGCTTAGTTCATTACTCATTACAGAGTGACAGGGAAAATAAAGCTGGAGGGATTGCTAATGATGCCAGAAGTCTGTAATATGCATTTTGTAGTTCCTAATCTCTTAAAACTAAACACAAAAAAAAGGGAAAAAAATAAAAGGCTAATCATCTGTTCCTAGTCCCCTGATTTCATATCAAATTGCCAGCAAACAAATCCACTTATGGGGAATTTTTTAGTTCCTTTTCTGCAGTACTTTAATTAGATTCCACCAATAAGTCTCTGAAAGGAACAGAATTTATTTTCTCAAAGCAGTTAGATGAGGCTTGCTCTCTTCATGGGAGAACAGTCTTGGTCATCCTACCTCTTTTTGAAGTACTGGACAGTGCTCTACACTGCCCTGGCACAACCTTCCTCTTGGTCAGTGCCTTCCAGGGTTGGGTACCAACATCACTTCCTACAAATCAATGCTGTTGAATCTGCTATTCCAAAAACTTTAGAAGGGTTTTTTTCCCTATTTCTGTTAGGGATGCTCTTTCTGCAGACACTAAGGTGAAGCAGATCTTGGGTGACCTAACAGATCCATTTCTAGAGAGTTCTGTTTTCCTTCAGCTGTGTCCTGGTTTTGGCTGGGGTAGAGTTACTTTTATTCATAGTAGCTGGTACAGTGCTGTGCTTTGGATTTAGGATGAGAACAATACTGATAAGAAACCAGTATTTTAGTTGTTGTTAAGTCCTGCTCACTCTAACTCAAGGACTTTACAGTTTCCTGCGCTCTAGGATCCTAGGATCTAGTGACAACAATTCAAACACACAGAGACTGCACATACATCCACTACAAGGCCAGAACATGAAATACTGGAAATACGTCTTTCCCCTGATAAAGACAAAATATTGACAGGAGGGGTCAATTTACTATCAGCAATAGAAACTTCCCAGTCTCTGGTTTTGTGTGGAAAATGTTCACTTGGAGCTCTGTTTATCCACTCTCATATCTATAAAGATACATTGCATACTTTTGGAGGATCAAAAAATCTGCTTTACACTGTCAGGTAATTTATTGCATGAGCCTCATTGAAAATAGCAGGACTTAACTCTCAACAAGCAATTTCATATTCTTGCTCTATGCACGTCTCTGCAGCATCCCTGCCTACTTCATGGATGCAAACAAGTCTTCAATCATTACATGCATTAATGCACAGCTAAATACAGTGTTCTCAGAGCAACTGGATCTTCTTTCTGCCTTACAAACTTCTGACAACTCCTTAGCTGAATTTTGACGACAAAGACATTAGGAATACAATTTTGTAAGCAAAACTGTCACAGCAGATAAAAATGTCATCCCACTGGAATCATCAAAACGTGTACCTCCATGAAATGAGCCTACTCCTGTAATAATCCTACTCAAGTAAATGCTTGGTATTAAAATGTAATCTGCCTCATTTAAAATGAGATCATAAGGTCTTAAAGAGTTGGTAAAGAACCCCAATGCCCACTTAGGCCCTTTTTCACTATTTAGGAGGAAACTGTACTGTGAAAATGGGAGGCACTAAAAGTTGTGAATTCCAAAGTGCAGGAAAACAGAATCTAAAGGTGATGTGTAATGGTGCATCCACTGGAGCATTTGAATAAAAATCCTTTACATCGGTGGTGCAACACTAGGCACCAAAATAAACTCGTTGAGACTCCAGTGCAAGAAACAGAATCCTTCCTTCCTGCATGCACAGGAGATGCTCTCTCCCCAGCCCTGACAGTTTTGAGTTATACAGAAGCGTGTAAGCACACAACCAGTTTCACTGACCTGCAGCATCAAACCTTAATGTACTTGTTCCAGTAGTTCTAGAATATATGAAAAAATCAATTAAATGAAGTAAAACAATTGTCTTTAAAGTATTCACTGTGTACTTTGGAAGGGCCATGTAAAGGAAGGCAAACATAGTGGTTTACCTTATTTTTACTTGCAGAGTTTCAGCAGGGGGGAAAAGAAAAGCAGAACCCCTCCTGCAAGTCTGTGTGTGGTTTGTAAATCTTACCGAAAGGAAGTGGCAATGACAAAACACACAGTTGGGACAGGTAGGCACTTGCAAATGGTTGGCCAGAACAAAAAATAAGAGATAAAAGAACAAAATTACCTCCAAGTGCTATTCCCTATCACTTCTTATTTAGTGGACAGGCAGTCTTGGAGAAGGGCCTGCTGTAAATCCAATTATGCCAGATTCCTTCCAATTGTTTTAACTGGCTTTTGATAAGGTTTAGCTTTTAGCTCTTACTATTCCTAATTATCAGGATCATTATGGTCTTCCTTGAGGACCAACTGAGAATAAAACCCCACTGCTTTAAACACAATGCAAACAAACCCGAAGACACTCTTGACAAAGCTTCATATATAATCAAAAAAGGAAGAAGATAGGAAGATAATGTGTAATGACCTGTACCATTATCTGCTGTTTTGCCACCTGAAAGCCGGGCATGGCCTATGGAAGAGGAAACTTATTTCTGCTCTAGCTGCCTTAAGCTATTAGAGGGCTGCTCAGAGAAGCTCCGCAATGAATGGTGCAGGGAATTAAGTAAAACACAGTCATTGTGATCTTCCCCATTTTCTGAAACTGCACAACCAGGTAAAGGATAAGACCCTGTGCATTCAAACTACTCAGCACAGTCTTTAAAGAGCCTGTGCAATCTGGCAGGGCAGTCCTGACTGCTTCCAGTTACTGCACGGTAACACAAAGTACATTCTTTGGTAACATCACAGAGGAAAAGTGCTTTCAAGGGACTTGAAAATATTTACATGCCAATCTCTCTAACCAACAAGAACAAAAAAAAATCTAAGGTAAAGTTGATGACATTCTAGTGAATTCCTGGTATGTCATGAGACCTTGTGTTGGTTAAAATATGCATTAATATGCATCAAAGAAGCTCTGGGGCATTCTTATTTTCAGCTGAATTATTGGCTCACAGCATGGCAGCCACTTGTAAAGACCTCACAGAGAATTATTCTGTATTTCAGGAGGGGAAAAAAATAGAAAAACAAGAGCGTATGAAATTACAGTGTGTCACTGTAGAACAATGCCCCAGTCAGATCTAATCAAAGAACTGAAGAAAAACTCAACAGAGTACTAGAAAAGGCAGAGATTAGATTGATCCCCAAGTCAAGGAAAGAATCCGGGAGACAAGAACAAAATCAATCCATACTGCACAAAACAAACAAATAGTTTGCTAGAGTCCACAATAAAGTGCACAGGGTCTTATCTGTAGTGAGGAATATGCACTCACACTAGTATTTATTTTTTTACAATAGAACAGGTTAGAAAGTGAGGGAAGAATTCAAAGTTGGAACCAGACCAAAAAAACCCCACCCAACCCAAACCACGAAACAGAATACAATTGATTTTTATATTACATGCTCATTGTGAAGTGTTGTAAATCACCTTGCTGCAAGACAGTCAATCACAACCTAAGGGAACAATAAAGTTTTACAGCAGGGTAAGTAGAGAGGAAACAGCTTAGAGAGGAGGAGAGAGAAAATGTGTTGGGAAAAAGAAATCCAAGCACATCAAACATGATAGGATCGGTCTGGAGGGATATGGGAATTAGCGTATGAGCTAAAAAAGCAGCAGTGTTGAACGTATCTTTGTGTGAAGATCTAAAGATTTTTTTCCTCCACAACAAGTATTCAACCAGATGGAAATAATCCAATGGCATCAAAGTATCAATAAAAGCTATTCTATTAGAGAGGAACACTGCTTTCTAGCTCCCCTTCCTCCTACAGTAGCTGACCAGTATCATAAACAGTTATTTCAGTGAGCATGCAGAGATTTATTTTTACAGGTCATAATGGATCATTACAGCCACCTAGAACCTGAATTCGTAGGAATGCCAGGAACATGCAGTATTGTATTCTCCAAGGTTCACATCCCCAGACACCATGTCAGGTGTGCCAAGTAAACAGCTCTTCAATTCATTCCAGTGCTTGCCCCAGAATCCTCATCCAAACTCACACCCTCACGTACTTACATCCTACAAAGCTCCATTCCAACTCCTCTGTTACAATTTCCTAAACAGAACATCAAACCTCGTGTTAGGTGGCTACACATTCAAATCTACACTGCCTCATTTGTTTAGCCCTCTTACCTACTGGCACTCAGATCCACAGCCCCATCTGTTCACCCCAAAGAGCACCCTTTCCTAAGTGCTTTCTTCTCTAGCCACATGAATACAGGCTGCAAATCCCTTTCACAGCAACGACCTGCTCTCCCCATCTGTATTCGCCGCTGAGGTCACCTGGAGAGGCTGCGGGGCCGCGCGTCAGCCATCGACCGCCGCGGGCAGTTCCTGTCACCAGCACTAAGTGGCTGCTTATTAGACAGGCAGGGGAAACTCGGGCTTGTGAGCAGCGTTATTTATCACAGAAACGAAGAGCTTTGCAATGAGAGGGGAGGCTGGAGGGGAGGAGGACAAGGAGAAGGAATTCTGCCAGGGTTGAAGAATGTCCTCACCCAGGCAAAGCCCATGGTTCTGGAAGGGCAGGTGAAATCGATTATTTGCAATGTCTGGATTTCCAAAGAAATTATCTTTTAACTCAGTCTTTAACCTGAGAGTGAACGTGGCCTTCATGATTTGTGGGGAGCAACAAAGATAAAGAACTGTTGGATTAGGTACCCTTAATCTTACCCTTTTGGGATTATGTCTGTGGTACTGTGGAGTGCACTACAGCTCAGAAAATGATTCTTGCAGAGGCAACAGAGCCGTATTGAATCCCTGGCATTCCTACAGACACTCAAGGTCTGCAATAAAGTTTAATGAATGTAATGAAGCAGAGAACAGTGCCTTTCCTCTAGAGAGCTGAACAGCCCCACACCTTCCAGGTACATTCAAAACTGCAGTACAAGCAGTTTTCTTTCTCTCATCCCTGAATAGTTTCCAACTGGCATGAAATACCAGGGTGTCAACAGTTGTTCACTGGTTAATTATGTACTTGGAAGGCATCATACATCCTACATCCTAAACACCTTCAAGAGTCATTTGAGAGCTTGTCACCTTTACAGAAGATTTTCTGTCCTGGAAGTTAGATCAACTTCCCAAAACTGCAGTCTGTACAGAATGGTGTCACAGACAATTTACAAGCTACAGCTGGAATCACACTCCTGTAGCCTACAATACTTTTGATCCTAACAGCATCCAGATCAGCAGCAGTATTTAGCAGCATGGCTTTAATGAAATGATGTGAAGGAAGGGCAATGGAAACACCACCAAAAATAAACACCACCAGATAAATAAATTACATTAAGGGATATCGGGGAAACAGCCTTAGTAAGATGCTTCACATTCCTCTAGGCTACCTCTCCTCCTCTTTTTCATACACTGCCTTATCAAGAAGAATAAACTGGTTCAGATTACTTGCTAAAAATAGAACACATCATTAAAACTCACTTCCAACCTCTTTAACCAGTTCATACTGCAGAAAATGTGCTGTTAGAGGAAGAAGGGTTGAGCATGCACGTCCATTTCCATTCCTCAGCCATGTGCACTCTCACATACAAACACTGAAAACACAAGTCGTGTGCCCCTACATGAAAGCATTTTAAATGGCATCGTTTCCCCAAATGTGAGGGAACAACTAATTTGGAACAGAGCATCACTGCTTTCAAGACCACTACAGCTGTGCATATTGCTAGGGATTCAGCTCCTCACACTCTGTGTCCAGATCTGAGGATTTTTTGCCTACTTCTTCAATAACAGGATTTCTTTATTGCTGATTCGTCATCATAAAAAAGGAACAGAAGTCTTTGAAGTCAAAAGTATTACTTAATTCTGGAGTCACTATAGGATAATAAGCATCTTTCAAGAGTGAAAAAGGCTTCGTAATTTGAAAAAATTATGCACCTTAAGATACGCATAGGCATGAAGACACCTACTTTGTATTTTGATTCCTCAACAACTCTGAAAACCTGACTTTCTCTCCTGTAGGCATCCAGCAAAAAACTATCCTTAATCTTTTCTTTTTTCTTCCTTTTTTTTTTTTTTTAATCTCTTTTACAGAGCAATCTGACATCCTGGTGCCCAGCAGTGATATTAATCATTGAAACACCTCTCTCTTTCCCCAGTTTCTCTTAGAATCTGAGAACCTGTTATGTAAAAAGAGCAGTTGGCAAAGCACAGTTCTTATAGCTGCAGAAATGCCAGACTGAGATGCTGCTACAACCTCTTCCTTTTGCTGCCCACTCCAGCCCACCAAGGAGAAAAAGATAAGTACCTCAAGGCAGCAGGGAAAAAGTATATTTGCCTGGCAGCAGCAGTGCAGTTTGTGAGCAACAATCACACAAGGGTGACACATCTACTGAAGTGCTGTATGGGATGGAACCATGGAGCACCAACTTCCCAAGCCATGCCTGCTTGCTGTTACGAGTTCCTTGAGGCTTTCTGTCCAAGGCTAAGGGCGTTCAGAGGTCGACTTTTCACTAACAGTGTGTATTAAGTCAGTGGCTTAGGACTGTAAGGTAACAAGACCAGGTGGTTTGAGCAAGGAGTCTGGAAGAACTGTGATCTTAAACATAGCAAATACTCAAGTTTTCAGAGGAAAGTGGAATCAGTCTTGAACTCAAGGATGCGCTGGAAGAAGAAGGGAGGCCTCTACTGCTGCTTTCTGTTTGTCAGACCAGGTTCTGATGCCTTTTCACATATATTAGTAAATCACACTAGAAACAAAATTGCAAAAATCAACAGCAACCAACTGAAAACAGCATTATTTGATGACAATAAGAAACATGATATCTATCCACAGAAATCCTGTTGCTGAAAGCCTGACCCTGCTCAATTCCAAACACACAACCTAGTACCTTTGAACCAAGACCTCAATCCACAATTAAATGACCTTGGTTTAAATGGTTACTACTTGCCAAATCATCTGCTGTGATACTGCCTGTGTGCTTTTAGCAAGAGTAACCTCAAGAAATATTAATTTTTCAGTATTAGTGAAGCTTAGCAGGGTTACTTTGAATTGTCCTAGGTTTGGCCAGGACCTTAGCATTATTCGATACCACCTTATGTCATTGCCAGGGCAGAGAAAGGGACCCGCTGGCTTTTTTTTATCTCATTGCTGTTTCCAGTAAATTGTTCTTCTCTCAACTCGTGATTTTCATTTTTTGTACCTCCAATTCTCAACTCCATCCCTGGAGCAGGAAGGGGAAAGGGAAATGGGGAGCAAAAAGCAGTGTCTGGTTTGGAAGAGCCTCGGTGGGAGCACTGAATTGGGAAGTACCATTCCTAAATGAAGACCCAAATACATCATGGATTATAACCGTAGACAGAGAGCAGCAGCAGCACTCAGCTGATACAAAACCCACTATGATAAAAAACCCATCAATATAAAGACTGATGCATAGCATCAAACTAGCACTGTTGTTGCTAAAACAAAATGCCACCCAGGTGCAAGGCAAATTCCCAGTTTGGGGAGTTTTCTCTTTTAATAGAACCAGTGTACAGTGACATGAAAAGTCTATTCTTTTATTTCCCCATAAAAAAAATTGTGATTAGCAATGCTGGTGGTGGACTCTGCCATTTAATAGATGCTTTTCAGTGAGCAAAGTGACACAGACTGTCACCAGGTCCAACTCCTAGCTCAAAGCAGAACCAACTTAGATACCAAATGGAAAGCTGGATGCAAAAGAAAGACTAGCACAAGAAAAGGAAACATAAATTAATGAACGAGAAGCAGCAGGATGAAAGGGAGTAGGGAAGTACAGAATAACATTTGGTTGTTCTGAATTCTCACCATGATACTATATAGACTTCAGAGACCACAACTGCTGCTAAAAAGAGACCAAGTGTAGGCAGGGGAATAGATAGATGGTGGTGAAACCGCCAGATCAATGTCAGGATGAGAGGGGGAAAAAAAAAAAGGATTCAAAGAGTCAGAGAAAGGAGAGCTTTGAACTGGCCTTTATTTTATCCCACAGGTAAACTCTGAATGCAGGAGCATCTCTGGTAGTGATTCCTATCTGCCAGGTAATGCCTACACCTGTCTAGACCTACAGCCAACATCAGATAAATTCTCTTCTAAATGGGTTATAAGGGAAAGGAATCTCAGGAAGTCAACACCAAAGAACTCTATTTCACACTTTTTTCACTGCCTTTTCCCATTCCTTTGCTCCTCCTTGCTCTGAAATGGAAGTGCCTACATCTCTGGAATGTATCCATCTGGCGCCACTTCCAAAAAGCAACAGCAAGGTGTGACAGCATCCAATACCCTACCAGCCCTGATACACTTCCTCTGTAGAAGTAAAAGCAAGTATTTCATTAGTAGAAGCTTCATAACCGTTTGCTGTAGCAGGGAAAAGTGCACGCTTACCTACAGCTGAAATGGAGTCCTGCCTGCGCATACTCCATGGAACAAACAACACAGCACCACAGTAAGAATGAAAAATTCTGTCTGCAGTTGAAAGATAATAGGATGCTGAAGTGGTCAAGCTGTTATCCCATACTGAAATTCAGCAAGGATCAAGATGATTCTTTTACTGAAAGTCTATCATTTAAGTACCTTTGTAGTGGTCTAAGTTCATCTTTTATTTTTGCCAAAGCCTTCAGTTCTGATGATGTGTTTGTCTCCCAGCTGCCCCAGTGGACACTTTACAGTGTCTGCCACAGAAGGATGCCTCTGCTCACGGTATTTGATGCTTCCTGATTTCCACCCCCCCACCCAGCTACTCTAAAGTGGATTAAGTTCCCTGGCCTAAGCAGCAGCAGACATGGTGCTGCTATTAAGTGAGATTTGGTAAATGTTTCTGTTAACACTGTTTTCACATAAAGCTCTGGGAGCAAGGTCGGGAAGTGAGAGAATGCAACTTTTCTCTGAATTCCAGTTAGGCACCAGGCACTGGGGGTTATTCAATACATTTCACTTTAAACCAAGGGTTTGCCATCTGTTCTGCACTCTAATTACAAAATATAAACCAAATATAACTCACTATTGAATCACAGAAAATAAGCTGTAGGAGATTTAAATTCATAGGGAAAGCTCTTTATTTAATGCAGAAAGCATCTGCAGAGTTTTTCTTATGTTATCTTTTAGGCAGTATAATCTAGAGAAAATGAGATTTCTTATCCAGGACCCTGACAAACACATTTCTGGAAAACTGGATGAGTCCCTGGGGTGAGATGTTCAGTTTAGGAAAAATACGTTGCAGAGCAACTTCTGCATCAACTTATCTATCTATCCAGAAGTAGAGGTATAACTATATTAAAAAGGTTAATACAGTCATGATAATACAAGGAGGCAACTGGGGCAAGAATGTAAGAAAAAAACTGCCTTTATTAGAGTGATTGATAAAGTATGCTAAAAATGTAAAAAATAAAAAATCCAAAACTCCTCATGGACTAGTTTTTGGCTATACAATTTATCGTTCATTTTTTTCTCCAACTACATCCAATTATAAAACTACAGTATTTTAGTCTGTTGAGTGACAGAGTCTCACTGTAATGGAAACACAGATATAAGGAACAGCTGAAGACAACACCTGGGTTTCTTACAAGCTGGTATCACTTGCGTGAAAGAGCAGCAAGAAAGGAGGAGTCTGGGGCTTCTCTTTCATCCAGCTTGTTGTGGCTTCAGGCAGCTCTGCCGCCTGGGGTTGTACATCCTGCAGAATTCTGGAGAACCTTTAACACTCCAGTGCACTCTGACATGCGGTTTCATTATAGACTGAAATACGATGAGGACTGGCAGCTGCCAAAGGAAAGCAGCCCTTCCATCCTCCCCCACGACCAGGCAGCAAACAGCACTATGGAAGCATCCTGACAAAATGGGCTGCTTCTGCCAGCCTGGCGGTCCCTACATGACCTGGAATTTCATAGACTTGCAGCATTTTGCTTAATCAGGAGCTCGCTGCCTTACCAAATGAATGTGCCTAATTGCTATGTACTGAAGAGACAGCAATCAGTAACGAAAGCAGAGACGCGAGAAAGGAAGAGGGAAACATAAGGAACTGTCCTTGGATTCTGCACATTCAAACACAACCATTGCTTAAACACATCTTAATATCCAGCATATATCTCTATAACTGAGCACATTTAGTGAAACCATATCAGCAGGGAAAGTCTGACAATAAAAGCCTGCACGGACAGATACCAGCATGGACTTGCTCTCTTACGTGTAAGGAACTACAATATATTAATTACAACCCCTGTGATACAACCAGGAGTGTTGATTGAGCTAAAAAGCATGTGCTGATCAGATCCACTGTGGACAATCCTCCCCAGCCCACCTCTCACATGCATCCTGGACTTTAGGTTCCAGGCACATGGGCTTTATGTCATATCAGGTCTGCTTAGTTTGAGGGTGAGCAAGGTATCAACTGATGAAAATACCTGAAGGATGCTTCTGTCAGATAACTTACTCTCTAGTTCATGTGCCAACCAGGAAAACAGGCTCTCCTAAGGGGTTGATAAAACTCCCCCTAGCACAGGCCTACTTTTAAGGGTTGAGTTGGTAAGAGGTTTGAATGAGTAGAGCATTCTCTGTCAAAACATTCCCTCCATGCAAAGTTAAAGAAAAGACCATTTTAGAATTCTGAGCCAATAATCAAGACATAACTGAAGACAAGGACAGAATATGCACAAGTGAACTACAGGAAAAATAGGCCAAAATAGAAGAGGTACATCTTGGATACTTTCAGGGTATTAGAGGTCTTGAATTTAAAAATGTTAAGGGAAAAAAAGGGGGAATGGGTAGGGGCTAAAAAGTTTACAAGCCCAAAACCAGAAGCAATAAGGGTCTGTTCATCAGTATGAGAAGCTCCAGTGCTAAAATGGATTAGTCAGAACAACTGCCAGTAATGGAGGGCTTTTACAGGAGTCACTTCCTGAGTGTGGCAGAGTGACAAAAATCAATGGGATGCCTTTGGGAAGGACAGATAAGGGCATAACCACTGGGGAGGTTACTCTACTGAAAGATCCCTGTAACCTACAAAGGTAATATTGAGTGATCAGAGGAAACTATGTCTTCAAAACTACAGCTGTAGGAATGCATGTCTTCCAGAAAAATCACTATCTTAACCTTCAGAGCAGGCAGAAAATGCCAGTGAAACCCAGATCTTACTGGAAACTGTGGCATTTCTCACACTGGTTTCAAGAGAATTGAAACACCATTCTGGGCTTTATATACATGTTCTTAACATCCCCAGATAAGACAACCATCAAGGATCTGGAATAATTTCTCATTTTAGGTTTTCTGCACCTTCTTCCAAGGTGTCTGGCACAGGGTTCAGGTAAGACAATGCTTGTCCAACCAAACACAGTAATGGTTGTGTGATGAAAAATGAAGGTCACAAAAAAAAAGGGAAAAAGTTGAGGATATAGCTGATGTGAATCCAGAACAATCATAATAACAATACTAAAAACCAGTTGTAATAAAATCCAAAGGAAATGTTTAGATTTTGATTTAGACTCCTACAGACAATGAGAAGGGAGACATTAAGATGAGTGACCCATTTTGGAAAGACAGATTCAGTAGCAAAAGTTCTTAAGGATCTTTTCCCTAAAGAAGATGAGGAGAAGCTGAAGTCAGTAGGGAAAATGCTGGGTAAAAGTCACAGAATCAAGGCAGTTCAGAGCAGTAACCAGATTGCAACAGTGGCACTGGTTCTCCTCAGTGACGTGCTGAGGAGGAAAATCACAGTGCAGGCAAGAACTATGCTAAGTACTGTTGATTAAAGGTTTGGAAACGATAAATAAGAAGGGTGCTTCGGAAGACACCCAAATCAAAGTTACACTTTTGAAGTGTGAATGATACAGGCAAATTCCAAAACAGGTCCTCAGCACTCCTTCCTCACTTCCTCAACACCTAGGCCTGGACATGCGTGAGATCTTCCTGCTATTCATGAATTTCTTCAGACAATGAGTGATGGCAAAAGGGTCTGGCTCCAACAGCCCTGGCTGGTGATGTAATTTCTCAATAATCAGAGCTGCATCACACGTGCAACTAAAGGAGCCTGGTTTGGTATCCATACAGTCCATAGCACCTCCATCGGATACAGCACCATTACAAGAAGTGGGAAGAATGCTCCATAGGAACTGGCATGTTTAACCCCTTGAAGACAAATGACTTTCACAACCAAGTGATCCATAGCTTCCAAAAATTATACAAATCCTGTAGGAGGTGGGATGGAAGCCGCCTCCGGCACATCACCAGACACTTTGACTTGCAGAAAAATAAGACGCACCTTCAAATCTGTGTATACCAAATGTTGCCAAAAGATCAAAACCAAGAATTTGTTAGAGACTCACTCCAAATACAACAGAGCTGCTGCCTCTGTCCCTCTGACTCTGCCATGCTCCTTAACAGGTATGTGCTCCTCTAAAACACAATTTGAAGCAGGGGCAGCAAGTGCTGAGGTTTCCAAATTCATACTATATTTTACATTGTTTCTGTAAAGTTGCTTTCACATTTTATAAACCTGGTCAACTAACTCATGAGTAAACATTTTTAATAGCTTATTCAGCTCTGCGTGACAGCAGAATAAACTCTCCCAGTTGTATGATCCTTCTGTCAGGCTTACAGGTAGTAGATTACAAAGAACAGTTAAGAACTTAGGATCAAAGGTAGTTAAAATAGACTGCCATGTATAAACAGTATCTAGATCACTGCACAAACCCTCTGGAGTGTCAAGGGCAACTACAAAGTTCAAGCCAGTAATAAAACTTCCTGCTCCATTAATAACATTTTCAAAAGAAGCAGACAGCAAGTTTCAGCTTCCCAGAAGAGAGCACCTAACAATTAGGGACAAACAACCAGGGCAGAGCAGAAAACTTAAGAGACAGCTCATTAACAATACTTCCTTGGTGATAAAATCTTAGGGATACACAGGTCCTCCTGTTCAATGGTCCCAGGCGCTTCTTCTCAAAACTCAGGAATTACAGTCTACGTGAATGAAGTAAGAAAAAATAAAACCAGAAAATCCCTGTCAACATTGTCTACACAACAATATTCATGCAATATTCATCTAAAGAACAAACCCACCAGTATGTGCCTGCAGAGACAGAGTAAATTGCCAGCAGAGGCAAAAGAGCAAAAACTGAGGTCAGAAAGGGAAAGTTCCAAAGCAGAGACTTGTGGAAGGGTAAGAGGATGCCTGCCAGCCCAGCAGCAGCCACAGAAGCAGTGCAGCAGTGGTACTTCTCCCCTGTAGGTAATTTGTAACACTGCAGATATATTCTTCTCAGATTACAAAAGTTATTCAAGACACAAGAAGCCCAAACCCTCTGCAGCTTTTAGGCAGAGCCTGTTTTGTAGTTTTCATAAAAACAAACCCAATATGAGGTGCAGCAGTACGCACAGAGGTAGTAGGTGAAAATTAAATGCAATCTGACAAAAGGTTATCACAGCGTTACAAGAAAACTCAGTCTTGCTGTGCCATTCTCAGGACTTTTCTCACTTGAAAAAAGGACTTAAGCAGACAATTAGAAGCAGAGCATCCAAGACTACTGAAACTACTTCAGCCTTCTGCCTTTCACATAAATCTTGGATTATACGACACCACACACAACATGGTTAACGCTTCTGCTCAGACTTGAGTCTGAAATGAGAGAGGTGAGGACCCACTTTCTCGAATTCACGTCACAGTTGCCTTGGTCAAGGGCAAAGCTCCTCCTGTCTTCTGCAAGAGAGGAGAGAGACTTGAAATAAAACTTCAAAGGACTCAAACCATGTTCAGCTGTAATGGAAATTCAACAGGACGTGGATATTTAAGTCATATTAGTCCTTTTGAACACACCAGGCTCAAAATTGTCACTAACATAAAATCTCCCCAGTGTGGATGACTCAGTCATCCCCAATCACAGAAATTATATAGTAATTAATGACCTAAAAGTGGCAACAGCTTGAAGAAGTTTAAAAAACCACATAGGCTCTTCAGAAGTTAAGAAACACACAGGCCCTTCAAACACCTTTTTTTCTACCTCCTACCATATGTATATAACTGTATACTCTAAATGACACAGACCCAAAGCACAACTCTTTTGGAATGCCTTCACTTCCAGCTCTAACATCTGACAATTTTTTTCTCTTCTGGCACAGCTTTTAACCACCTAATAGCCTGGAATGGCTGCTGTTAGATAATAGGGTTTCTAAGCAGATAATGTGTTCCAGAAGACTAAAACTTCTGCTCTCCAGAATGTTTTCACATTTTATATATAAGAATTTTTTTAAAAGAATGTATTTAATTTTAAGCAGAAAAGTAGATTAAGAAAACCCTGCAAGCAAAGCCAGTCTAAAACATTACATTATTTAATCTCCTTCCAAGTTTTTTAAAGCAATGTCTGTACTAGACAACAGAATTGTACAGTCTCACAGCTAATGACCTGCAGTTAAGGTGACATGAGCAAAATGACTCTGCAGTAAGGGAGATGAGCACTGGGTCCCGCAGCACAAACATGGTGATGGTGGCTGTGCAGGGGCCTAGACTGAGCTCCCTGTATTGATCTTCAAGCAACTATACAGAAACAAGGTTTTTCTTCGATGATACTGCTCAAGTGGTTTTCTGAGAACAAAAGTACTTATTTTCATGCCTCAGGTATTGTATTTATTTGGGTAGAAAGGGAAATTGTTTGTTTTAAATCTTTTGAGACTTCCCCAGTAATGTTAGAGATAATTTTCTATTTTATCAAAAAGAGTTTCAAAGAAGTAACAGTAAATAAATAGCCTGGCTTGTGAATTCCTTCCCTAACACATAACCTGCGAAAAAAGTCTACTGAGACTTCCTATTCCATGATCTACAGATCTTGGTAATTACTTTGTATTATACCCTTCTTATATATACACAGTGCCTCTCATCTCTTAACTTTATTATTTATTTCATGAAACTTTATATAATCATCTCTTAATATCCCTAAATATTCATATAACTTAATGCGTATTTCTCCCCCCCTGAAGCAAAATACACCTGTCCTGTATATACACCTACTTTGGTGTAATCATTCTAACTTCCAAACCTGAGAGATCTCTAAGTTCCACCACTGTCACTTGTTGTTCCAAATTCTAAATGAAATAGGATCTTGTTAGCCAAAACTGAACACCCACTCACAAGAACTCAGTTATCTCACTCTCTCTCATACACATGCACACACATGCGTGCACTGATGAAATGGTTCATATAAAACAAATGATTCTACATTTCACACAAGAGTATGTCTGAGGTGAACATCCAGCTGTTGCTTCCTATAGCTCTTCATGGGTTTCTTTAAAGCATCTGCTTGTCCAGTTCAGGACAAAATCAGCAGCAGCACTGAATTGCCACAACAAGGTCTTTTTTAACCTTTTGGAAGACTCTGGAGATCTCAGAACATGTGTCCAGGACTTTGATAAACTTGTAAAATCTTCTTACTGTCCCTTTTTATAAAGCTCAGCTTTTCCTTACGAAACCTACCTCTTCATCTACTAGAAAACAGCCTCATTCCACGATACTGGCATATACCAGTATACACCTCCACACTCCCACTAAACCCTCAAGTGCAAATGCCATCAGTAACAGCAGTGCCAAGACGAGCAAGGCTGTGCTTAACCCTGTAATTGCACCACAGAGAGGCTCTGTACCCTCGCCTTCTCACCATCCCCTGTGCAGAGGTAGAGCTACAAGTATCGACTGGCACAAGGACGTGTCCCCAGCCTGAAAGCCACAATACTGAAACCCCTCCCTTAAGCAATGCTGGCACTGCCATCCCTGCTGCCCCACCACACCTCCTGCAGGAGGAACTGTACAGCACCTGCACCTGGGCTTCAGGAGCTACAGGCTGGACAGCCCAGTGCAGCGCAGAGATGGCTTCTGAGCACCATCTGAGCCCTCTGGCACTGTCTGCCCTGTCTTCGGCAGCAGAAGCCACATAAACTTTGCAGTAGAGTCCGTGGGTAGCTGAGGCTTAAAGGTTTGGAGCTAATTAACACAGCACGGATGTAGGGAAACCAGCTGTGCCCCTGCAGCTTCCCCACTTTACCCATACCGTTTAGAAAGAAAGGACAGAGCATTTGGCAATAGGGGCAAGAGCCTAACTCAGGAACGTAGAGACAAAACCAAAAATCAAACTAAAACTACTGTGTGCAGCACTGGATCTGTGAGCAACCTGACACACAGTCAGAATATAGATTAAACTGGACTGATATTTGGGGAAAATGAACCTGTTTGGTAAACCAGTGGAAGATCTGACACCTCTGTTGAGCAATTGAAACAGCCCATAACAGCTAACGACGTCTGTGATGAGAAAAAGATGGCTGTTTTACTGAGCATACTGGGAACTTATGCCTATAGCTTGCTATGCAACCTAACAGCTCCTGTGACACCAGCAGACAGCAAAGCATGTGCCAAGGCTACGTGAATCCTACAGAGTTCCCAGCCCACTGATACTGAGCGGCCACAGAACCTTCCCACTTTTATAGACATAATAAAAGACAGGAAAAGATCTCCAAAGCTCAACACGTGGCTGAAATTAAAAAATTAACAAAGCATTTCCAGTTATGACAAAACGAGATGATGCACAAAGAGGATTAACTCACAAGCAATAAGCAAAGGGAAGCAATGCAAAACCAGGTACTGATGGCACCAAATGTGACTCTGAAGCATCAAGGTCTGGCTCAGATCTCACCAGCAACATGGAGCATTTCTGCAGCTGCTCAGCCACGTGATGAGGACAAGTGCACATGCTGCACCAAATGGTGTACAGAATGACACCCCTCATTGCTTTCAACTTGCATTTTCTTTCTTATGCTTAGTAACTTTTCATGCTGTGTCTATGCCAGGGAGCTGCAATATCATCACTTGAGTGTTTCCTGAACAAAAGCATGCCATGAACAGAACAATGTCAGGGTGCGCTTGCAGTGTCACAAACAATTTCATAATACAAATGAACCTTGGGTCAAAGGTAAACCCCGCAGGAAATGTAAAAAATGGCAATGTATACAGAAGTTGTAAAAATTCATGGAATTAAAATCATGTTCTTTCAGAAAGAAATAGAGTGACATGAGAAACTACAACCAGCTGAAGAAGAATGTGCCAGAGAACTTTGTACTTCTTAGTTGGGCAGTTACATTTGGAGCCCACAGAAAAGAAGGTACAAGTGCCAAGCCCAGGGGACAACAAAGTACTACATATATACAGACACGTAACACTCCTCCAGCTAGTAGGGGTGAGATATAAAATGAAGGGCCTTCTGCTGTTTTCATAATTTCACATCAGAATTATGGAGTTACTAAAATGGATTCGGTTGCAGAGGGAGCGCTCCCGACACATGCACAGGGAAATCCACACTGCTATCGCAGCGAAGCCAACATGTAGCTGTCAGCAGCTTGTGCTAAAAATACTAAGCTGGGAACTGAATGGGTTGGATATTATTCTGGAGAGACAAATTTCAACTGCAGTGACAAAGCATGAAGTATTTCCAAGCTCCAGCCTCAAAATAATAATTTCTGGGTAGAGCAAGTGGAACTTAGAGGAAGTAAGTAGCTAAGAAATCAAAGGAAAACAAAACCTCTGTTTGATGAAAGACAGTGCCTTAATCTTGAAATCCTACTGAGTATTTGCTGAGAAATAATGGCAGAAAGAAATTTAGTACTTAGAAAATGCATGAATTTCATCTAAGGCTTTACTGGGGTATTGAAACATCCCTTTAGCATCAGCAGTGGAAAAAAAAATGGGACTGTCCAGTCTGTGTTTTTTCAGGATTACAATTTAACCAGTACCGTAAGTGGAGACACATGCTCTGCTTAGGTACAGGACATTTTTCTCAGTGACTCTTAGTCAATTTTTCTCCAAGAATTATCTACCTAAAACCTATTTACAAAGGGAAATTGGAGAGAGAGAAAGGATAAGTGTTGTAAGTAACACACAAGAGCACATTCAAGAAGACAGACTGGTGAGAGTATGGTAAAAATGTTTCAGGTCCTGCAAATTTACCCAAATAATAAAAATTGAAGTTGTCATAAATTACACACAGGACTTCAGTGACGCTTATTCAAATAAATAGATCCTAACTTACTACACTGTTTCTTTGCCTCTGAGTTGAATCTGAGACCTCCCTGAGGCACTGGAGCAGTAATTCTATCCGCTGTATGATCCCCCTGAAACACATATTGTTTTGCTGCCATGTTATTAGGCCTTTTCAGAATGCAGTAATGCTGACATGGAAAAGGGATGGAAGAGTTTAGCCTGGAATGTTAAAGACACTCCCAATTTGGCCACCAAAATCACTGTGACTGTGTTTACCTCTAGGTTCAGCTCTCCCCAGTAAGGAGCACCAGGAAAAGCCCGCCTGAAGAGAAGCAGTGCAGCTGCACGCTCCAGCTGTGACAGCCAGCTCTAACACACCACCCAAGAGGCACATGGAGACGCCTCAGCACATCTGCCAGGGGGAGGCGGGCAGGGGCACCAAAGCAGCACAAGACACAATCAACATGTCCTCCATGGTACAAACTGAATCCCACCACTGACAAAGGACAGGGAACCATGAAAACCTGAAAACGAGCTCTTACACGTTATAGTATGTATGGCTGTGATGAATGGACTCCTGCACACTCAAATTGTTTCTGGTTTTCTTTGTACTGAAAGAGCAGCTATAAAGCTCTCAAGGTCTCTCCTTTTTTGCACCAGACTTTTACTGCTATACACTCTGGGGCTTGCAAACACCAGAAAAGTACTAGTTCCCTGCAAAAGTGAAAATGGCTGGTGGCTGGCAAAAGTGAAAATGGCTTGTGGCTGGAGGTCCTGAAATGACCCATGAATAAACAACGAAATAATGTCTGCTTTTTCATGTCCAAAGGTGCTTCAGTGTATTCTTTGATAGTGGCAGCATATGTATATAGGACATATTTGACCACTCCTGTGTTCTTTATTTTCGTTTACAAAGTCATTCTAAAACTACCAAATATTCTTCATTAATATAATAAGTACAAAGCAGATGGTAGATGTGTTAAAACTCTGGCCTTCAAAGATTGGAACTTGTAACAGACTGCAAGTGGCAGTGGAACTCGATTCATATCCAGACTACCACTTATTTTGTTCAAGAAAATGGTATTAAATATGTCACACTCAGCTCCTTCCCAGGCTGCTACAGATGAATTAGTGAAAAGATTCATTGAGACATTAATAACCAATTTGTCCTACAACCTCGGATGAATGTCACTTACAAAACAAACAAGAGTACAAATGTTCAACTGGCCAATATGAAGGCAGTCTGTTTACAAACATTTACCAACTTGTCAGGAGCCATGTGGTAGGTAGCATACAACAGAAGGTTAATTTGTAGGGGGACTTTAGGACAAAAGTAATGTAATAAAATGGCCACAAATAACCACATCTAAAGTTCTAGTTTCTACCAGGGGAAAGGAAGATATTAAAAAGTTGTTACTGAAAGAAAATCAAGAAATTATTTGAATGCTTCAGCAATTCACAACAAACTGGAGCTCTGTTTCATGTTTTATAGAAGAGCCGTAAGTCCATCTCCCCCAGTGTATACCTTCAAAACAGCCAGTGGTGAATACTGAAGGAGTAAAGAATGTCAGCAATGTCACAGAAATGCTCTGCAGCAAGATGAGATAGAGAATGTCAAACGTTCAACAAAACCAAACACACTCATGTATGGTGCTTGCCAAGGAGACTTGCAGCTTTGCCACTACTACAAGTGACTACAGAACTGCAACAAGACTGGAAATTTCAAGTCCCACAGCATGGGAGGGGAAAAAACTCTTAGAACTTCTGAAGCCCAGAACTGCCTCCTATGGAGGAAGCCGCTGAGCCTTTCTAAGCATAGCAGCACAAAGAGGAACTTGGTCTTGGTGCTCCTAGAGTAGAGAATGAATGCATTTACTGAGAATACAATGTTTCTCCGTGCTCTCCCTTCTAGTGTGTAAATCAGCAAGGACAAAACAACTGGCAATTGAAGAAGGAAGGAGAAAGTGTAGAACATGTTGGAGCCACCATCTAATTCTGCCACAGCAGCTGCTGGCTGCTATCTAGTGTGTAATTGTGTGTGTGTGTGTGTGTGTGTGTGTGTGACTCACTCGATATCACACAGCTCAGAGAGACTCCAACACTGAGATGACACAGACCAATCCCTCCTGCAGGTGCACTCTATTTAAAGTACCTGAGAACAAATAAATAAAACAAGTAAAGAACAATTAAATAGAACATCCTGAACAAATAAAGTTGTTATGGCCAAGAAAAAAGTAAAAAGGGCTCTGTGAGGAATCTGGAAAAGCAAGCAGGGAGGAAGAAAACTGCAACCAACCAACCAAAAAACCCAACAAAACAAACATCCAAAAGTTTTGAAGTCTGTGTATAAAAACTTAAAAGACCGAGTCATTCTGGTCCTTTGTCATTGTACATCAAACCTTGTGCCTCATTCAAACCACTATTTCAAATGCATAGCATCTTTAGAACAAGCCTCAGCTGAAACATCTTCTAAAGCTTTGCATGCATTCACACTTGACACAGGCGGGGAGGGTTTTTTGGAGGGTGTTGGGTTTTTGTATTGAAGACAGGCTTAAGATGTGTTTCAGTATGACAGTCTAATTACAGGCTGCAATTTCAATTTCATTTACTTCTGTTGCATCTCGTGATGGCTTAACATTTCCCAGAGAAACAATTACAGGACAGCACTAAGAATGCAATTTACTGTCTCCAATCTTCATGAATATGCAGGATTCATTCCACCCAACGCCACATTTCATTTCTGACCCCGCGGTGCTCACTTCACACTACAAATATCAGAGAGAAGTGTCTTTATACATTTTATATAGATACTGTATTTATTCAAACTTGTACAGATTTGCAACCTTAGCCAAAAGTTAGGTTCTGAATAAATACATCACGCTGTACTTAAAACAGCCATCATGATTTAAACAATAGTGTCTGGAGACAAACTGAGACTGCGATTTTATCCTTCTATATACTCTGTGGATACAGAGTTGCAAACAATCCCCTGGCCAAAAGGTGAGGGAATTTTTCTTCTTCTAAAATAAAGACCCAAGGGGGGTGAAAGGGATGTAACACACGGGCGGAACAAACTATGGGGCGACAGCATATGTTGTAGCAGTTATTCCAGTTTTGATCATGGCCCCAGTGGTGAGAAATCCTGTGTAAGAAAGAAGCACTGGCTAGCTTTCAAAAGTCTTCAAGCCAGAAAAAGAAGGAAGAGGAATAACTATGAAAATTATCTCACCAGCCTTTTTCTTCCTGTGCGTGAGTCAAAGTATTGGCTGCAATAGATTTAGTATCTGTCATTGTCCAGAAGAGGGAATTATGTTTGCAGCCTTTTGACTCACTGCTTTATAAAGGTCAGTTTGTCCGCACCTGCCACATGCCACATCCTATGGGGTATGCTCATTGCTTATCAATATGATAGCAAACAAATATAATTGCTATGAAACCACTCTTGTCATGAGCAACAGAAACAGAAACTGGCCCACAGTAAGCAGTTTGAAAATGGTATCTATTATACGGTCAACTTTAAGGTAATTTTTTCTCTCTATGAGCAGCCTTCTGAACCTGGTTTCCTAAGGAAAAAACAAGACTATGAAAAAGCACTGTGTTGGCTGAGTATCCCATGAATAACTAGTGAGCCCATCTCACACTGTTAGCCTGCTCTGACAGATATGCATTCTTCTAAAGTCATTACTTCCTGAAAGTTTTCAGGAGGTATGCACTTAGATAGCAAATGTAGCCCTTAGCAGTGCCTTCACCAGGAGATACGACTCCAGCATGATCCTCAGCCCCTGTTAGACATCAGGATCCACACAGCTAAGGGACTTGTATGAATGGTGCCACGATGGAAAAAGCTCTAATTGGTGCCCATACAAATCACACATCAGGTAATACAATAATCTGTCTCTCACACTTGAGATCAGCCCTCAATAGTTCTGCTTCTCATGGAAATGCCATTTTTTGAAGTCTGTAATTCCCACATCAAATGACTCTCCTTTCTTTAAAGGCAATGCTCCTCACAAATACATCCTCAGAGAACCCTCAGAAAGATAAGGTGTCAATCACACTGAGCAGTTTCTGGACGGGGCAAGTAACAAAGGAGAATCAGAAACTCAGAGGCAGCTAGAGAAAATGACATTCTGGGGTAAACTTCCCATGCTTTAATTACAAAGAAGCAAAGTCTGCTTTGCTGATTAATCAAGCTTTTCTTTGTCACGATCCACCTCTTACACATTTGAAAACACACAGCCCGTCTTCTAATCAAACTTTCTTCTCAGAGCAGCACCCAGCTGGTGGGGATGTGACTGAGGTGTGCAGAAGAGCACCCAGCAGCTGCAACTGGGAAGCTCAGCTCCATGGGATGAGCAGCAGCCCTTGCCCATCAGAGGGGAACATGTGCACACAGTGATGGTGAAACGAGGGCCCTGCTTTAAAAATGGCTTACTGCTCTACTGGTAATTTTTTTTCCACTAACTTAAGACTGAAGCCAAGTGTAACCACAAAATGATTGCTGCCCTCAGCCACTAACAATCTGTAGAGCTTCTGGCTGTTTTAACCATCAATCTCATTCAGCCGACTGATGGAGGATGCAGATGAAGGACAAGGAATCCACTTCAACAAAATCAGCTGCTTCTCTTTACAAAATTCTCCACCTTCCAGCTAACAGCTCTTCTTAAGCTAATAATGTCAGATGGTTTCCCAACAAGGTACAGTGAAATGAGGAGACACCCCTCTGCCTCTACCCTCTGGCCAAATTTGGCCAGGATCACTCAAACACAATCCAGTGCCCCATGGTGCATTTTCAGATCAAGCTGTTCCTTTCACCAGCGGTCGTGTGCAGTCAGTCTTCCACATATTAAACCATTTGCATAGTTCTTACAAGACAACCTGTGCTGCTGAAGTGCAAGGAAGTAAAATTATGCCAGTAATGAGGGATTTCTCACTTTCATTACTTCCTCTCCTTCTAATTAAATGTGAGTAATGTTGGCAGTATCACCAGTGCACCAGGCCAGCAGTACTATTAGTGCAGAACTTCCCAAACCATGGTCCACAAACCATCGGCAGCAACAAAGACAGAGGAAGAGACCCAGAGCTGGACCCTAGAATCAGATTAAACAGGTTCTTGTGTTTTTTCCCACACAGATCCTAGTGCATTCACTAGTGCTACCTGCTACTTCCTTGGCTCTGTGTTTCAATACATTTCAGATTTGCACTTTGTGTCTCACAAGCAAGGATTAAGCATTCCCAGGGCTGTATCAGTTGGGACTTTAATATGGACCAAAGGGCAAAAGAAAGCAAAGTGCCTTCCCTCATCTCTTCATCCAGGAAGGTGGAAAGCAGAGCTCCAGCTGCTCATTTCAGCCACAGTGTGTCCAGCAGATGGCAACTCCCAGGTTTTCAAGAGAGCAGGGCCTGTTCCCCTGGGTCTTTGGGAGTCTACCCGAAATTGTGAAATTAGAGCTTTCACAAAACTTTTTGAGGGCTTTGACTGCTTTGTAGTGCATACAAATGTAGTATGTTTTAACAATGGAAAGGAGACACATGCACAGAAATAACTATGGTAAATTTGATAAATAATAAACTTCTTTGCCTCCTTTTCTTTTTGTTGTCATATCTCCTCTCTATAACTAGATTTCTAACAACAGCATTTTACTGTGAATTTCTCTATTGGTTAAAGCGTTACCTGAAGAGTCAGCTATAGCTATTCTGTTAATTGAAGGGCAAATTTCTAACTCTCTAGGTAGTTTTCCCTAGCACAGGATCTAAGGAAAGCACAAGCCACTGGCAACACAGGTACACTTAGTGCATTTTCTTTTTTGAGTCTTAAAGGTTTGGGAGCTAGGAACTGAAGCAAGTGGGGATGCTTCATAAGTCAAGGGGATTAAGGGAATGACATTTTTCTTTTTACAGCACTCTCTCAGCCTTTAGGATATATCCCACCTTTTTTAACAAAAAAAAAAAAAAATATAAAAGAAAAATAAAAAGAAGAGAAGGCACCAGAGCCTTGGATTAAAAGCTCAGAAAGAAAAAAGTTTGTTTTACTGACTGTAAAGAAATGCTGGATGTCTGGAGGACAGAATGTGGAAAACAAATATTCTTCCCTGGGTATGTCACAGAAAAATACAAGTATTTCATTATGAAATAAAAATATTCTGTTCTGCAATCATCTGAGGTGATCTTCAGTCTCAAGGGTTCAGCAATTCAGCAAATGAAAATCGAAGTCCACAAAAATGAATGAAGCCAGGCAAGTATTCTGTATCAGGTGACAAAAGTTATTTCGGGAGCTTACAAACCGGTGAGTGCAGTGATACAATGATGGCTCATCTGCATCTGGCACTACTCCAGGAAATGGCCTCTGAATGGCAATTCCCATTAGAGAAGCAGTGCTGCTCTCTCACATTGTTTTGCCCATGTTTCAGGACCCCAGAGTAGCTGCAAATGCACCAAGAGCAATTTGCGCAGGACTCCTCATGGAGAAATGAGCTATTCTATGAGTATCCAGCTCTTTTCTCTACATTAATAGCTGCTAGTCTGCTGTACCAATGGATTGATTCAGTATCAACACTGACAAGGCACTTCAGCCTCTGACACTTGTGAAGGAGCTTTGTGTTCCCTTTAACCATCAGAAAGGGGAGGAGAAATTCCCTCTGTTTTCACAGTTATATGACAGCTTTTAAAAATTTTACAACATGAGCCCAGCACCTAATCCAACAAAACCTGCCAGGAACATTTAAAATCAAGGACTCAGAGAATTTGCTTCTTATAAATTCACCAGTATTATAAGAGAAGGATCTTTTCCGCAGAAATGAAGAAATGCAATCCCACTGGAGTTGCACAGGGCTGAGGACCGTTTTCTGCCACACTGTGGGAAAGACAGCTGAAAGTACTGGGAAATAGGCTGTAGGGATGCACAAAATGTACTGGAGTTAATGAATAGGAACAGGAAGAAGAAGATGAAAATATGACTTCTGATGGAAATCAAAGCATTTTCTCAAAACAGAATGAAAAGCAGGAACAAGCTGTAATAGGCATTTAATTAATTTAATGCAATGACTGCTCTCAAGACATAAAAAAAAATCCTCTTCCTACTTAAAACGATCATCTGTTACAAACCAACTACCTAGAGAAGGGTGGAGAGGAAAGGTGGAACCAGCAAAACTTCTGTGAGCATGTATGCAAAGAGAAATCCTATCTTCTTGCAGAGATGCTTTTCCTTTAATTTCACGAAGTAAAACATGACAGATAACTGAAAAGAAGATGAAAAACAAAACAACAGCATCACCAACCTCTAATTATTCTAAGACTTCTGACCACTAGAAATGGAATTTTTTTTCTGCTTGTACTAAGGAGAGGCTAGCCAGTACCTTTAAAAATCATCTCTTTTTAGTTACTTTCTTCACTGTGAGAAGGTGAAGAGCTGCATCTATTATAACTACATGCTGTGCAAACCGCATTTGGACATGATCATCATCCATCACTCCTGCTGTGCAGGTAGCATGTGAAAGGGAAACAAAACAGAGATCGTGCTGCAGTATTTGACACCACCCACTCCCCTGCTCGTGTGCTTCGGTTCACCAAAAGCCCATTGCCACACAGGTATTCTCTTTTTGGGACCCCCATCTTTTCTCTCCCTTCAAGTATAGCTTGGAGCAGCTCTGATGGTTTCAGGGGGGAGACAGAAACCTTCCTTTCTCTCCCAAAGCATTAGGGCTTTCCTACTGAAAAGCCTGCCAAAGATATATTATTATGTGCAACCGTGCCTCTGCAAATAAATACACCTTGCCTTTGTAAATACACAGATATTACTTGCAGCAGTACCTCTTCTTATCACATGGATATGTTTCAGTGGAAGATGAATATTGCAAGAAGAATCAGAATGCCTGTATCCTTTGAGGCAGTGCTGTGCACAGTTCCGAAAAGAGCTATTAATGCCAGCATCCTACTGCTTTTCTCTAGCACACACTTCAACTAGCTGTCAGTGCTATCTATAACCTTGACCAGAGACAGTGAGTAGAGGCACAGGACTTAAAAAATCAAGAAAGACAGTGTTTGTCTTTTTCAGAAACGTCTGGAGTAAGCTGCAATAAATGTTAGATGATTTTTGGGGAAGCAGAAGCAACCAGAGTTAGCCTTGAAAGACAGAATGCAGCCTTAACAACACTCTGTCTACCAGCTTTACCTAGGATGCCAAGAGAGCACCCTCCTTGTGTTTCACAGCTCTGGTTAGTGCTGTGCCAGTTCAGGGGAGTTGCACTAGTTTATCACATCCTGACTCTTGGTATGACTCAGGTCAGCAGAAGTTGCCTGCACTTTGTGTTTTCTGATGCACTGCAGCATGCCTGGCTTTGAACAGCTGTACAGCAGCGCACACTAGAGAACAGCTCTTCCCATCTCACTCACAGCCCTCCAAGCACCGCCAACAGCTCACGAGAGCACAGATAATCAGTAACACGGACACGGTAACATCCAGCTGCAAACACACACCCCCTCCTTAAGTGCCAGGACAGGAGAGGTGTCACTTCATAATACTCCTTATTTCCCTCAGCATGTTAATAAGCCACGTGGGAAGAACAAGCCATTTAAAGGCATCTCCTGAGGATCTAGCAACAGACCTTTCCACATATGATTCCGGACAAGAAACACTGAACTAGAAATCCCATCCTGCCCTAGCAAATATGCTACTCCCTTTTTTCCAGGACAAACAGCATTTGTGACCTGGATTCCCCCCTCTGCGCTTCTTTAGTCTCCAGCTACAGCCTACACTCCATTACATGGGAGTGAAGTGCTCAGCCACCCTCGTTGTTGACAGCCACCTCATTTATTAAAAGGATGATGACACACGCATGCCTCGTAGTGATTTGATAAGCTCCTGCCACAGAGTAGCAGCCCCAGAAGCAGAGGGGAGCGCTTTGCTCTCTCTCCACCCTTTAGAGCCACATCTTCAACAGGGAATGGCAATGCCAGGACCCACCACTGACTGTAACAGAGAATGATTACCTAGAGATTCCTGATACAGGCTTTAATGTCGTGATGTAAGTGTACCATCTGCAGTGGAGCAATGGATGTAAGCACGTGCTCAACCTTACAAGCATGAATGGCCCCAGTGATTTCTCTAGGACTATACATAACTTTTGAGGCAAACACACATAAGAATGAAAGATCAGGGCATGAAAAAGCGTGTACAGCTCTCACTGGAACAAAGTGACGAAGGCATTCATGCAACTGATCTCTATAAAGACACCCTTTTGTCCTGTACCAGTTTTGAAACACAGCTGAAGGCCAGGAAATGAGAGGATGAAGAAATCCTCAGTTGGTTATCTACACAAATTAATTAGGCCGCAGGAACAGCAGCCTAGGCACCACTTTGTTCAACTCCTAAGTTCAAAAGCAGCAACAAGTTCACCTTCCATCTTAGAAAACAGACACAAACACAACCGTCTCGCGGTTCCAAACATGTACTCACCCAGAAGAGAAGGTTGAAAACAAACATTAGGTACTTGATACACTGCAGGCAGTTGTGAGCCATGCTGCACCTCTTCAGTTCTAGGAGAAAAATAAATGAGAGATCCAGGTAAAAGACAACGTACTTGTTTCCCTTGGGGGTCGTGTACTTAGCCTTGGTGGCCTTCGGGCCTGGGTTGGTATGAAATCCAAAAAAAGAGTTGCTGGCAGCCCCAAACTGGCCACCATACATGCTGCTGTAGCGACGGAAGGCGCCATTTGGGAAACTGTAATCCTTGCTGTCCAGGGAAGGGCTCCTGTGATAGGTCGACTCATCGGTGCTGGACCTGCGCATGGTGGCTTCAGCTGTCCCGTTCCTGCTGCTCTGACAGCCGTCGGGCGAAAGGCTGGTGATCCTCCTTCCTCCTCCTCCTCCTCCTCGCTAGGACTCCCCTATTGCTTTGCACCAGTTGTTCTTTTGTCTGCCATCCTGCCAAGGAGTTACGCGTGCTGTGCGGCAGCAAAGTTGGTGAACTGAAGTCTGCTTAGCCAGGAGTTAGGGAGCAGCGTGCTTCCACATGAGAAAGACTTCTGCACAAGTAAACATTCCCGTCACTGTCACGATCGTCCCTCCCGGCCCACCCCGCTACCAGGGGAGGAAAAATCAGAGAGAGATATACTGTACCCAGAGCAAAGAATTTTTAAAAAATGAACCGTGACCTCGCTCGGCTCGCAAATGCCATATAAAACCCCGGCTCCACATGCCACACACAGACAAGAGAGTGCCGCTGCCCGAGACCCGCGGCAGGGGCAGGAATTATCCGAAAGGCGA